>JAOSBK010000008.1:36953361-36964457 GCA_027568895.1 Erythroxylum shatona | reverse complement strand
CCTTTCCTTGCAGCTGAATCATAAATTTAGTCAGGTCAGGACATTTTCTTGTTTTTGCATACATATATGGAAACGAACAACAAAATCATGCAAAGAAATTTAAACTGCAGACCTTTTGTAGTTAATTTACCTTTGGAAGAAAATCGGTTGCAGACGGGCGATGGTGCAAAGGAACTAACTTTAAGCTCGTGAAAATGGAGATTCTTCAGATTCCCTTCAAGGGCATCAATCTTCTTCAGTGTGAAGAAAGGGCAGAGGACAAGAAGAAGAGATGCATAGAGGAAACAGGTGGGGAAGACATTGGAATTTGTTGGAGGAGCCATTGGAGGAGCTGTGCAGTGTCCTAGCTAGTCTGGCCACCCTTATATAAGAATTATGTACTGAAGATGACAATAACTAATTGTTTTATTGTCGTAGGAATATGCAGATTTGAGCCGTGAATGGGGAAATTTAGATGAGAATTTGGTGGGTGTGGAAAAGTCTCTCCAATTTGATCGAAATTTCAACCACGAAGCATATTCAGTTCCCACTTGGCTTCTATGACTGCCAAGAATTAATATCAGTTTAGAGAAATAAACAATTAAATAAGACAATAAAAATCAATTAAAAATAAAATACTAAAATTTTATGTTATTTGACGGAAGTTTTAAAAACCAGACCAGAATTAAATAGGTAAGACAATAACATAAAGATATAAAAGGTTTAATCTTTAATAGGCAATCATAAAATTACTTAAAAGATTAAACATAACTAAAAGTTTTAAAATTATTTTACTTATTGAAAGCCTTAAACTTTAAAAATGTATTACACCAGTCGTTATCGCGTAGTATTCAAGTTGTAATGTTTCCAGAAAAAAAAAAAAGTCATTGGACGGGAATTTCCTTTGCATTCAATTCACGTAGAACTCAGTGACCCATTTTGACGATATAAAAAGTTTTTAGCTGGAAAAGGATGGGACGCTTAAAATTCCACACCTGAACGTATCTATTTCGTAAAATTTCTGATTTCACAATTGATGTTTTAAAAATTAGATTAGAAGTAAAATTGATAAGATAAAAAATTTAAAATTTAAAAAATACAATTGATATAAATTGCAAACATTTTAAACCTTTAATCGTTGTATTTACTACTAAAAGTGTTATTCTTTTTTGTGAAGTCATTTTTACCGAATCTTTTGAAATATGTATAAGGATTTATATTTAATTTACTGTATCCAAAACAATAAAATCTTTTATATCAATTTCATTAAAAAAATCAAAATTCTATTCAGAATTTGATATAATG
Source organism: Erythroxylum shatona (assembly GCA_027568895.1). NCBI lineage: Eukaryota > Viridiplantae > Streptophyta > Magnoliopsida > Malpighiales > Erythroxylaceae > Erythroxylum > Erythroxylum shatona. The sequence continues at coordinate 36,963,173 of JAOSBK010000008.1, read as the reverse complement.
AATAAAAATAGAATAAAAACTATTTTATTCTTTGTTATCTATATCAATTAATACTTTTTGTTTTGATTCCCTAACAAGAATCAAAATTCCATTAAGAATTTGACATTAATACCTTTTGTTTTGATTCACTAACAAACAAAAAATCAAAATTTCATTGAGAATTTGACATATTAATACTTTTTGTTTTGTTCACTAACAAAAATAAAAATTTCATTGACATTTTGACATAATTGCTAGAGGGCAAAGTGAAAGGAAAAAGTCAAAAAAAAGTTGTGAAGAAAAAGTTAGAAAATAAGTTTTATGTCCCATTTGATATAAAGTGGGAAGACCAAGTCTCCGAGTCAAGTTGGCATAAACCAAACTTTGATGGCTTCATTTCTCTATTTTCTAAGTATGGCCCAGTGGTTGTTCCTAAAGTCGTGATATTGCAATCCATGCAGATGTCAGCTTTCTTGCAACTTGATGACGATAAGATAATGACTTACTTTATTAATTTATTCGTATCTATGTTTCCATTTTGCTTGTTTGTAATCATACGCCCTCAGTAGCAGCAGCAGAAAGTCGAATTTTACTGTTAAACTCTCTTGCTGACTGTAAAGGCATTCTTTACTTGACCTAACTTTAATTGCAATTTCTGTTAACTTCTCTACTAAACCTTTGCAAAATATTATTATTTTTAATAGTTCAAGTATTTTCTAGGCATTAATCAGTCTTCATGCATTAAAAAAACAAAAGAGAACCAATCTTTGTAACCAAAAATATCATCATCCACATTAAGCTTTATATAGATTGGAAATTAACAAGGTGCTACCGGGATAAGGATGAGGGCAAATTTTGGAATAACTAGTAAGGTTACGATTTTGTAACCAGAAGGTCACGGGTTCGAATTACAGAAATAGTTTTTTTTGGTAAAATACAAAAGAAAGGTTGCGTACAATTCATGACCTTCCCTTAACTCACAAAGTAGACAGTCTTGTGCACTAAAAGTTGCCAATTTAGTGAGATAAGGATGAAAGTTGATGAGTGCATATATTGTGTTTTCTTATTTTTCTTACAAACTAACCTAGTTCGGAAACAAGAAAGGGAAATTTTTAGATTGAAGTGATCTATCTAAAGGGCTCTTCTTCCTTATTTTTACTTGTTATTTTTATTTCCATCTAAAGTGACCCATCTAAAGGGTTCTCAATATCGACGATATTGAATTTTATCTGTGAACAACACGTATAATTTAACTTACTCTTTAAATAAGTAAAACCATAATGCATATAATAAAATGAATTAAAAAATTACCGAAATTTCGTCTAAAGCATTCTGTAACAAATTGTCTTCTTCAATTGCTTGGCATGCTGAAGGCATGACAATTTATTCCTAACAATGACTCCTAACTCATCGGACAATTTTGTTGATTGGATCATATCAATATGACAACGTTGCGTGGGGTCAATATGCACAAACAACTTGTTGTTCATTGCAACATTCACGCGTTGCAACTCAGATCCTTTAGTGATACTTCTACCATTTTTTCTTATACCGATATTGAAACCTGACAACAAAAGAATAATAATAAGAAAAAACACATTGAACATGTAAATATATATTTGAGCATAACTGTAAATATAGGTGGTTAACAATAACATACCTAAAGATCCCTCAGCAGTAGTTGAGGTAGATATAGATTATTACTGACTGCATTCATTAATGGGGTCAGATTGATTTCGTTGTTATGGGGGAGGAACATCTTCGATAATTGCCACCCTCTTTCTCTTGTTTCTACCAGGTCTCATTATATTGAATATCTATAAATGAAATATCAACATAACGTATACTCAAACATCAACATTCCATATGAATATAAGTCAAACATAAGTCAAAATTAATCATTCGGCATAAACATAAATCAAACACCAACATTCCGCATAAACATAAATACCACATCAACATCAACAATATGCATTGATTTATCCTGAATAAAAATAAGTAAAACATCAACAACATAACTCAAATATGAACATAAAATTTCAAACAATATAAACAATTTATTTACATTTAATCATCATGATCAAGATTTTGAAAATCATTATCATTAATTACATTATGATTGGATTCTTTATTACTAATATTTGGCCAAAGTATCATCATTGTCATATAATTCATCCTGATTATAGTCTTCATCTGTTTGATTGAAAATATTAGCTTGAACTTCATCCAATTGTACTATGTTCAGATCAACATCTCTCCTATAGAATGATGATATATCTCCATCTTCTATTCGAGTGCTTCATTATTGAACTCCAATCTAATCTCTTGATAAACTTCATCTACATTCTCATTGAATTGACCATTACCCCTTTCACAAAAATCGAAGAAATTTCGGTGTTGAAACTCTTGAACAACCTTCCAATTGCTACCTAATACAGTATTGCTTAGGTAGAAAACTTGCTTCACTTGACTTGCAAGGATAAAAGGATCATTATCATATCATGTCTTACTAGCATTGATGCTAGTAATATTCCCGTTCACTTTCATGACAGTAAGATTAAACCATTTACACTTAAATAGAACAACATTCTTATCCTTAATGTAGTGCAACTCAATTATTTCAGAGATGACACCGTAAAAGTTAATAAATTTGTCATCATGACATCCCTCAACAATAACCCCACAATTTTGGCTTCTAAGTTGACTATCTTGATCTTGTATGTAAAATCTCACCCCATTAACAATGCAACCTGTATATTTTTTGCCACAAATATGAGGCCCACATGCCCAAACTATATAATGTTGTTGTCACTTCTTGCACCTTACGGTTATGCAAGCGTATCATCTGTATGATAAAATGAAATTAGAAGTTATTCTAACATATAAATTGTCATATGTTTATAATATGTAATCAATATGTAACTTACTCGATTTCTAAACCATGATACAAACTTCAACTTATGTCTTTCTCCAACATTAATAATCCCTTTGTTGCGAGTGGACTCTTTGTGCTCTCTATTTAAAAAAGTAAATGACAGTAAAGAAATGAGATTCAATGAACAAAATTCTAATATGATTGTTTGAATCAAAAGGAATATACATTCTCAATTTATATATCGACTTTCTTGAGAATTGTTCAAAATATACCGATGGACGATTTGGAATTCGTCTTTAGTTAACTCCACATATTTACCCACAACAAGTGGCCTAACTTTTGGGGAGAAAATTGACAACCCGCCCTTTTCATCAAAATCAAAGTTACGTTCTAGTCTATTAAATCTTGTTTCCACAACTTAAGTACATTGAACAAAATGTCAAACATTCATTTTCTATATAAGCCTCTGCAATAGACCCTTTAGGTCGAGTTCTATTACGTACATAATGCTTAAGAGAGCATAAAAACTGAACAAAATATAAAATATTAGGAATTGTTACTAACAAATAACTTTGAGAAAAGTAAAAGTTAATATGAATTACCTTTTAATCGGGAACATGCATCGAAATTGAACCGGTCCACAGAGTTTTGCTTCATATGATAAGTGAATTGCCAAATGAACCATAACATCAAAAAACGATGGGGAATACTAGTTCAAGCTTACATAGAATCAAAGTTATGTCTTTTTTCATTTTGTCAAGCTCTTCAACTTTAAATGTCTTACAACATAATTGCTTAAAAAACTTTCCCAATTGACCCAAAGTTATGGACACATCCTTCAGTAAACATCGACATATTCCAACAGGAAGTAATCGTTGCAAAAGTACATGAGAATCATAGATTTTCAACCTTGATATTTTTCCCTCTTTAACATTCATTGAATAAGTTTGATGATTACATACAGGACAAGTCATATACCCTTTAGTGCTCCACCTAGAAAAAATTCCATAAGCTGGGAAATCATTTACAGTTCATAAAACAACGACATGCATTCTAAATGTTTCACCTTGAACAACACCAAAAGTTTGTATTTCAGATTCCCATAGATCGTTTAAGTCATCAATTAATGATTGCATGTAGACATCTATATCCTCATTAGGAGCAGTAGACATGGAATAATCGAAGACAATAACATAAAAGGCTCTTTCATACACTTCCATAGAGGTAAATTGTATGGCACTAGAATTATCGGCCACATGCTGTATAAAGTACTCATATTACCGAAAGGATTAAATCCATTTGAGGACAATTCAAGTCAAACATTACGACAATTCTGTTCAAACCATGGAAACTTTCTATCAAATTCTTTCCATGCCATTGAGTCTATTGGATGACACATAATGTTATCATCAATGCATTTCTCTTTATGCCATCTCATATCCTTCGTTTTTTTATATAAAAAGTCTTTGTAGTCGTTTAATAGGAAAGTATCAAAGGATTTTATTCGATATCTTTTTCCTTCTCCCATCGTCCACTTGTCACCTTGATGTACCACAAATCGGACACTCCTGAACATCTTTACTTTCCTTCCAAAATAGAACACAATCATACTTACATGCATGAACTGAAATATATCCTAATCTAAGGTCCCTTAACAATTTCTTTGCATCATAGTAAGATTTTGACAATTTGTGTCCAGCTGGTAATGCATCGTTAAGTAAGTCAATTAACATGTCAAAAGACTTGTTACTCTATTTATTATAGATCTTCAAATGCAACAACTTGACAACAAAAGATAGTTGTGAGAAATTTGAGCACCCTGGATATAATTCTCCTTGAGCAACTTTCAATAACTTGCCAAAATTATCTTCAATAATACTACCAATTATGTTAGGCATACTTGTTTCATTCATAGTCTCCATATAATTCCCATAATCATCTAACATCTCGTCAATCCCATCATCACCATCATCATTAACATCACAATCATTTGCATCATTATTGTTACTATCATCATAACTTGTACCACCACTTCTACTTCAACTTGCTTCCTTACGTTCACTATGATAAAGCTATGGACTATAGAATTTATATATGCCTCAGATTAGCAAGTAATTATATACTACATCTTGACTTTGAAAGTCGACATTTAAGCAATTGATGCAAGGGCAACGAATAAGACATTCATCTCCCATTTGATGTTGTACAAATTGTATAAATCTCATAACTCCTTCTACGTATTCAGTGGACCATTTTCGATGAGACATCCATCTTTTATCCATCTAGCTATATAATAAAAGAAGATAAACGAATTATTGAATGCAATTCTCATTCAATTTTATGTTACAATAAAAGCTACTATTAATTAAGGTACATGGCGCTGTTTATACCTGTGAATCGAGAAAGCAAGTTCTCATTATCTCTCCTAGGCTCGTGGAAATTTTCACCTATAAGTCTCATTGGAGCTGCATCACTGGTTCTAACCTATTGACCATCCTAAGGGTTTATTATGCCTCAATAATTCAAACAATACCCATATTAAATGCAATTCTCATTCAATTTTACATTACAATAAAAGTTATTATTAATTAAGGTACGTGGCGTTGTTTATACTTGTGAATCGAGAAAGCAAGTTCTCGCTGTCATTCCTAGGCTTGTGGAAATTTTCACCTATAAGCCTCATCGGAGTTGCATCACCGGTTTCTAGCCTATATACCATCCTAAGGGTTTATTATGTCTCAATGTTTCAAATAATACCCATATTAAATGAAATTCTCATTCAATTTTACGTTACAATAAAAGTTACTATTAATTAAAGTACATGGCATTGTTTATACCTATGAATCGAGAAAGCAAGTTCTCACTATCGCTCCTAGGCTCATTAAATTTTTTACCTATAAGCCTCATTAAAGCTGCATAACCGGTTTCCCTCCTATCTACCATCCTAAGGGTTTATTATGCCTCAATGTTTTAAATAATACCCATATTAAATGCAATTCTCTTTTAATTTTACGTTACAATAAAAGTTACTATTAATTAAGGTACATGGCGTTGTTTATACTTATGAATTCAGAAAGCAAGTTCTCGTTGTCGCTCCTAGGCTCGTGGAATTTTTCACCTATAAGTCTGTAGTTGTCGCTCCTAAACTCATGGAAATTTTCACATATAAGCCTCATCAGAGCTGCATCACCTGTTTCCAATATGTATACCATCCTAATTTATGCCTTAATGTTTCAAACAATACCCATATGAAATGCAATCCTCGTTCAATTGTTATGTGACAATAAAAGTTACCACTAATTAGAACTTTATGTTAAATCATAACTTTATGTTATGATTAATGATACTCAGAATATCACAAAAATTTTTCTCACAAATACTCTAACTAGCAAAGCAAAACATATTGTAAATGGGTTGGACGACTTACCTGGATCGACGGACAATCGCAAACTACAAAAAGGAGGACGCTGGACGATTATGGACGTTTTTCAACACAAAAGAGGGAATTTTGTATTTAATATAATACATTTGTTCTTTATCTTTTCAGTATTAAAAGAAATTATTATCAAATGTAAATATAGTTGCAAATTGCAATATAGTTCATCTTGTATTCATTTATTGGTAATTAAAACATTTTCAACTTCAAACTTTATATGTATAGGATATGTCCAAGTGTTAGATGAGAAGAGTAACTACATCCATATATGCATAGCATAGCTTTCTTCATTCTAAATCGAGAAAAGTATGGATGATAAAACTACATCCATATAAAAGCCACATTACTTAGGAGTTAACTGAACTTCCTAAAGGAGAGAAGAGCATTTAAATCATATGAGTCTATAAGACAAAATCAAAGCAAAATAGTTTGACATACTCAAAGTGTGCTTATTAGCAAAACACTTTCAAAGAATATCATGTTGATTACAAGAAACTATTCACACTAATTACGTAGCATAATTAGATTTGTAGTTATGTTGGGAATATATAATTCATGGTATATGTATTTGTTTATCAATACCCTAGTTATATTAAAGTTAGATAAGACAAAAAATTACATGCATTAAAGAAGACTTTATATGCACAATAATTTTCTCCACCACAAAATTAACAAAACTATTCACATTTAACATTATACCAATGTGCAGCCACATTTCAACATTTCAAATTTAACAAAACATAATGAATTTAAACATGAAAACATTCCAAAAAATCATATCAATATTATTCAAGAATTTCTTCGAACACCTAATGTGGAGCCACATATCAACCTAAATTAACAAAAACACTTCATTATTTTCCCTTTCTTCAACCACAATAACACATATCCACTACATTTCAACCATTATCATCAGCAAATAATAGAAATAACTTAACATTCCACATAAAAAATGCACATGATTATCGACATATACAATAGGTATTTATTGTGAGACCATAAAAATGAAAACAACACCACTCACCAGCTGGAGACAAAGCACAAGGAGACGATGGATGACAAAGAGAGGAGAAGAAAGTTCAAAAACTAAAGGTGGGATGAGAAAGAGTTTCGAGAATGGAGCATCTGTGGAGAGGAATGGACGAAAATGAAAAAAGAGGGAAGAAGAGGGGTGTTTCGTGTTGGACCCTGTTTCCAGAGCCCAACTTTTATGTCATAAAAATGCTTATGCTAGTTACCATGCATGGTTATTCCAATAAACCCTCATTAGTCATCCTCGGTTCATCTTCACTCTCTGATACCATAAGTGTCGGGCCCCATTTCTGAATTATTCTTATACTAAAGCAAATATTCTGTGCTCAATTTCCATCTAGAAATTGAAAGTCTTAAGGACCAAATTAAATTTCAATTCCTTTAGATCATTTGTAACTCTATATCTCGAGGTTATTTAGAAATAAAAAACATCTCATTCAAAGCTCTACAGATCAAGATACTATCAAAATACCGAAATATGTTTAGTAAAATATCCAATTCATACTCTTCCAACCCATACCCTTACTTTGATTCAACCAATACTTTTCAAAACAATATCAAAAGCTATAAAATTTCATGAATAGGTAGAAAGAAATGTGTTATTAATCTATTGATCCAAGAATCACTTCATTTGGAGGTCGGATAACAAGGTTATGGCCGAAAGAATCAAACCAAGTTTTGTCCTCAATCATATTGAACCTGTTTTGGGACAAATTAGCATAACTTTCTCTATAGATGTCGAATTAAGGTTATCTTAGAATGGTTTCGAATAGGACTTCGAGATCTACAACTTTTATGAAGATATTACAGCAAGATTTTATCATCTAAAGGGTTAGAACTGGACCAGACGATAGGTCAGACGATTCAGTCTCCAGTGGATAAGAAGGAAGGTTTTAGTCTAAGACATATTTTGAAACAATTGGCATAACTTTCTTTAGATATATCGGATCAAAGTTATTCTTAGATGGTTTGAAATAGGACTTCAATATATACAACCTTTATGAAAACCTTAAGGATATATTTTGTCATATAGATGGTCAAAATTGGACCAGATGATAGGGTAAGACGATCCCAGACAGAAGGTTAGATGAAAGGGACCTATTTTGGAACAATTTGCATAACTTTCTCTAGAGATATCATATCAAGGTCATTCTTAGATGGTTTGAAAGAAGACTTCAAGATCTACAACTTTTATGAAGACCTTGAAGATAGATTCTATCATCTATAAGGTCAAAATTGGACCATATGATTATGTCTACAGTGCATAAGAAGATTCCGTCTACAATGCATAAGAAGATGATTCATTATACAGTTCATAAGATAATTCAGTCTATAGTGCGTAAGAAGATGATTCAATCTACGGTGCATAAGAAGATGATTCAATCTATAATACATCAGATGAAGGTATTTCTACTGGGTCTTCCTCATATCCTCAAAAGTTCTAAATCACTAACTACACTCTCCAGAGCACCCCCACTTATAAGGATCATAACTTTCGACTCCGATGTCCAGAAATTTCATACTATATACTGTTGAAAAGTTAGAAAGATGAGCTACAATTTCTAGAAGACAACTTTGTCTAATTTAGCTTATATCAATATAGTTTTTCTCCTAAATTCAGAATACGAAATTTAACTCTATGGAAGACTTGAAATTTGCATTGTGCAAACTTGGAATGTCCGAGCATAACCATTCAGCTACCAAATTGACTTCATTAAACTCTCAAATCTCAACTCATTTGAGTCATCACATTCAACTACATATCATCATTCATAATTCCTGTCTTTCCTTTCCATAACATCTCATTTATATATCATCTCATTTCCATAGCATCTCATTCATAATTCCATAACAATTCATGTTCAGAAACCATTTGCTCAAGTTGATAATCATCTCAAGTTGATAACTTCTACAAGTATATCTGATTCCAACTCAATATCATCCATATACAATTCATATTTCATTAACATCAAAAGAACAAAGTTTTACAAATCTTTAATGGCATTCCAAACCATATTACATCATCGTCTCAAACTCTCAAATTACAAAAGATTCTTAAACAAATAAACCTGAAATGCGACTAAAACATTGTACTTTCCAAAAACCAACTCAAAATACAAAATAGGCAAATTTGGAGAAATTTTTTTTGGCTCTTGATCACTTGATCTCTTAGCTATCACCTGAAGATGGGATAAAAAGGGGGTAAGCTTGAAAGCTTGTGGGTAACAAGTTTATAACAGAGAATAAACAAAATCGTTGAAATGTTCATTTGTCACATAAAAATATAATGAATTTATAAAACGCTTCGTTCTCAAATTCTCAATCAAATTGACAATGCTTGCTTAAAACTCATAGTTAAAATATCATCACATCAACATAGCATATATATTTACCCATCAATGCAAAACACTCAAATTATGCAACATACTTGACAATTCAAAGATGCAATGCACAAAAACATGGCTCGAGGGTTCTATGGAAACAGAATAG
>JAOSBK010000008.1:36916949-36938514 GCA_027568895.1 Erythroxylum shatona | reverse complement strand
TTTTTAAGTTTTATTTAATTTATAATTATTATTAGTAATAAAATATTTATTATTATTTTAAAAACTTTGAAAAAAAATGGGGAAGAAGAGGCAGGAGGGAGGGAAATTTTAAAATTTTTTGAAAATTTTGCAAAAAACTCCCCTAATTTTTTAAAATTTTCGATACCGACCGGTATTTAAATCCGGTACCAAAAATTAAAATTCGATACCAAATTTGGGCCCGAATGGTACATACGGACCGATTTTCGCAGCACGGTACAGAATTCAATACAATGCTACTAACACTAAGGAACTTGTAGAACCTCCTGTTGAGGTGCTTCCGATGGGTGCTAAGAAGTGGAGCACTACTATGATGGGCTACTTCGTAGAAAATAGACCTTCCATTCCTTATAGTTCAACAATGGGCCCTAAACTCATGGAAAAGTTTTGGGTTACAAAAGATGCTTATAAATGAAGATGATATGTTAATTTTTAAGTTTACCTTGACAGAAAACACTCAAAAGGTGCAAGAGCTTGGTCCTTGGCATGTTTATAGCAAACCTCTCTTATTGACTAGATGGTATCCTAAAATTAAGTTGTACAAGAAGGCTCTTTGAACCATTCCTACGTGGGCCAACATCTATAGGGTTCCTCTAGAATACTGGTCTAAGGAAGGAATCAGCTACTATGCCAATGCATTGGGTAAACCTATCAGCCTGGATGAGCATGCTGTAAACTTACAACAAATTGGACATGTTAGAGTGTGTATTGAAGTTAACATGGATGTAAAATTACAAAAATTTGTGCAAAAATGAGGCTAAATTAGGATAATCAACCATTTGAGGACAAACTTAAGGTTTCCTACTTATGGAAACCTAATAGGAAGGAACTAGTGCAAACATAGATACCAAAACCTAAGTAACCAGTTAAGGTTTCTAGTATTATGGCATATCTAGCGCACACTTCTAATAAAGCAAAAAAGACCCCCCTGTGGCAGTGCCTTGGGTAAACCTATCAACCTGAATGAGCTTATCGTAAACTTTCAACAAATTGGACATATTAGAGTGTGTATTGAAGTTAACATGGATGTAAAATTACTAGAATTTGTGCAAATAATGAGGCTAAATTAGGATAATCAACTATTTGAGGACAAACTTAAGGTTTCCTACTTATGGAAACCTCTTATGGCAGATTTGGAGCACACTCCTAATAAAGCAAAAGAGCATCCCTCTACCAACGAGCTTGTAGAAATCCTTACTAGTCCTCCTAAGATTGAATCTGAAACTAATAAGGGCTTAATCACCTCTATTACATACAACACCAGTCCTTTAAATGGTGAAAGATTAGTTATTGAAGCTTCTGCAACACACTCTCCTAATAATTCATCACAGGCTCATCCTGATGAAGTCAAGTTTGCTGATTCAGTCCTCCAACCTAAACCTAGTACCAATAAGTCGAAAGGGGGAAGGAAATCAATGAAGAAAAAAGCCTCCACCTCACCCCCTAAATGAAATTTCTTATATGGAATGTTAGGGGTTCTATAGCCTTACCAAACAAACTTCTATTTAAGATCCTATTTCTTTGAATAAAACTAATTTTGTAGCACTCCTTGAAACAAATGTCAAAGCTAAACATCTCCAGAAAAGCTTCTGGTTTTTTAACAAATCCTGGCCTATAATTAGTAATCATCATTCCCATCACTATGGAAGAATTGTAGCCTCATATGACCCTCTTGTCTCAAACTACTCTCGAGGAAATGCTTAAAACAATACCTCCATTGTGAATTCCAAACCACTCGTGGAAATGCTCAGAACAATACCTCCACTGTGAATTCCAAACCGCTCAGACCTACTCAATCTTTTTGCTCATTATGATATATACCTTCATCCTGTCTTTTCAAAGGAACAATTGTGGATAGACCTAAACCTAATGACACAAAATCATCCAATACCTTGGTTAGTTGCAGGTGTTTCAATTGTATTCGTAAACCTAAAGGGGCTCAAGGAAATAGAAGGAATCTCAATCCAAACTTAAAAGAGCTGACTATATTAATCATATCTGGAATTAACAGATCTTAGTCACACTGGTAGATTTTACAGCTGGATAAATAAGTAGAATGGAGATTGGTTTCAACAGAGAAAATTAGATAGATGTATGGCTAATTCCCTTTGGCTCACTTAGTTATTCCAACTTTGGTAATTGGTTAACTTCCAATCATTCTCCTATCCTCATGCACATTGCAAAAGTATAAGGTAAAAGGAAAGCTCCTTTTAAATTCTTCAATTCACTCCTGAATGATCCTAACTTTAATGTAGCTCTCATCGGAGGGCTAAACACCTTAGCTCCAAGTTATTATACTTATCAATGTGTTACTAAACTAAAAGCAATCAAATCTGAAATGCAAAAAAAATTCAAATTTCATCGAGAGATCCCATATACTGGAATAAAAGAGAAGCTATCAAAGACCTAACCTCCTGTCAGGATCAACTAGCTAGTAATCCATAAGATTCAACTCTAAAAGCCTAGGAACTATAAGAAATTAGGAAATACATACAAGTTATAGAAACCTACAACTCTCAAATATGGAAAAAAATCAAGAACAAGTTGACTAAAGGAAGGGGATAACAACTTAAAATACTTATTCAAGAAGATATAAGCTAGGAGAAACTAAAATAGTATTTATGCACTCAATGATACAAATGAAATATGATTTCTAGGTCAAACAACCTGAAGGAACTAGCTTTTGCTTATTTCTCTATACTTCTTGGCTCTCAACAGAATTCACAACCTATACCTGTAGAACTTGTAGACTCACTGAGAATATCCTTCACTTTAGAAACTTATGGAGCATTCACAAAAGAGGTCACCTCTAAAGAGTTCAAATCCACTCTATTCTCCATGCACTCAGACAAAGCCCCAAAGCCTGATGGATTCAATGATAGATTTTTTTTCAAGCCACTTAGAGTATCACTAGTGAAATGGTAACACAGGCAGTTAAAGAATTCTTCTTAACAAGCATATTGCTAAATGAGGTTAAAAAGCCTACATTTTCCTTGTTCCAAAGGCTCCTAATACTTTTTTTTAATGACTATAGACCTATTGCTTATTGCAATGTAATATACAAAATCGTTGTAAAAATTTTGGCGAACAAATTAAAAATTTTCCCGGCATCTTTCATCAATCCTTGTCAAAGTGCTCATGTCCCAGGAAGGAACATTGGAGACAATATCCTTATCTCCTAAGACTTGTTGAAATCCCACAGTAGCAAAAACTCCATATGAATTTGTGCACTCAAAGTAGACTTCAAAAAAGCATTTGACTCAAAAAGTTAGAATTTCATTGTCTCTACTCTACAAGTAATGGGAACTCCTCCTGCCTACATTACTTGGATTAAAAGCTACATTATAAATCTATCCTATTTAGTACTAGTAAATGAGAGCCTACTATTCTATTTAAGGCAAGACAAGGTGATCCATTATCACCTTACCTATTTGTTATCTATATGGAAGTCTTCCATGGACTCACCAAAGGCAAAATTAGGAAAGAGACCTCTTTCAAATATCATCACAAATGCCATAAACTAAAATCTTCCAATTTTCATTTACAGATGATCTTCTCTTACTTTTTATAGCTGACCTCAAATCTACACAACTACTACCAGATGCCTTGGAGGATTTCAAACTTCTCTCAAGGCTTAAGTTTAATCCTCAGAAGAGTTCTTATATCATCTCCTTAAGACATTACCCAATTGAGTTTCTTCTAAACACCAAGGGCCTCACTCAATAAAAACCCCCCTTTAAATACCTTGGTGTGCCTAGTACTAAATAAAAACTCTCTAAAAGCGATTGTCTCCCCCTCCTTAACGCAATAAATAGAAGAATCCATAATTGGTGCAATTCAAGTCTATCATGTGGTGGGAGACTACAACTAACCATCTCCATACTTGACAATCTATACATTTATTGGATCTCCCATTTCGCTCTCCCTAAAGCTATGATGAAGAACATTGACAAAGCTTTAAGAGAATTTCTAAGGAGTGTAGTAAGGAAAAAACTTAGAATACTTAAAGTGAAATGGGCACTGGTAAGTCATCCCAAAAAGCTTGGAGGTCTAGGCATCACATTTATAAGCACTATAAGTAACGTAATGCTTCGTCAAGAGACTTTGGATCCTATGTTTTGAGAATGAATGCAAAATCTATGGGTGAAATTGACTCACACACAAATATTAAGAGAGAACTCCATTTGGAACTATAAAACAAATCTAGGGATGTCTTGGACTCTCAATCAAATCCTATAAAATAGGGAGTTAAGATAACCTCACATTAAGCACAAAATTGGAGATAGAGGTAAAACCTTCTTTTGGTTTGACTCTTAGTATAACAATGTCCCTCTCTATAGAATACCTGACACTCAATTGCTTAGAAATTTTATACCTCTAAATACTAAAGTCCAAGCTCTCATCAGGAATAATTCTTAGTTTTGGCCTTCATACTCTACCTGAGGAAGGCAGAATTTCAATGCATTAACTGAAGGAGCTACTCCCAACTCAAACACTTAGGACACGAATATTTGGGCCCTAGATAGATCCTCAAAATTTATATTAGACTCTTACAAAAAACTTCTATAAGAGTCACTTCTTGAACTGCTTGCTCACAAACTAATTTAGGATTCTACAGTGACTCTCTCACACTCATTTATCTTTGTGTCTTGTGGCTCATAATAGGCTGGACACTAGGGATGCCTTAAAATTGCCAATTTTAAGTTTTAACTGTCTATTTTGCAATGCAGGTATTGAAAGTGTAAATCATATGTTCTTTGAACGTGGCTACTCAAGCCATATCTGGAGACCTACCCTGGACAAATTTAAAATCTCCTACCCTCATCTAAACAAATCTGGCATTCTAAAATGGGCATCTCCTTACCACTTCAGAACAAAGGGGGACTTAAAACTATTCAAAATTGCTCTATGGCCTCTACTTACTACATATGGGGGGAAAGGAATAAAATGTTTTTTTAATCAACTCCCATTATAGTGAATTCGTGTCTAGTTCAGCTCAATACCTTCACTAGATCAAAGGTAAGGCCTATTAACTAGAAACACGACTTGACCCAATTATTTCTCGCAACTGGAGAATCGGCGACTAAAATACTAGCATGCAAGCATCAAAAGCATACTTGGCAACTATACCCATCACAAACATCATATCACAAATTTGAATAAGTGTGGAACAAAAAGCAAGAGAAGGAAAGAGATGGTGTAAAGTAAACTAACTTGATAAATTCAAGCACTAACCATACAGTATGTAGAGTATCAACATTTAATGGCGATCCTCGATAAGAAGACTCTGGAAAGATGCAGAAATGAGAAACTCTTAACTTAAATGAGCTTTAATTTTTTATCATAGAAGTGTCCTGTGCATTTCTTTAATTGGTTGTAAAGAATTACGTTTCTATCCTTAACTCTGATGTAATAAAGTTACAGAATCAATATTCTTATCAACTTTTAAAAAAATTTAATCAGTATAACAAATTATTCATCGTCATCATCAACATTCAGCTAAAATCCCACTGAGATGTAGAGTCTGGAGAAGTATATCAGACTTACCTCTACCTAATAGAGAGGTTGTTTCTAATAGACCTACATGTAATGCACCATAACAATACTACAAAATTGTAAATAGATGTGCATACATATAAAAATAAATAATTAAATCAAATAAACATAAAAAATCTAACAAAATAATTAAATGTAAAAAATAGAAAAATACAAATAAATAAAAAAGAGAAACAAAATAAATAAATAAAATAAAAATAATAGGTAAGGTAATATAAAGTAACGTACTTACAGAACATGTCAATGATTAGCAATAAATGGTAAGATAAAAATTATTATTTTTATAAAATATTAGCTATATTTTTAGTGATATATGAATATTAAAAAATTAATATATTAGTCTCATTAACATGTGAATTTTTAATTTTTTAATGGTCAATTATCAAAAAAAAGTCTGACACTTTGCTCAATTTTGTAATTATAGTCTGAACTTTAAAAAGTGACAATAAAATGCTCAAATTTTCAATTTTTTCAATTCTAGCTTTAACTTGAAAAAATAGCAATAAAATATTTAAAATTTTAATGCTTTTCAATTCTAGCCAGATGTTAGGGTCTCGGTGAAGTTTGTTGTCGTGGCTTGCCATCTGTTCGAGAAATCCTAATTATTATATCGATTAATCACATAATTAAAATGACGTCATTGTTTAAAATTAACCTAAATCAGATTACATATCCTCGGCAACCTCACGCTTTGATTTTAGCTATTTTTCTTCATTTTCAGTTTGTTCTCTCGATGTCCTCACCCTTCAATTTTTAGATTATGCAGCCCTAACGCCCTAACGTTGAGGGCATCGGAAGAACAAACTGAAATCGAAGAGCTTGTTGGTGTAGTACATTGTGATGCGAGAGCAGTTTAGGGCAACAAGAGAACAAACAGAAATAAAGGACTAAAAACATCGAGAGAACAAGTAGATAACAAAGAGTTGAGGCTGCGAAAACTGATTTAGGATTCCACTTTTAACAACGACGTCATTTTATTAATTTTTATTTATTGTGTTAATTTGGGCTAACTTGTATTGGTTAGGGTTTTTGGAACATATTGTAAGTCATGTCAACAACTTAATGTAGACACTAATGTCAGGATAAAATTGAAAAAATTAAATGTTTGAGCATTTTATTGCTACTTTTTAAAGTTAGGGCTAAAATTAAAAAATTTAAAAGTTTGAGTATTTTATTATCACTTTTTAAAGTTCAGACTATAATTGCACAATTAAGCGTAGTTTAAGATTTTTTTGTAATTAACCCATTCTTAAACCTCTCGACCAACATCTCATCTGTAAAGTGGTTTTTTATTTTTAATATGGAAATGAATTCATTCCTTTTAAAAGTTACAAGGTCATATTGGACGATAATTTACACCGCCAAATCAAAACAAAGCTAAAGAAATAAGGAAAACAAAAGCTAAATAAGCAGCAGTCAGCAGACGAACTTTACTTGCCCGCTGGATTCAACCAAAAACTAGCTCGAAAACAAAGATTGGGAGTCAAAAATATACTCAAATTTAGCATCTCTAATCCATTTTGCGTTATCTATAATCCTAAGAATGAAGGTTTGAATCACCTATTTTCTAAGTTCCACTTCTCTCAAAAGGTTTGGAGCAGGCTTCTTGCTCTTTGTAATATTCAAGGAGTGCTTGGTTAGTTAGTATGGGAAGAAAGGAATAAGTAAGGACTGAAAAAAGATGGCTAGTAATATATTATGATTGAATGAACATGATAAAAGCAAACATATGCAAGATGAGGGTGAATTATGTGTATAAAAGTTTTTCGCAAGTTTTTTCAATTTGTATAATAAACAGACCATAGTTAAAACAGTAAGAGTTTGTCAGACGATAAAAACTTTTTAAACAATAGGAACTTGTTAGTCAATAGGAGCCTTTTGTAGGATAGGACCTTGCTTTAACGAAAGGAGCCTACTAAATGATAAATTCTATTAAAACAATTTAAAAATAGAAGGCTCTTGTTAAAATAGAAAGGAACCTCTTCAAGTTGAAAACATGAACCTTTTAAAATCAATACACACAATATAATGCGAAAATTTAAAAGTTACAGAGAGAGAGAAGAAAGACGCAGTCGATTTATACTGGTTCGATTTATAACCCAAGCTTACATCCAGTTCTCAAATATTCAAATTGAGTGTTTCATTATAAAAACTGAGTATTAAATTTGACCAACCTCTCTAGGCTCACAAGTACATATTTTTCAAGATTTTCCAACCTTTCACACTAGAAGTGTAGAACAAGCTTCTAACAAGCTCACAAAAAAAAAAAACAAAATAACAATTTCTCTCTTGATAGAGTGATTTCACTTTCTAAAGAACAATAGTAATGATAGGATTTCCAAGAGTATAGATGTTACTTAAAATGTTTCGCCATTTTGAATATGTTCACTCTATTTTATAAGTATTGTTGCTCTTCCTCAAATAGTCAATTTCTTCAACTAGTCGTTGCTTTACTCACATCATTAGTCAACTGGATGGATTTAACCATGAATAACTTCAACATCATCTTTGACAAAAATTTTCCAGTACTCACGGAGCTAATATATGACCTTCATAATTAGTAGGATCCTTTTAGATAAACCATTTTTAAGAAGGTAAGTTCATAAAGAAGGTTCCTGCAAAAAAGAAAGCGTACTTCTTATAATTTTATTTCCTTTTCGAGAATTTGACTGTTAATGTTACAAAGAAATAAATCCAATTTAAATTTTGAAATATTATATAGTTATCATCAAAATCATTAAAAACAAACCTTGAGCTAACAATGTCTCCCTTTTTACGATGATAAGCAATAATAGATATATTTTTCAAAATTTAAAGGATAATAAATGATTTCGAAAGATACTTGTGACATTTATATGTTCAGTCATAATTAGTAGGAGCATGTCTCTTTAGAAAGGAACCTGTCGTTTATATGTCACAGTTTTTTACAATTTTCAACAACATAATCAATCGCATACATATTATAATAGCAGTGAGAAATATGCATTTAGAAAAATATCATCATATAAAAATATATAAATATATATCATATAAACTCTCCCCTTCGTCATTATAAAAAAATAAAGGAGTATAGGGAGCAAATAAAACAATGAAATAAAGGAGAAGAGTAAATGATACATCAAACAAAACCATTAATATAAATATGCCAAGCAGAAAGCAAGTATCAACAGAGTTATTGAAAAGATTTAAGGATTCTTCTGAGCAAAATCTACATGTCAAGAAGTTGATTCTGCATGTCGTCTATTTGTTCTCGCATTTGATCTTGATTGGCTTGAATATTCTTTAGTTATTGTTGGAGATTTGCAATATTTTCAACTTGAGGTGGAACATAGGCTCATTGATATAAAGAAGAACCTGGGATTTTTGCTTCTCTTTCATATTTCTTTTCTACCCAGACATTGTTTTGCAATTTGTATCCGAACTAGTACAAAATGGAAGGGTGAAACTTAGCTAGTGCACACCAACTCAGATTTGCAAAAGGTACTCCATAATGGTTGAAAATCTTAGTGACCAACATTTCATAAGGTGGGCAACTAGTTGTATGCTTATGATTCCCTTTATCTGCAATAAACTTTAAGATCATTGTAGGGAGATTTATTATGTTTCCTTTTAACAAATTATACACTACATAAGTGTCTAGCAAACTGTACCTTTCAACAATACTCCTGGGGAAAATAGAGGTAACTGATAACGATGCAAGGAATCATGGTAGTAAGTTAAATTGCCTGCTCCAAAGTCTCCCATTTTAGGTATTTTTAGCATTAAGGTAGATGGATTTAATAACTTCTCCCAAATCTGGATCATCAACATCCCAATTTTTACAAGGAAAATTAGTTCTCCCTATAGGAGCTATATCCAATATATGTCCTAAAATCTCTTCAGAAATTAGAATCTCAATTTCACGTACGCATGAAAAAATGGCTAGCTTTCCATTAATTACTTCGTTTCTCATGTATATATAGAATGCCCTGATTAGCCCATCACACACTGTCTCATCCAAAATTTAGGTAATTTTCCTAGCCAAGTGCAACAAAGTAAGAAGAGATAGGTATACATATGTTATCAAACATCATGAGAGGCAAAACTCTCATAACAACCACCTTTCTTTTCTTGTACTGCATTTTATAGTTAACTTCAGCTTCTGTTGATTGAAACATTTTTAATGGTATTGATGTCTTTCCTTTTTGAGCAACTATTTTTTATCTTCTTTTCTCTATTTCTTTAAGTATCATCTTTTTATGAAACAACGCATTTTTATCAGTAGAGTCCTTTTTCTTTTTTTGGATTCTTCTTCATCTTTCTTTTCAGCATCAATGGTTTCTTTTTTTCAGAAAATTTCTCAGCTTGCTTTGCAATACTTCCTCTAGTTCGTGGTTGTTTGATCAACTGAGAAGGTTCTTCATCTAAATCATCATCGTTGATAACCCAGTGTACTTATGATACTTCGGGTTTAGTAACATTTGCTAAAGTTGGAGTTTTCTTTTTTCCTTTTGATATGGTTTGTGCCATTATAAGAAAGATGGATGAGGTTTAGAAGATTTGACATGAAACCAGAAAGTTGGAATGCAGAGAGTTAAGAGCGGCGCTTCGAAGAACAATAAGGGTGAGTAAAGGAGAGAAGTTTGTTTCTAGTACATTCAGTGTTTCTTAAACATTGGTCTCATGTAAAGATGAACGATTGTATGCTAATACAGGAAGTGTGATCATTTGCATATCATCTGCTAGATCCATATCACCGTTTGTCAAAGCATCGCTCTTGTCTTCAAATGTTGTAATTACAAAATAAAGAAAAAATAACCTTTTTAGTACATATGTAATTTTGTTCTATTAACCTGAGAAGAGCCATCTAACAATGAAGGGACTTACTAAACCAAGAGAGAGTTTCTAAGGGATTTGAATAGAAGGATCTTGCTAAACGAAATGTGAAGACAAGTAGCAGAGAATATTAAAGCAGAAATAATATCAGAGAGTTTGCACATTCCAAGCTCTTTTCTTAACATGCAAAATCTATCTGTAGAGAGTGGCTTGGTGAAAATGTCAGCTAATTGATTTTTAGTACTAACATGCAAAAGATTAATGGTTCTATTTAAAACATGATCTATAAGAAAATGATGTTTGATTTCTATATATTTAGTCCTCGAATGATGCGCAGAGTTTTTAGAAAGATTTATAACACTCGTATTATCATATAATATAAGAATATGAGAAAAGTTTAAAGAAAAATCTTGTAGTTGATGCTTCATCTATAAGATTTGAGCACAACAGCTGGCAACTGCTATGTATTCCTCTTCAGTCTTCAAAAACATTGTGCAATTTTGTTTCTTGCAGGACCAAGATACTAGACATCCTTTAAGAAATTGACAATGGCCACTTGTGCTTTTACGATCGAATTTATCACTTGCATAATCTGTATCATAATAACTCACTACGTTAAATGAATCAGCTTTTGGATATCATAGTCCAAAGTCTATAGTTCCATGTAGATATCAAAATATTCTTGTGACTGTTTGAAAGTGGCTTTCTTTTGGATTTGATTGAAAGTGTCCACAAAGACACAAACTAAGAATAATGTCTGGTCTTGAGCTTGTAAGATATAACAGTGATCTAATCATTCCTCTATACTTTGTCTCATTCGTAGCTTTGCCTTCTTCGTCTTTATCAAGTTTAGTTCTAGTGTACATGGGAGTACCCATTAGTTTGGCATTTTTAAAATAATATTTCTTGATGAGTTCCTTAGTGTCTTTGTCTTAACTAATGAAGATTTCTTTTTCAGTTTGTTTGATTTGTAATACGATAAAGAATGATAAATCTCTAATCATGCTCATCTTTAAACTCCCCTTGCATAATGCTAATAATTCTTCACAGAAGGATGGATTAGTAGCACCAAATAATATGTCATCAACATATATTTGCACTATAAGTAAATCATTCTTCTTTCTTTTAATAAATAAAGTTTTGTCAACCTTTAATCTTTCAAAGTTATTCTTAAGCATAAAGTTACTTAACCTCTTATCCCATGCTTGAGGAGCCTGCTTTAGACCATACAGATCGTTGGATAACTTCATCATGTAGTCCAAATGGTTTTCATCTTCAAAACCTGGAGGTTACTTAACAAATACTTCTTCGTTAATGTAACCATTTAAGAATGCACTTTTAACGTCCATTTGGAACAACTTGAAGTTTTTATAGCAATAAAAGGCAAGAAAAATTCTAATTGATTCCAATCTAGCAACAGGTGCATAAGTTTCATCAAAATCAATGCCTTCCTGTTGATTGTAACCTTGAGTTACAAGTCTAACTTTGTTTCTTACCACCTTACCATTTTTGTCAAGATTGTTTCGAAATATCCACCGAGTCCTAATGATTGACTTATTTTTAGGACGAGGTAATAGATTCCATACTTTTTTCAAATTGATTCAGTTCGTTTTTCAAATGATTATCAATAAGGGCTCCTTCAATAGTTTATGGATCTATTTGTGAGATGAGAGCAACAAAGTTATTGTTGAATGATGATCTTGTTCTTAGACTTTTAGAGGGATCTCCAAGTATGTATTGATGTGTATCAATACTTCTCCATTCTCTCGGTGTTTTTTATTGCATAGGCTCTTGCTGAGATGAAGGAGACTGTGTTGTTCTAGCTTCAGAAGGTTTTCTTGATTTTGTAAACCTGAAGGTATTATTGGTGTTGTTTGATTCTTCAATTTCTTGATTAAAGAAATTGAAAGAAAAATGAAAGACAACTTAGATTATTGTAATGTTCAATCTACCTATAATCTTTTATCCCTTTTTGTCTCTGCTTACGTAATAACGTACATAGAGAGTGAGATTTCTAAACCATTTATCCATATGTCTTACTTTGGACCATAAGCAAGAGTGGACCAATGATAATAATAAGAGCACTGTGATGGTAAAGTCAATTTTCAATTAAAGAAATTGAAAGAAAAATGAACGACAACTTAGATTATTGTAATGTCCAATCTACTTATGATCTTTTATCCCTTTTTGCTTGTGCTTAACTAATAACATACATAGAGAGAGAGATTTCTAAACCATTTGTCCATGTGTCTTATTTTGGACCACAAACAAGAGTAGACCATTGATAATAATAAGACATTTGGGAGAAACATGTTATAAAAATGATAGGGAAATGTCGGAGAGTAAACTTTCCATATAAAACTCAGGCTGATGGGCATTAAATGTTTAGAAAACTTTGGAGGACTAAATGCTCCTGCTGGTAAATTCGTTATGTCTACTAGTCCCAAATAAGTAGGCTATTTCTTCAAGTATCATTCATCTTTCGGGTCTTACTTTTTAGTATTAAAAGTGCCAAAAAGAGCACCGAATTCTGTGATAATAACTCTATCAGTCTTTCTGAATGTATAAATTTCTTTTCTCTCTCTTAGATTTTACCACCTTCTTATTAAAACCAATTTGATGTATTTTTGGATTCTTAATGGAATATAAGTCATTTAGGACGTACAATGACAAAATGTGTAGTCCATCAAAATATACAGTTAGCAATAAGATATGTCAATTAATGAATTTTTGTAAAAAATTACTAACAATACGTTATGCATAGTTGCAGGATAGAAAAGAACTTCTCACTACCACTAATAATTTCTCAATACTAAATGGATATTTATGAAGTGCAAATTATTCTATTGATGTTATTGGACAGCAACGATGAATGATGAGGAAGAGAAAATAATGCATAATTTTTTATATCGATAGAACCTGCATTCGTTATTCTGTAGTTGTGTAATGGATAAACCTTCAAATGCACATAATAACATTTAAGCTACTTACCATATATAAATCACTTGAAGAGTTAAAGAATAAATCCAAATGATAGAATTAATCTAAGTTACACTTACTAGTTTAATGTATCTTCATTTTTGGATAACTGTCCTTTTTAAAGATGATATGAATTGCATAATCTTATATTATGACTCGAATCATTAACTTCTTAAATTGAAAGGCTACTAAGAAAAATTATTTAATCACTTGAATTACCCATTGGAGGTAAAGAAAGAGTTTTGTCCTCTATCTGAATATATGTTTGGATTGTCATGTACTAAAATATTCTTCAATCCTTTTTTATTCAATTATTTTGCAATAGAAGGAATGCATGTTATAGTCTTGTCCAAAATTAGGTCAAATCATTAATTGATTACCATCTTATTTTATCCTGAATGATTGGTAATTTATCCTGAATGATTGATAACGTGTTTAAAAGCAATGATTTTAAAATCGAACTAGACTAAATAGTTTAATCAGATTTAGCATGAATCGGCCTATTTTTAATTGAAATTTTGTTTTTAACCATTATGAATTAAACCAACTAATTCTCTCTAAACTGTGAAGAATTATAAAGATCAACATTCTTCTTTTTTGGCGAAAAAATAGTCGAGTCATCGGCACAGGCACATGCACATTCATGTACACTAGTGTTCTTCCTGAAGCTTTAGTGAGAATCCTCTAAGGAGAACTATGATTGAGCATAGTGGAAGAGGTAGAAACTCATGGACAAACACAACAATACAAAGGAATTCCCCTCAACTTAATTAATGGAAAAATAGTTTAAGACCTAAATACGGCAAAGGGGTTCAATGTTGACTCCCTATTGCAAAAGTGGGGTTCGGTTTATTCGTCAGGTTGGTGATTTTTCCCACAGCAAAGAATAGTACCACAAAACATTTCTATAACTCTTTAAGCTAATTAAACTAAAAGTACACCGTTTTGAATTAGCTTCAAATGGTTTTTAGGTCAATGTTTTAAATAATAATAGAACACTAAAATCTTGGCCTATACTTGCCCAATTTGCTTAATCTCACAATTGCAACAAGAAGAGATTTTGATTTCTTTAGGATTTAGGTACAAGTTAATACTATATTTTTAATACTTCATCAAAGGGCACTTAAAAATTTATTAATTAGTAATTTAGTATAGAAAAGAAATTTTGCTTAGGATAATTTAAAAGTGCGGTAAAGAGTGATGTTTAAATTTTAAAAAAGTATGTTTAAAAAAGGATGCTAAAAAGTTTTTAATTATTAATTTAACATAGGTAAGTAATTTTATTTAGAATAATTTAAGAGTATGTTAAAGAGTGATGCTTAAACTTTAAAGAAACATGTTTAAAGAAGGAAATTGGCAATTTCAATGTCCTTCTTTAAATATACTTTAAATTTTTTAGTGACTTTTTAGATTCATTCAATCTTGGAAAATATTTTAGTTTTTGTCTCCGAATTGAATTGATTTTCTTAATGTTTTCAATTCTTTTTCAACCTCTTTTCTATTGCTTCCATACATACTTTGATTCCTTGTATCAAGATCATAAGTTCACTCTTTATTTTATTGTTATTGCTTTATTAATAGTGGTGATTGAAGTCAAATATCATATTAACAAATAGATAAAAACATTGCAAGATTCACGATGACAAAGTTAACGGGTATTTTGACTTTTTTCTTTTTTCTCTTCGTTTCATCTTTCATCTTTAGTTCATTATTTTGTGACTTATTTTTTAGTTATTTTTTGACTATTTTTTTACAAAATAGGTAAAATTATAGTGGAGAATATAGAATCACTAGAAAATATTTGATGAACTTAGCATCCTCTACATGTTGTAAATCTGATTCATCATGGAATTATTTTCTTCTTCTTAAAAATCTGATGGGAATATCCAATATAATTGTATATTTTATAGTAGAATATTTAAAAAGGGAGGCATTTATAGAATGAAAGTACATGTTGCTAACGTTAAGGATAATATTACTTCTTGTAAAAAAAGTACTATTTGACGTAAGTGAAAGGGTTGAAAATCATTTAAAGCAATAAGGAAAAAGAGAAAGGAAAATAAAGAGGCTTATAATATATCTTTTGGAGAAGATGAAGCACAATAAGTAATAGAGAAAAAAAAAGGAAAAAGGAAAGCTACCATTAATTTTGTTTCTTATTTTCCTCCAGGAACTCCACTTGGTTCTCAACTTACTTTAAAAATATTTTGACTGATAATGATGTTGCTTTGCAATGTAAACAAGCATGGGTAAAATGGTTTTATCATTCATACATTCCTTTAATGCTTAAATTCATCATATTTTAAAGAAGTAATATATGCCTAACAAAGATAGGTCCAAGATTTAAAGTATCTTCTTATTATGAGATTTATATGCCTTTGCTTCAAGATTTAGAAAAGGAATGTTAGTTAATTTTGAATATATATAAGTCTATATAGGAACCAATAGGATGCACTATTATAACAGATGGGTAGATTGATCAAACACAAAGAACTTTGACTAATTTATTGGTTTATTATAATATTAGGATATCTTTTATCAAGTTTGTTAATGCTCCTAATATAGTAAAAAGTGCTTATATTTGATCTGAATTATTTTCTAAAATTGTTGAGTGGGTTGGACAAAAGAATGTTATGCGTTTCTTTATAAGCAATGCAGGGTACTTGTTATAATCAAAATATTAGAATATTTATTGATCTCTATGTACTACTCATTATATAAATACCATTTAAAAATATATTGGTAGTATAGACCATATTTCTAATCTTGCTCCATATACATCTAAGATCACAATTTTGTGTATAATCATATTATATTTTTTTTGGTTAAGAAAACAAGAAGATTAGGTTGAGATTGTGTGTCTTGTTGCCATTAGATTTGTAACTACATTTATTACTTTAAAAATTGTTTATGAACCTAAACAATTACTTCAAAATTTATTAACAAGTAAATATTTTTTAAATCATAAGTTATTAAAGATTGTGAAAAGAAAAGAATTTTGTGTTATTACTTTAGATAATAAATTTTGAGATGCCTACTTGATCATTGTGAAGATTGTGGCTCTACTGACAAGGTTATTGAGGATTATTGACTCAGATGAGAAGCCATTTTTAGGGTAAATAAATGATAGTATATATAGAGATCACAAAACAATTATAAGTCCATTTAAAGGGAAGGAGAAATTGTACAAGCCTTATACATATATTCTTGACCGACGATAGGATAAGTATCCTACTCAAAGGATCACTTAGTAGCTTATTTTCTTAATCTTTATTATAGTAGAGACATATTGACAGATGATATTATAGGCAGTCTCTTTGATATGATAGAATACAAAGTTATTTTCTTTATTGAAGAGTATTTAAAGTGACAAATGAAATTAAATTGTATTGTGAATGTTCAAGGAGTTTTCTAAATCATCTACAAAGAGAGAACTTATGATGAAAAAAATACAATCACATAAGTAGAGAACTTATGATGAAAAAATATAGCCACATAAGTTTTCATACTTTTAGTCCATCATTTACTTATTAATAATATATATTTTCTATTTTTCTTAATTGTTAATTTAAAATACCAATAAGTAGTGGGGATTATTCGATAAAAATGCTCCAATATTGAGAAAACTTGCTATTATATTGCTTTGTCAAATAGCTTCCGTATAAAGTTGTGAATGCAATTGGAGTGTTTTTTAACGTATTCATACAAAGCAATGAAATTGTTTGGAAAATTAAAGATTCAATTACCTTGTTTATATTACATATAATCTAATAATGAAGATTAGATATTTTATTAATTTTATTTTTAATATTGACTTTATAATTTCTCTATTATGTATTCAGAGTACTTAGTAAGAAGATAACATATGATCCAACTGATGTTGATTGTATTGACTATACTGATTTTTGGATCGAAGAAGAAGAATCTTCATCTAATCTTAATTATAATGAACTTGAAACGGCTATTTATGAAGAAAATGCAGTTATCACAACAATGAATTAAGAACATCTACTAATAGTTAGTTGAAATCTTATTTTGATCATATTTAATATTAAAAATATAATATATTACAAATTTACAATAGAGAATAATTTCATATATTTCAAATTTTTAATTTATTTAAATGCAGTAGAAAAAGTTGATATAAATACTTCAAATAAGAGCCTAATTTACGAGTCTTTATGTAGCATTGGAGAATTTGGAACTTTTGATAATGATGAGACACAACCTCTTTTAGAAATACAATTTTAAATTTCATTATTGTTCTAAGTTTTATGTCATATTCAGATTTAGTTATTAGATTTGACTTATTATTAGTTCATTATACATTAATAGATATTGGTGTATTCTTTTATTTCAATAAAATATTTTATTTTTACTTATTCTTATATTTTTATTTCTTGTTTATTATACACCGAGTTTACAAGGATTTAATAGCAATTGAACCTTTAAATCATAAACATTTCCTTTAATAAGTTCGATGTCTAGTATGATTTTTAAAATATTAGTTAAAATAACTATTTTTTATTAATTTTGTTAATTGATGTCTCATGAAAAATGGGTGTCAAAATTATTAGCTTTACTTTTTGAAGCACATCATAAGTCACTAACTATTAATTACTTTGAAGAAGTAAATTAACTAAGATACTTGAAAACTAGCTTAAATTTCTTGTATTGCATAAATGGAAGATAATATATATTTTTTGAAGAACTTTCCATTTATTGTTGAGAAGAAAATTCATCGATGGAATTATTTAGTATTAAGAATTCTTATATTTTCATGACCATTATTGGATACTGTAAATTATATGTGCATAACTACATTTGTAGGAAATCTAAGCACTTTCTCTTCATCTTTGTATATGACTCATTCATCAATTTGTAATTTTTTAACTTGAAAATAAAAAGATAATAGCATAGATTTATTAGTCAGAGCACAAAATAAAAGGAATCATTATTTCAATTAAAGTTATCCTTTTAGGGTTTATGACACATTTTTTTAATGATCATTGAGATTATAACAATCATTAGTCATCACTCTTATAAATATAGGTTAGATTTATCTAATTTTATAATTTTCTATTTTTTATTTCTTCAAGTTTCTTTTACTTCTACTTACTTATAATAAGTTTCAATGGTTTGAAATCAAATATAGAACAAAAGGTACAATATTTTATTATTCATTTAATATAAAAGGCAAAAAAATTTCCTAATATTGTATAACATTGATCCGGACCTTGTTCGTACCCTTAGAGGTCAAATAAAAAATATAATCTAAGGATTGCAATATAGGATGTAACCTCGATCTTCTCACTTAATTGAAACCTAAACGAATGGACCTAAGCTAACCTATGTGTCATGAAATGCAAGCTAAATTGGTAAGGAGGGGGTTTTGATCTTTGAAAACCATAACTAAATTAAATGGAATTGTAAGAAAAATGTGTAAAATGTATTTTTTGAATTTTTGGGAATGGAAAACAGAAATATAAAGACAATGATCAAATGTGATAGTATCCTCTTGAAAATGAGCTTTGGCTATCATAGTTCGAAATCAATTTTCTATGGGAGTGGGAATCAATAAGTTTCAAATGGGTAAACTTTAAAGAACTCTTTAAATCCAAGGTTTTAATTAATGAAATCCATTTCTTAAGACCTTGTTAAATGCCCTTAATGCGTGTAGTGGGTAAGTCAAAGCAAGCAGTCATTTTGGGATCTCCAATCAACTCACTATCAAACACAACTATGCAAAATAAAAGAGAATCAATAAGATCACAAATAGACATATATGAGACTTCATATATTTAAGCTCAATGTTCTACATCAACAAATCCCAACCACACATTGAATATCCAATACTTGATTAAACTCTAATCAGGAATGTTCAACTACAAATTACAAATCCTAAACATGGGAGTTCATAAATCATAGCTAAACATGGATTAAGCTACTCCCCTTTTAAGCCCGTTGAACTCAAGCCATTGCTACATCTTCAAAAGGAGAGAGGTGCCTAACCTTTAAGAGACTTCACAACTGAGAACCCACTGGAGATACCCATGGTAGCAATCGACAGTGAAAAAGCAGAAGAAAATGATATGGAAGAGAGAATGATGGTGTGTGCGTAGATGGAGGTGAATGAGATGATGGTATATCAGTATAAAGTGTGTCGACTCCTTTTTCCTCGTCACTTAGCCTAAAATAGGTCTTTTTTTTTTCATAAAATGGGTTGATGGATGAGATTGCAAAGTCGGTTTGTTTGCCGAAAATGGTGGGGTCTGCGTCAATTCGAAGATTTCGCCATGATGAGAGGATGAGTTCGCCACAGCGAACTTTTCCCTAAAGATTTATTAAGTCAACTTCAACTTTCGCCGCGGCGTAAACATTATTTTCGTCGCGTTGAACTTTTCTCGAAAGGTCTCTTCAGTAAATCTTCATATTTAGTCGCGGCGAAACATCAACGTCACCGCGGTGAACTTGCCTGTTGCCCTCGTTGACTTGTTGACTTGTCATCTTAGCTTTCATTCCTTGGCTTTACTTCTTGAATTTTCTACAATTAAAAAAATAGTAGTTTGCAGTATCAATTGCTCTAAAAAATCAATTTAGTGTAATTACTAATTATTTGTGACAATTGTACCCTCAAACTACATAAATTTAAGGCAAGTACTCAAGAGTTAAATTAAACACAAAATTTGAAAATAAAAACCAAGAAGTATAATAAAAGCCATGAAATTGTCACCAATTGATATAGGAAACATGGGTTCAATCAAACATCAACAACATTGTCCTAGTAGGAATCCTATTGAGATGTGAAGTAGGGAGGTTTATAAGTACACAGCCTTACCCTTAGCTAATATAAAGGCAATTTCTAATAGACCTATAAGAATTTTTTTGTCTTGATATTGTAAAAAGTAATAATGTCATGTAGAAAAACATATTCTAATTAAATAAATGCTTAATTTAAATTGGATATTATATTTCTAATAGCAAATGATGAACAATCTTTCTCATAGCAAATGATGAACAATCTTTCTCAAGCTCAAACATTTTTTCATTTTTAATTTATTTGTTTTAGCGACTGCTCTTCGTTCTTACTCCTTTTAAACTTATCTGAGTGAACAATCCTTATTTAAATAATGATAAAATTGAAATTATTTATTTTATAATATTATAAATTTATATTTTCTTATCCTTGTTGTATTAAAAAACAAAATCAATTAATGGTTGTTTATGATAAAATATAAAGCAATTAATAATCTGTTTTAACGTTTTGTTTTGAATTTTTT
This sequence comes from Erythroxylum shatona, assembly GCA_027568895.1. Classification (NCBI taxonomy): domain Eukaryota; kingdom Viridiplantae; phylum Streptophyta; class Magnoliopsida; order Malpighiales; family Erythroxylaceae; genus Erythroxylum; species Erythroxylum shatona. The sequence continues at coordinate 36,917,845 of JAOSBK010000008.1, read as the reverse complement.
TTGCTACAAAATTATCTTTTTGGTAAAGAAAATTGTTAGCATAAAATTTTATGCTTATTAATTAATGAAATCAATAATTTTCCATAAATCAATAATTTTCAAAAAAATTTCGCTTTATCTGAATTATCCAATTACTTAAGAAATTTTATTTTGTATATAATTTTAAAATATTGTAAAAATATGATTAAAATTATTACCTTATGATGTGACTGCAACTAATTAATGAAAGGATCCAATATATATGCATTGTGAACTAATTACAAGAGCTAGGAGCCTAGGATTAATCCGCTTAACGAATTTTTGAATCAACTGATCTAGATCAAAATTCAAAAAATGCGCTGAAAAGCATTTTGAAAACTTATTGGATCCAGTGGAAGGCCATAAGCCTATGACATTAGGGCTAATTTCGTAAACCACTACTTATTTAGCTTTCTAATCTTTATTTTATTGTAATTAGGCTATCATGCACTAATTATAAAGTCCAAAACATGTTAATATGTTTGTATAGTTATTTGATAGTTTCATATTTGGATTAAGACTTCTTAGAAGGTTACATTCTAAAATCATTAGGAAAATCACTAAAGGTGGTAATTTGCTTGTAACATTAAGAATTTCAATTGAAATAGGATTCCTAGATATTTAACTAAAGTATTAAAGTAGAACTATTAGTTAGTTTCCTATTTGAATAAGGACTATTAAAGTTTCAAATAGTATTAGTAGTTAGCGTGCAGTGACGGAGCCAGAAATTTAATATAAGAGGGCCCGAATATTAATTTTTTTAAATTTTGGGGAGCCCAGTACACCACTAACCCTTAAATAACTCCGTTTATATATATATATATATTAAAAATAATTTTTTTTAAAAACTTCGGGGGGCCCCATGTAGCTCCGTCGTT
>JAOSBK010000008.1:36836517-36865585 GCA_027568895.1 Erythroxylum shatona | reverse complement strand
GTTGAATGAAAAATGTGAAATGACTGATCAAGTGTATGTGATTCAATATGAGTATTAATGAACGATGTGAATTATGTGAATATGTGAATTGTATGCATTATGTGATTGAGTAAGCCATCAAGGATGGTCACTCACTGAGTTTGCAAAACTCACCTAAAATTTGCAATTATTTTCTAGGCTTAGAAGAGTATCCCATTATGTTAACAAGGGTATATCTACTACATATAAGTGAAAGATAGGGGTCAGGATCAGTTTGTGCTTGTATATATATTCCGTTGTATTACTTTAAAATGTGTTGTCATAAATGATGTGTAATATGTGTGTAAATGATTTTGAAATGTAATAACATTATGACTATAAGTATTTTGTATTTGAAATGGGCTCGAGTGGAAAGTAAAATTTCGATGATTTATGTAAGGGTGCAATGCAGTAAATGCAAATGTTTATGAAATAAAGGTTTGGGGTTGAATTTGATTGTTGATTTCGGCATATGCATACGATAAATTTGAAAATTTTGTGTCGGGTTTTAAGTGTTTGATTGTTCTAGCATGCTGTTCTTGCAGGATTCACACTCAGACATCCCTCAAGATGTCGAGTATGGGTCTTATGAGAGTGGGGTGCTACATGAAGAACCTCTCCATTGCACATTTCATACATCTAAACCATGTTTCATGCATATTCAAGCATGGAGAACAATATATCTTAACACCAAACTCAAAATCATAATATAGAGACAGATGAGAAAAAATTTACCTAAATCTTCCTTTGATGATATCTTCAAATTCTTTGAGAATTTCTCAAATATAATGATATATTTGAGTTCCTTGACCCCAAATTATCTTAGAACACCTTGATTGAGATTAAAGAATAAAAAAGATGGTAAACTTTTAGTTGATGGCCAAAACCCTCTTCTCCTTTCTTCTTCCTTTCTTTTAATTAAAACAACATTATTAAGTCTTTACTAATGGGATGCACGACCTTACATGAAGAAGGGTCTAGAATATTGATGCTTCTTTGACCAAAATATGGTGAAACTACCTTTTTGTCCTTTAGTTGTATGAAATTACCATTTTACCCTCTAAACTTTCCTAAATTTGCAATTAAGCCCAAAGTTTAGAAATCTCCAAAAATTTTATTTTTATTTTGATCCTTGGACTTTTGGAAATAATAACTAAGCCCCTCATCTTTATGAAATTACATATTGGTCCTCTAAGAATTGAGAAATTATGTTTATGTCCTTTAACTTTTAACAATTTGCAATTAAGCCCTTATGTACATTAACTTTTCCAGTTAAACTTTCTAAGTGTCTAATAAGTCTATAAATCTTGTCTAATCACCTCTAAGGCATTATAACACATTTAACTTAACCACCATGGTCATATACATCCAATGGACTCGATTTTACACAATTAGAAGCTTATATGACATAAATCTCTTAGATTATGCATACCGAAGAAGTCTAAGTTTATGTAAATGCATATAACATTATAAATCATTACATATTTATCCAAATGACTTAAATACATCTTTTAACTCACATACTACCATGTATATATCAAATACCGTAGCATCTCTAAGTACAAAACAATAAAAAAGGGCTCAAAGCTCAAAGGGTTCGATGTTACAAAACTGTTACCGATATGATTGTGTTAATTTCAGACATTGATGATCCAAGGAGTTTCATATTTAGGACTGTATTGGAAGCATTTGCAAATTGAATATGAATATGGAAATGGTGTTCTCAACTATATGTTGAATGCTGGACTTAGATCCAATGAATGTGCACACTGAATGAGAGTTATTGATAGCATAATATGTGATTTAATGCATTTTCATTACATTGATATGCATGATCAGATAAAGGAGTTGTGACCGAAGTGACCAATGTAAAAAAGAGCTTAAAGATCATAAATGTGCATAGAGAGCCACAGGCTCAATGATTAATGAGCCCAGTGTCCACAATGGGTATGGGATAGTATCTAAAATGAGCTTGGTATCCACAATTAATATGGTACAATTAAATAGGTTCTTGATCACAACAAAATAAAAATAAAAGTGGAGTCTCATGTATATTGCATATATATCTTTACATGTATCATGTGAAACATTGTCAAGAGTTACTAAATTATGTTGATATGATGTTATGCTATGTTTGTATACATATGAATGATTGTGAAAAAAAATACTGAATTGTGTTGATATAGTGATCTGCAATACTTGTATACATGTTGATGATATGAATGATTGAGTGAATGATTGGATTGTTCTAAAAAGATTCTATGACATGTTTGTATTATAATGTGCTTATTAAGATATAATGTATAGTGTGATTTGGTATGCAAAACTGTATGGGAATTGATTCAAGCTAATGTGATATACTTGTAATGTTGTGATTTGACTCGAGTGAGCACATCGATGATGGTTTACTCACTAAGTTCGCAAAATTTATCAAAATAGCAACATTATTTTTAGGTATTGAGAAGACCTAGCTTCTAAGGCAATCTAGTAGTAGTCTAGTATTGTCAATTTGGAACCAGGAATGGCTCAAAGGTCTGGTCAAATGATGTCTGAGGAGTTTAGATAGATTGTTTTTATTAAGATCTCATTTCATATTAGATATTTTGTAAAGAATAGTAAATTCTCAGATGTTTTTGTAATGTACATATATGAATTATGAGATGTAATGACAATGTAAATGACGTTTGTGAAATGAAATGAGAAGTGTTGAACTTATGATCACCTATTCTCTGTATGATGTCATAATAGTGAATATGATTGCTCTAACCTGCCATTCTCATAGGGTATGTTCTTAAATATCCTTTGAATGTTTGGGTATATACTCTATGGTAGTGATGTGTTACAATTTTTGGTATTAGAGCATTGTTTGACATCCTTAAAGACAAATAAAAGAATGTAGACATGATATATAGTGAGAGATTCGTCTACTGATCATAACTATTGTTTGTTAAAGGTCATCTACTATAGGATTTTGAGTTGCAGAGTTAGCTGACTTTGAGTCCATAAGAGCCAATAAAGAGTTTCCAGTACCACAATCTGAACAAATTCCTCGAGAATTCCTAAAAGAAGAGAGAGGATGTATGATAAGCTTAGAAAGTAGGGGGTTGTAGACTTCTATGGAAGTACATACCCTGGGGAGGTAGACGGATGGTTGGAAAGAAAGGAGAAGGTATTTGATCAGATGGACTATGAGTTCGATGAAAGGTTTGACTACGCAGTCTCGCTACGACAAGCTCCAGCTTATCAGTGGTGGAAAACTATTTTTGGAAGTTTTGCCCAACCTTGTAGACTGAAGTGGGAAGATTTTTTAAAAGTTTTCAAAGAGAACTATATGCCCAAGATTTACTTGCATAGGAAGATGAAGGAATTTTTGGATTTGAAACAGGGGAATCTTACTGTAGTTAAGTATGAGGTGAGGTTTAATGAATTAATAGAGTATGCTATTGCATTAATTCTGACTGAGGAAGACAAGTGTAGGCAGTTTGAAGACGAACTAAATATGGAGATCAGAACGAAGCTGACTATTACCAATTTAAATAGCTTTACTGAGCTGAGAGCTACCTTAGTCTGAATTGAATAGTTACTGAAAGATGGGCAAGGAGAGAACAGGCAGGAGTTCAAAATGATGAGGCAGGGTGAGCCCCAAGCTAATTCTGTTCTAAATTGAGTTGATATAATGTTATGCTATGTTTGTGTACATGTGAATGATTGTGAAAAAAAGTATTGAATTGTGTTGATATAGTGATCTGCAATACTTGTATACATATTGATGATATGAATGAATGAGGTGAAAGATTGGATTGTTCTGAAAATATTTTATGACATGTTTGTATTATAATGTGCTTATTAAGATATGATGTATAATGTGATATGGTATACAAAACTGTATGGAATTGATTCAAGCTAATATGATATACTTGTAATGTTGTGTTTTGACTTGATGGAGCACATCGATGATGGTTCACTCACTGAATTCAGAAAACTCATCAAAATTGTAAAGTTATTTTCAGGTACTAAGGGGACAAAACTTCTAAGGCAATCTAGTAAAAGTCTAGTATTGTCAATTTTGAAATCAGGAATGGATCAAAGGTCTAGTCAGCTGATGTTTAAAGAGTTTAGATAGATTGTTTCTGTTAGATATTTTGTAAAGAACAGTAAACTCTCAGATATTTTTGTAATGTACATATATGGATTATGGGATGTAATGACAATGTAAATGATGTTTGTGAAATGAAATGAGAAATGTTGAACTTATAGTCACTTTTGTTCTGTATGATGCCATAACAGTGAATATGATTCCTTTAACATGCCATTCTCATAGGGTATGCTCTTGAATGTCCTGTGGATATTCAAGTATATGCTTTTTGGTAGTTGTGTGTTACATTATTAGCCCCATAATTAACAAATAGAATGTTAACATATAATCCATATGGATGCAACATTAACATTTTAAATCAATACACTCACATTTCCATACGTATTGCTAGTAAGTCCTTTTACTTTAGTTCAAAAGACTTGGTTAAAAAAATTATTAATAATAGGACTTAGTTTTAAATCAAAATTGTTTTATTTATCTATCCTTTTTGTTTTGGATGATTCTATATATAATACATTTGCCTAAAATAATAATTAGTAAATCAATCTTATAATGAAAAATTATTACTATAATGGTGAGGGTAAGTTATATGTTAACTTATCTTAATTCTATTGTAAATACTAACAGATTAGGTGTTACATAAATTGATTATGTTCTCTTAAAAGCAATATTAGATTAAAACACACTACTGATGAACTTATTTTCTTAACGTAATATTAATAAGTGATTATGTTGGTCTTTATGATGGTGGATACAATATTAAAAAACAAAAAACATTAATTTCATATTCAAACTTCATATTTCCAAGTAATATTTTATGATCATATGAATCTAGTAACATTTATAAGTTTATGATTGATTTATATGTATAATTTGAACACATCAATATAACATTTTTATTTTTTTATGATTAATCAATACTTGTTATTATTTTAGGCATACTTATGATATTTGGAATCTTACAAAAGGAAAAGGAAACTAGACTATTTTTAACAATTTCTCAATTAAGTCCTTCTATTGTTAATATTTCCTAACGAATTCCTTTCAACTAAAGTAAGATGATGTACTAATAATACATTTGGCATTCTATGTTTCAATTTTCCATATGTACTATTAGAAAATTGATTTTGTATTATTAGCAAAGTGATTTAAAATATTGATATGGCAACCACATGGTATAATAATACATTATGCTGATATATCTCATATATGCAAGTAATATGATCGTCGTGATAATCTAATATACTACATTTACATATTACTTAACAGAGTTAGCGATAAGGACTTGATTAGGAATACAAAATGCCATTAATTTCTTATTTGTAATTATTTCTTGTCAATGTTCCCTATAATTACGAATTTGTTTTCTCTACTATTTATATCAAATTTGTAGTTATAATGAGAATTATAACTAAAGAGCCAAAAAGTTAATTTAATTAATTAATTAGGAGATTTTAGGTTTATTTGAGCTATTGGTTTGAGAGTTAAACTACCTTCCATATATTGTATACTTTACCAAAATTTTCATTGTGAAAGCTTATTCTTTCCTTCTCTTATAGAAATAGGTAAAGTCAGAACCACATAAATTTTTTGTTCTTATTTTCTCTAGTCTATTAGTATTATATTCTCCAAAATACTTATTTCCCTAAACTAATATTTGTCCTTGGGTACTTCAACTATTAAATTCCATTTATTCTTGACAAACTGATATCAAAATTATAAGCTCTTTATTACTTTAAGAAAAGTACAATGGCAGCAAAGTTTGAAATTGACAAGTTCAACCACTCAATTAATTTTACTTTGTGGCATATGAAGATGAAAATTACATTGAAATGAAACAAATTACTAAAACCATTGTTAAGGAATAAAAAGGTGTCAGTTATTTTAAGTGAGGATTAAAAAGAGTACATAGATAACAAAGAACTCATCATTATCCAATTAAGTTTGTTTAACAAAGTGCTGTGAAAGGTTATCTAAGATAATATGATAACATTTTTATTTAAGAAAGTTGAATCATTATATTTGCCATATAGCCTTACTAATAAATTAAATTATGAAATAACACAACCTTGAAGGTGCCTCTATTCAGACTCATATTGATGAATTTAATTTGATTATCATAGATTTAGAAAAATTGGTAATGGCTTTGAATTTTCTAAAGGAGAATTTAATGAATTATGTAAAGTTGTGATGTAGCCAGACATCATATAATTGTATGAATTCATCAATAAAAGGGTTTTGCTAAGGGCATTAGTAGAATTCTTTTAGAGAGAGGGCATTACATGTTATCAAACTATAGTCTATCCAAAGATTTATTGGTTGAGGTGTTATCCATACCTTATTATTTGGTAGCTCACTTTCCTCACGCATTTCTTGATGTTAAGACTCATAAAGAAGTTTGGCTTAGTAAACCTATTAATTACTCTAATTTACATGTAATTGGTTGTCCCATATATGATATGTAATAGATGGAAAATTAAACTTAAGATTTAAAAATTTTATTGCTTTTAGGTATAAATAAGTATAACAGGATATAGTTCGTGGTGTCTTAATTCAAAAGTCGTAAAAATTATAATAAATAAGAATATTTTATTTGATAAGTTTCCATGCTTCACCAAAAACAAAGGAGAATGTTGCTTCCTCTAATGCAAATAAAGAGAATTCATCATAGAAGGTTAAGTTAGACGTCAATCAACTAAAACATTCCATAACAATTTCATTTTGAACTTGATATAACCTAAGCTACTATCTTCAAAGACGATAATGATAAGTACAAGTTGAGCATATATCATAGCTAAGCATAAACAAAAAAGGGAAATTATAAGGCCATAAATATTTAATGAGACCAATTTTAGTTTTCTATGCATTAACAGTGGCATAAGAAGTTGGTAATATTGATCAACCTTCTACATAATTATTTTTATAATGATTCTACTAAGTGGTTGATAGTTATGCATGAGAAGATTGAATCCTTAAAAATAATATTCAGAAGGTGGTAAAACTACCACAAAATAAGAATATCATTAGTAATGGGTCTTTAAGAAAAAAATTGGTATTCTAAAAGTAGAAGATGTGAAGAATATGGTTTGATTAGTTTTTTTTTTTATAAATTTGATTAAATTATAAAGGAATGTTACAATAGGAAAAACAAGGGTGCTTAAAGTAGAGACCTAATACAAAATAATGCAAGAAAAGGAACAATCCAGTCATATTGAAGAACAGCATAAATGATTACAACCCCAAAGGGTTAGAACACCGTTAATATTGTGGGACAGAGTGTTGCAGCGTGATCAACCTATGTGCACCTTTTGGACCTCACCCGAAGTAGTGTGAATTACTCTCAAAGTATCCTTATCTACGTAAAGAATCGCAAACATTGGTGCTGTAAATGTGATACAGGTTCTTAGTCATAATTATCTTATGAATCTCTTCTAATAATAAGGATTTCATACGGTCTTTAGTGGATGCTTGATGCTTGAATTGTTGAAGGTTCCGCTCTCCCCATAGCCTGTAGATACAAACTCCCAAGACAATAAGGCGAAAAGGTAGTTGCGTTGAGAGACCATTTGTAATCTCTAAGATAGTAGTTCCTAGATCCCTCCAATAACATAAAGCAGTGACATGATCCTATATCGATTTGTTAAAACAACATTCAAAGAAGAGATGATCACACGATTCAAATTGCAAAGAGCACATTTGACAATTCTTATCTATAGTTTGTTTTGTATGGCCATCCAATAAATGAAAGATATTCTTGGCGTTAAATGCTTGTTACATACCTTAGTAACCCAAGAAACTGTGGATCGATGCTTGCGTAAATGATCACAAATAACTCTGTTAGTGAGCTTGCCAGCTGGTATGCCCTTCCATAAAAAGATAACAAATTCCTACGGAATGGGAGGATAGTTAGGCTGATACGGCAATAAGCTTCGAGGAAATCTCCATATAGTTCCCTCTATGAAAGTGTTCGTTTGCGTTTTTTATCCTATCGTAAAACATAGTTTCATTCTTGTAATTTTCTTTTGTAAAGGTTTTAACCTTAAATTGAAACAAATGGGTGAACTTGAAGAGCATATACATATGTAGCCTTTATATGAAACCAAAAAAAGATCTTCTTGTTAAAGAAGCCTTTGTGTTAATTTAAATGACTACTAAACTAGTGTCATAAATGCTTTAACTTATTTATGATTGGTTATAACTACTCTTATAGTATGCATGACATTTGCATTTATCATAAGAAACTTCCTAATAAGTCACTCATTTATTTTTTATTATATGTTGATGACATGTTTAATGTTTTTAAGGACATATCCAAGGTTTACATTATGTATATTCGGATATGCACTCATTTTAATATTTTAGATGTTATTAGTATTGACAAGAGATATATGTTCAATCTCGTAAAGGACAATTAGCTGGCTATGAAATGGATTCTAAGATACTTATGAACTAATATAAATGTGTGTTTAGAGTTTGTGGGATTCGGGAAGGATTACTTGACTATATTGCAAATTAGTGTTGTGCAATTTATTAAAGAGTAACTTTGTAGGCTACAATTGCACTTTATACTATAGAGATTAAGTATATAATTTTTGTAGAATCTTTTAAGGTACTTATTTGATAGAGAGGTTTTTCTTTATTGAACTTAGCTCAAATTCTTTGTCATTTACTCTTCATTATTAAAGTTACATTGCTATATATTTGACTAAAGATCAGATATTGCGTGTGACATCTAAGCACTTTAATATTAAGTACCACTTATTAGAGATATTATTCTCACAAAAATATGTTGTAAATAAAATTAAAAGACTAAAGGTGTAAATCATACTTTAACGTGCAAAAAATCAAAGTAAACTCCTATCGTTATCTCTGATATCATATTACATCTTAATGTTTTTAAAATGGTATTAATGATATCCTAAACTATAATAGAGTTAGTTTTTTTAAATCAATTTCTAATATTTAAATCATCATTTTAGCATATCTGTTATCACATTTGGACAATTTGGAACTATTAGATGTCGACGTAATCTTTTTAAAAAAATTTAAGACATTAGTTAATGGTGTAATTTTCATGTCAACATTTTATGAAAGGTCTAAATAAGTCTTTAATTATGTCTATTTTCACTTTTTTACTTTATTTATGGTGCAATAAGTATCATTTTAAAGTGATATCAATGTTCAGAACTTACTTAGATTTTTTGTGAAACATTGAACTACAGACCATACTTTCAACCAAATTATAAAGATGATCTTGATAAGGGGATATCCTTTACTAGTTTTGTATTTTATATTAGTGGTTGTGCAATTAATTAGAGAGTAACTTTGTAGGCTACAATTGCACTTTATACTATAGAGATTAAGTATTTAATTTTGTTGGAAGCTTTCAAGGAACTTATTTGATAAAGAGGTTTTTTTTTATTGAACTTAGTTCAAATTCTTAGTCATTACTCTTAATTATTGAAGTTACATTGCTATATATTTGACTAAAGATTAGATATTGCGTGTCACATCTAAGCACATTAATATTAACTACCATTTATTAGAGATATTATTCTCAAGAATAATATGTTGTAAATAAAATTAAAAGACTAAAGGTGTAAATCATATCTTAATGTGCAAAAAATCAAAGTAAACTCTTATCGTTATCTATGATATCATATTATACCTTAACTTTTTTTAAAATGATATTAATGATATCCTAAACTATAATAGAGTTAGTTTTTTATCAACTCCTAATATTTAAATCATCATTTTAGCATATGTGGTTATCACATTTTGACAATTTGGAACTTTTAGATGTTGACGTAATCTTAAAAATATTTTTTAAGACATTAGTTAATGGTGTAATTTTCATTTCAACGTTTTATAAAAGGTATAAATAAGTCTTTAATTATTTCTATTTTCACTTTTTTACTTTATTTATGGTGCAATAAGTATCATTTTAAAGTGATATCAATGTTCAGAACATACTTAGATTTTTTTGTGAAACATTGAACTACAGACTATACTTTCATCCAAATTGAAACTATAGGTAATCCAATAACATAATGACCCAAGTCTTTTGCAATTTTGAAGTTGAAACAGTAATTTATCTTAGAATTATTAACATTTGAAATACCTGATGTGAGGAATATTTAAAGAAAGTGGAGTTGAGATATCATCCAATTCAAACTAAAGTGGAGATTTGAAATGTGTGGCCTGAATAATTGGCCATTCTTTATTCTTTTTGATTCGATGTGCATATGATAAATATTGACTTTCTTTTTCCCACTCAAAGTCGATGGATACATGGATAAATTCAGATCTTCGTGACCAAAATATGCAGGACTAATTGCTTTTAACATATTTAAGTGAAAATAGTATACATTCCTTTTTTGTTTTTTAGTTGTTTCTGGCTGTTAGAATATTCCGTATTGACTAAACATGAAAATGTTAAAGGGTTTATCAGTGATAAGGGTCAACTATCTAAACAACTAGTTCTAGTTATTTGGATAATAGTTGACCTAAGCCCAATTCTTATTAGTGAACTCTACACTCTGCCCATATTAAAAATTCAATATGGTATCAGATCAGGTTTGGTCCGGATTGTTAATTTCCCGGTTGTACTTGAGTAGGAGTGTTAGAATATCCCATATTGACTAAACATGAAAATATTAAAGGGTTTATAAGTGATAAAGGTTAACTATCCAAACAACTAGTTCTAATTATTTGGACAATAGTTAACTCAAACTTAATTATTGTCAGTGAACTCTACATTCTGCCCATATTAAAAATTCAATACTGGCCAAAGTTCCCTAACTAAAATGAAAGAAAGTTGATTTTTAATCAATTAATTGATTAACCACCTCATAAAGTTTGTTTTATTTTCCCTATGTGGCAGAATAAATGGAAGAACAGGCTAGGTGGTTTCAGAGGGGTGTTGAGGAGTACAAATCTAACTGGACGGCTGCTTCAAAAGTTCATTTACTTTCTATTGGTTTTTATAGTGTGTGATAACGTTTGAATCACAAAGAACACTATGGGAGGCCACTGTATGATGAGAGAAGCATAAGCGATAATAGCTCAAGGAGTTGTTTTCTCCTTTTGGGATCAAGCACCATCGAAAGTGACATGAGATCTTATTGGGTGAAGTAAAGGCCCTCGATTTGTTACATTCTGGACCGCTAAATGAGGCATCGATCTAGAGCTTTTAGATGAGGCATCTAGAGCTCTTTTAGACGTGAATGATCATAAAATAGTTGTTAGTATTCTTCGTAGGAAATTGAAATTAAAGCTGATGTAATTTCTGTAGTGCAAGAATTAATGTACCTACAACATGCATATATATTTTTTCGTCTCTCAGAAGATATCCACTGGGTCAAAGCCAGTGACTAATCCCCTTTGCTATATTAATACATCCTTTACGGGAGCTACAGTTGACCTAGGAGTTTGTTGCGATCCCAAAGATAGGGATCGAACCCAGAATCTCTTGATTAAGCAAGGAGGGTATACGTGGGTACCCATTGGGTTACATGCATATATCGCGAAGTCACTTGTAAGATATGGAATAATCAGTGGGACGCTGTGTCGAGCGTTGTCCTAAGCAATAAAATATAATATCATTTAAGATATTATAATAAGCTTTCCTCATGTTGTTGGTCAATGGGTAAAAGAAAGAGTTCACGTGGTTTGTTTTTCGTTAAGTGATGGAGACATCCTTCTGTTACGTCTTTCTGATTGAAAATTACACGGATGATATTAGTGGCCCTGTTTTTCACTTGAATAGTCTATGTTGGATAGATAAACAAAGATTATTGAAAATTATGCAAATCACAAAAAAATGATGTATATCCAACAAATTGATATATTAGTTTAGTATATATTAAAAAGTATAATTACACTTAAATAAGACAATCAATCTTTTGTTACAATCCCTTTTTATAAATAATTAATAATTAGATTAATCTATTTGTGATTTTAATAAATAAAAATTATTAAAATATTTGTTATTTTATTTATTTATCATACATAATTTTAATTAATTTCATTATGATAAGTAAATTTTAATTTATAATATTATATTAATAACTAACCATATTAATTAATTCGAATAAAATAAAAATAATTATATAAAAATACAAAATGAAATAAACTACTAGAATAGTTCAAAAATTTTATTTATTTCTAAAATTTTAAGTATTTATAATTAAAACTAAAAGTATATTGATACTAATAAAAAATTTTATTGAAAACTAAAAGTTACAATAAAAGTAAAAGTAAAACTAAACAGCTGCAAATGAATAACATGTTTGTTTATTTAATAATAAAACATGTCTTGCTCAGACTATTTTGACCAATTGATATTTTAAATACTTTATTGAATGATTAGAGTTCAAATTATCAACAGATATAAATCCATTATGGATTAAATGACTTTGAAAATGTACTAATAAATTGTCGTTTTATCAATTTCATTAGTCATTCATTAACAGAAATAGGTCATGTTTGACAATCAGCGAATTTTATTAGCTATTAACTGATTTTATCAACAGTTAATTGATAGCAGATTATATCAGTTGATTTGACCAACGGATAATATCAGCTATTTGTTAGAGATGTTTGGTAAAACTAGCTATTTAGCATTAAACGTTTATGTGTAAAATGACTTATAAGGGCATGACTTTAAAAAAATTATAAGGATATGAATATTTTATATCTTAGTATTTTGTTGAATATTCTTATAAAAATTTAGATTTTAGATATTTAATTTTACAAAAATTAATTTTATAACTCTAATAAAAACATATTATTATTATTATTATTATTATTGTTGTTGTTGTTGTTGTTGTTGTTGTTGTTGTTGTTGTTGTTGTTGTTGTTGCTGTTGTTGTTGCTGCTGCTGCTGCTGTTGTTGTTGTTGGTGTTGTTGGTGCTGTTGTTGTTGTTGTTATTGCTATGATGATAATAATGATGATGATGATAATGATGATGATGATCATGTTTTATACTACATTTTGATATGTAAGATTGTGATACTCATCTCTGAAGAATAATTTTTTATGCTGCATTTTGATATGTAAAATTGTGATACTCATCTCTCATGTTGTATCTCACAAATCACTTCTCCTTAAATCCTTAATATTTCAAGGTTCAATCTGGACTCTAGTCCTCCCTTCTCTTTTGATGTGCAACTAGATTAGAGGTTTTTTAGGATGCTCCCATTGCTCACAATCCTACCTCTAATACCCTTGCGTGTAACTCATATCATACTAACAAAAGTTTGGTCTCATATCATTTGTAGCACCTTAATTCTAGATGGATCCAATAATAATCCCAGTTCAAACTTAAAAGATACACATGTGTGATAATTATAAAAGCTTGCACTTGTGTTCCCTTTCCGTTATGAAATTATAATACTCATTTCTCATATAATTTCACATAAACAATTTACAAACAAACAAAATCATCATGAAAATGATAGCTTATTCTTTACAATCATTCAAGATTAAGTGACAACAAACATTTGGAAGAGATAAGGATATTTCTCAGACAAACCCAACAAATCAAAAAAAGAAGCTTTAGGGATATAATCAGGAAGGCAATCACCACACAACTTACAAGCTTCTTCTTAAGGCAATATAACAAGGGAAACTTATTACATTAGAGAGAATTCAAGAAAAACATTAACTATTTGCACGTATAAGTGACTTTGCACATATAAGTGAAGAGAGAAGATTGTTTAAAGAAAAAAGAGAGAAAAAATCCCTACCCCAAAACTCCATTTTTGAGTGAGTATGCCTTGGCTCGTTAATGACGCCCTCTTAGTTTTGTGGGTATTCTTTTTCGATGACACAATCATAATTAGAACGAAGGAGTAGAAGATCAAATGTTGGTAGAAGATCGTGATCAGAACGAAGGTTTATGAAGAAAGAAAACGTTTATAGAAAAAAGAGAGAAAAATATACCCTAAACTTTTTGAGTGAATTGTCGCTGTTTGTGGGTATTCTTTAGAGGGCACATTTGTCATTTTTTATCAGGCTAAATGCTAGTCCTCTTAAATTTTTTAAAAATCAGCTGATAGGAATAAACCCAAAGAAAAGGAAAGTAAAGATAGTTAAATTATATAAGATTAAAATAATTAATCTTAAAATTTAACCGGAGTATATAGAATTTTTAAGCATGTAAGTTGTTTTTATATAAATAGATTTTATGTCATATTATATTATGATATAACTTAAAAGTTAGATAAAAAATTAATTTTTGACAAACAAAAGTAGTTCTATATATAACGCTAAATTTAAATGGTACAACTAAAGCCCTATTTTGAAAATAATACTATTCTTAGTCAATTAGGCAAAAAGGTACATCAACAATAACAAACAAAATAACACTCTTTTTAAAATAGTATTCGAAAATACTATTTTTGTCATTTGTAAAGAAAAATGTCACATAGTATTTAAAAATGTGCAATATGACCTAATGACCTGAAATCAAAGATTTTCCAATTGGATGAGGGAAATAGTGCTAACCAAGGGGACTGATATCACTTTATGGGCATACAAAGCAATTAAGCGAATCTTTATTAGTTATTTAGGTTTGGAGACCTAAAAAAATTGGGGGATGTGATTAAGAATAATATGACATTATTATAACTTACTGAAAATATGATCTGCAACAATAAATTTTAATGTAATAAGACTCAGATAAAGGATTCTTCGTAAAAAAATCCTTGTCGTTCTCATTAGTTTTTATCTTTTTCTTCTTGTAATTAGCCTAAAATTGTAAATAGGTAATATTTACTTATTAGGATTTTAGCCTAAGCTTTTTACTATCTTAATTTAGTATTTTTTAAACAATAAAAAAATTACGTTGATTTTTATGTTTTAGTTAGGTCATGACACTCGCTGTGTCAGGTCGGTCGAGCCAAATATTTTTATCCCGCAGCTCGGTTAACTTATGCTAAAAAGAGGCCTAATTAGGTCTGGGAAAAATTGGCATTTCTAATTTTAATTAACTATAGTATGTATTTCATAAAAATAATTTGTCGTTCTTATGTTTAAGCTTGAAAATAATAAGTACTTTAAATGTTTTAAAAGTTAACTGTATTTGTAAATAAAATGATAATATAACGTTATAGGAAGAGTTCCAACTTCCATCAAATGTATGTCGCGGATTACGAAGTAACCTTTGCTTGAGAATATCCCTATTTTTTAAAATAAAATTTAATCATATTAAATTTTGTTTAAGAAATAGCTTGATGGGGTGATTAAGATTTATTTAAAATTAATTGAAAATCATTCAAGAAATTTGAGTCAAAGGGAGAGTACCGTAAATTCAAACCTTTCCGTATCGGGTAAAAGAAAAGTGGACTCCATAGCCATCGAAGGAAATAACTTGCGTGTCAAAACCCATATATTACCCATACTCAGCCAAACCCCTAACGCATGTGCATCATCTTACGCAAAGACACAGAAACGAACTCGGATTAGAAAGACGGGCGGAGATAAAGAGAAGTTATGTGAGTTCTTGGTACTGGTTCAGAACCTTCTTTTCTTTATCAATCGATCTATAAATAAATCCCACCAGCTGTGGGCCTTTAGATTCTTCAATTCTCCTCACCCCCTTAAATCCACAAATTCGTTGAAGAGTTAGGGCAAGTTCGTTTCTTTCAACTAAAAGTTCAATAAATATGGCATCTCAAGCTAGCCTTCTCCTTCAGAAACAGCTTAAAGGTGGGACCTTTAGTTTTCTTGATTTTGGTGGGTTTTGTAACCGAATTTGTTTCTGATCGATCGGTTCTTTGGGCTGTGCAGATCTTTGTAAGAATCCTGTTGATGGCTTCTCAGCAGGTCTGGTCGACGAAAATAATATCTTCGAATGGAGTGTGACGATTATTGGGCCGCCCGAAACGCTTTAGTATGTATTACGTAGCAATCGGCTTGGAAAAGTTTGTGCGTTTCGTATGATTATCGATTTGATTAAGGGTTTCTTTTCCAAATGTTCTATTGGGGGGATTTTTGTTCCCGGCTTTGATTGGATTTTCGATTAATAAGAGAGGTGTTGTTGATCTGGGTTCCTTTCGGTCCTTGTTGCACTGTTGGGTTCTTGAAATTTGATTCATTTGAACTGTGTATTGTCTTTGTGAATGGTGCTTCTTCTTGATGTGCTTCTTTATCGTTGTTTGAGTGTTTTC
Source organism: Erythroxylum shatona (assembly GCA_027568895.1). Lineage (NCBI taxonomy): Eukaryota > Viridiplantae > Streptophyta > Magnoliopsida > Malpighiales > Erythroxylaceae > Erythroxylum > Erythroxylum shatona. The sequence continues at coordinate 36,849,296 of JAOSBK010000008.1, read as the reverse complement.
CTGTGATCATTAAACTGTTAATATTCACTTGAAGAGTTGGGGTCTACCTGAGCGATAAATTTATGGAAAAATAAAGTTTTAGTCCCAACTCAGGGGAATTATTTTCCACCACAGGCTGATATCAACTTCCACTGTCGTGTGATAACGTTTCGAAGCGGCTTGACTCTTGAAGGGGGTTTGTGTCACTTCCTCGCTCTTTGGGCCTTTCGTGTTTGATGCCTGGCACATCTGAGGCGTTTTAATTTGCCATTTACCTTGGCTTTTAGTTGTTTCTTTGATTTTAATGCCTCAAAATAGTCTTGTTCTCCCCCTTCATATGTATGCTAAGTTGATTCTTGTCAATATGCGTTGATGGTATCTGTTTTCTTATGTCACTGCTTTTGCAAATGTTGGGTGCAGTGAAGGGGGTTTTTTCAATGCTATCATGAGTTTCCCATCCAACTACCCAAATAGCCCCCCAGCAGTGAAATTTACGTCTGAGATATGGCATCCTAATGGTTGGTTGTTTTTTAAGCAGTGTTATTGGTTATTTTGCCGCCTTTTTCGTCATGCTCACAGAGTTATTTTTAATTAATTGCAGTATATCCTGATGGCCGAGTTTGCATATCCATTCTGCATCCACCTGGTGACGACCCTAATGGTTATGAGCTTGCCAGTGAACGCTGGATGCCTGTTCATACGGTGGGTAGTGTTACTATTGTTAGTGCTTCTTGACTGGGTGCCTTCAATTCTTCCACTCAGATTTAACATAACTAAGGAATTTATTTTTATAGCTTATTGGTTTGTACTTTGTGCAGTAATGTATTGGTTTGTCATTTTTATTTCTGCTTAGTAGTATAATGTAAGGATGGCTTGCAAACCAAGAGAGCTGGCAAGTGCTTGTTATTCATATAGAATAATAGGTGAGAGAGACAGGAAGACCAGGATAGGTGGAAATTCAATAACTTAATTAAGTGGCCTTCTTGAAGCAACGGAAGTGAATTGACTTGTTTGTGTGCAAAAGCTCAGAGAGATATGTGTGTGCATGACTTTAATATCAAAGTTATTGGGAGAATTGAATGGTCAAAAATACTATGGGAAATGATGTTTTTTGGTCCTTCTGATCCATATTGATGGATAAGCAGTGTTTTTGACTAATAATTTTCTTCAGAATTCTTAAGATCAGTCCTGAGTGTTGTTCCATAACAATTTCTAGAGCATTTGGGAAAAAAAAAAACCTGTGATCTTTTTGTGTGTTCTAGTAAAGGTAATTTTCATTGGTGAGGTACGATGTTGTATTAGTCAGATCCAAAACCCTCTTCTCGTGACTCTTTAGTTGTTTATATGATATGCTTTACGGTTCACATTCTGTCACTGTTGGAGTGGTTGTCTTGAAAGTGTGGAAGTACCTTATTCAGACATTATTCATGAGGAATGTACTTATCGCCAATGGCTATTTGTGACAAATCACTTACAAATGGTTGTGGGTAGTCTGTAAAGAGAAATTTATTAATAATCCATCTTCAATCTCCAACTTCATGATTCATTCAAGTTATGGGGTTGATTTCCTTCTTGTTAGTTCTTTTATGTGTGGGATGCATTTTTGACACATTAAATGTGAACCTAGATGCAGGAGGGTCTGTGTTTCTCCTTTACTTTGATTTGTGAATCAATACAAATCCCTTCCCCATTGATTCCCTCTGGATTTTGAAGCTTAAGACAGGGAAGATTCCATTTTTCTCCTTGTAGATGATGACAGCATGCATGAACTTGATACATCTTTCCCCTTAATGATACAATTAGGATATAATTATATATCTTTCCCCTTAATGGTGCTGTTAGGATATAATGATTTGATATTGGCCTCTGATTTTGAACTAGCATTTTTCTTGTACAACCATGTCTGATATATCGCCACACGTTAATCCTTTTGGCAGGTCGAAAGTATAGTTTTGAGTATCATATCAATGCTGTCTAGTCCAAATGATGAATCTCCTGCCAACGTTGAAGCTGCTGTAAGTAAATCTTAACTTTTGTGTTAGACACAACTCCTGGTATATGTTCTTTCCTAACTTCAACGTAGTTAATGCACCTTGAATGCTCGGTATCTTGCTTAAGTTTTCTTAGTATGTGGAGAAGAATTTCAAGCTGCAGTTCCACTAGTAGAATATTTGTTTGCAATTGTTATTGACTGTTTCACTAGTATTTGCAATATTTCTTTAGTCTACTACATTGCTAGAGTGGTCATATTGTCATGATTAGGTATTTTCTTGATTCAACCAAGACTATCTGGCTGTTGTGATCTTCTCTGGAGAAAGAATCTCCTCTAGAACATTTACTAATACACAGGTTATAACGATCTGAGTAGCTCAATTCTTTTGTAGTTCCATTTTGATGAATGAAATGATACCTGTGGTATGGATGGGGCTTATGTGAGTCTTCTGTTTCGGTGATAGTAATTTTTAACCACTAGTGGAAGTTGAAATGTGCGTGATGCTCATATGACAAAAAGTGGAAAAAGTTGATGGAGAATAAACAACGCGGTGACTGCTGTTTAAACTGCGGAGATGTAATTGATCTGTATCAATTAAGCTGTTTATTTTGTTAATCAGCTAATCTGATCAGTATCAAAGCTGTTCATATACTTGCCATATCATTTTCCATTTAGCATGCATATACTACGGTGAGGAAGAGATGTGCTGCTTAGTTAATAAAAGGAAAGTTGTGGTAAATTTTAATGCAGAAGGTGGTATTGACTGCTAAATTTTAATGCAGAAGGAGTGGAGAGAGAGTAGAGATGAATTCAAGAAAAAAGTCAGCCGCTGTGTGAGAAAGTCGCAAGAAATGTTGTGATCCGCAAGTGCTCTTATTATCTGTTGGTGTGTGCTGTGGAATGGTATCATTTTTGGTTGTGGGTTGGGGGAGGAGGTGTTATCTTTTGGGGTCTATCGGTGGGACTCTAGCAGCATCAGTGGGGAATCTCTCTTGTAGAATGTCTTGCTAAACACATTGTCATGTCTTTATTCCTTTCTCCTTCTTCTTTCTGCTTTTTGCATGGTCAAGTCAATTGTTGTAACGCCAAATAACATTTGTGTACTTTAAAGGATCTTTTATGGCAAGGTTTCTTTTGAATTCTATACTTGAGGTCTCTCTCTCTCTCTCTCTCTCTCTCTCGCTATATATATATATATATATTTTGTTCAGAAGCTGTTGTTTCTGAAAAAGGCTTTTGTGCCCAAGTATGATGATATGTGATTTGCCAAGAAGATAACGAACCCATACACATACTACATTGCCAAGAAGATAACGAACCCATACATACTACACGACCATGCTTCATTAACTCGTATAATTCAATCACATATTCATAAATACTAAATAATTTTATTACGATTCTCAAATCTTATCGAATCAACCATTTGAAAATCTTAATGTTTTAAAAATTGAATTAAAAGTTAAACAGATAAGACAAGAGACTTAAAATTTAAAAGATTTAATTGATATTAGATGGTTATAAAATTGGCTAATGATTGAATAAAATTAAAGAATTTAAAATGTGATTGATAGTGATTGTTCGTATTTATATTTGAAATTTAATTAAAAAAGAAATTGTAAAAAAATTGATTGATTTATTTTAGTTTGAAAGAAGTTAATCTATAAAACTTAACCTGAGTTATGATTCTCAAATCTCAATAAAGTATTCACTAATTAAAAAATGCTCTTTTTTTTCAAATACTATCATATTACATCATTATCTAATAAGATAACGTCTCCATCTACATCCCAATTACCAAGATAAAAGGTTACACGTAATCAATCTATATCCACAAAGATGTCCATTATCTTCAAATGATCCTCCTGTGTAGTCTTTATCTCTTAAAGTTAATATTTATCCTTCTTGATCTTATCCACCACATCATTCAAGATCTCCTTATGATCTTTATCCGTTGATGATGAGTCATCAAAGTCAAAGCCGGTCAAAACACGCTGGTTTGATCTAATGCTTACCTATGTTAATCTATTAGTCTTGATTCGTTCATTCGAATATACACTAAATCCTTAGTTCATTAAGAACTTAACCTTAGCCATGTTAACCCGTACAAGGTTTAAACTTCTACCAAAACTCGCACCATGCTTGATTAAACTTGCTAAGTCACCTTGGAACCTTTGCATGCCACCGCCATGCGTGTGATCCAGCTAATCTTCCACCCAAGGCTCATTTTCAGTTAGCTGTAAAGTGCCTTCATGTGCTAAGGGGTTAACAAACTACCCCTACCAGATGTATTCGACGCCCTTTTTGAAATAGTCTAAAGGTAGGTGTTTACCTGATCCTATAACTAGCATAAGGTCGTATCTTTTTCTCAAGTAGCTTCCGTGATCGGCTTTCCCTTCCACTGAATTAAGAACTCGGTTTATCGATTCTTCTTATGTTGCCCCATTGTTCGGTGATCCGAGATCTTCTCTACTTGAACCTTGAATTGTTTTCTCACAACTGGTGGAGCTCTCTTCACCCGACTCCTATTTGGATATGATGCATCCTCAAGGTAAGGTTTGAGAAAACTAATATGAAAAGTAGAGTGTACCTTTAATCTCTCGAGCAATTTTAACCTGTATGCCACGTTCCTCACTTTACTCAGCACTTCAAACGGTCCATCATACTTTGACACCAATCCACGATGCACTTGCTTGCTTGAGATCTTTTTTTAGATTTGTGGGGTAAGTTTTAGTAGCACTTTATCTCCCATGTCAAACTCTAATGGTCTCCTCCGTAAATTCACTTGCTTCTTCATCTATTGAGAAACTTTTCGAAGACTATCCCTCACCCCATTTAATAACTCTTGCTTCTCCATTGCGAACTTGTACACCACATGACACTTGCCACCTTTCCTTTGTTGTGCAATCTAGAGTGGAGTAAGAGGTTGTTGTCCCAAGACTATTTTAAAGGGAGAAGATATGTGCAAATTATGTAAAAATTGTGCAGTATGAATCAAACTTAACCAGTTACGTTGACTTGCACTTACATAATGCCTCAAGTACTCCTCTAATAGAACATTGATCCTCTCCGTTTGGCCATCCATTTGTGGATGAGTAGCCGTTGAAAACTTCAAACAAAAGGGACGACCAAAATCAACCTATAAATCTGGCATCTTGGTCACTCATAATGTCTGCGGAGACTCCGAAGTACTTCAGCATGTTTTTATAAAACAACTCCGCCGTAACATCCGAGGGACACGATCCTGGTGCTAGCACAAAGATTCTATTATTAGAGAAATGATCTACAATCACCTTGATTGCCTCTATGTTGTCCACCTTTGGAAACCCTCCAATGAAATCCATTGAAACTGAGATCCACGATCTTTTGGGAATGGATAAGGGTTGTAGCAAATCAGTTTCCTTCTTCCTCTTCGATTTATCCAATTGACATACAAGGCACGTCTTGACATACACTTCAATGTCATTCTCTATCTTCGACCAATAATAGGAATGAGCTAGTCACTAGCTCATTGTGAGTCGTGTGTCTGCTTTAACAATTTCTTCTACAAGCTACCAAAACTTGGCACGTATACTTGACTACTTTTAGTCATCAATACCCCATCATCATTGAACCAAAATTTGCACACAACAAATTTTTTAACTTGTGAGATCAACTTACAATATGTGTTTTCCATTGGAGCTATAGCTTTAATTTGTTCTAATAGGTTTGACTCGTGAACACCTCCTTCAAACTTAAGGCATTCGTCATGTTGTTGTGCCTCCCCAGTTTATGCTCCCACATAAAGTCATATTCAGCAAGGAACTCCTGTCACTAGGCTTGCTTCACGGATTAAAGGTTAGAATAATGTATATGAGAGTTTATTGAGAGCCAGAAAGTATATTTCATGCTCATGCATAATATAGCATAGGTACGTGAATATTGATTTTTACACATTAAAATAATTATACATGCATTCTTTGACATTTTTTGGGTATAATTGATCTATAAATGTGATTACATTTAGAATTGTGAATTATGTGTGTTAAAAAGTGATTTGGAGAGTATATTTATTGATTTAGAATTTTTGGTAAAAATTTGAGAAAATTATGAAATTTTGGGTATTTTTGGACTAGGAAAAATGACAAGTGGCAAGACAATTGATAAATGGTAATAGAATTACCTGTCGAATGGCAATGGAAATTTTGATAAATGACTTTGAGAATCATTGACAACTGTCATTGAACATTGGGAGACAATTGGAGTAGAAATTGGAGACAAATAGACTAATTAAATAAAAGACCAAGGAGAGACCATAAGAAAGTGACATGTGGCAAGTGACAAGTGTCACTTGCCACACCTCATGCCATAACCCATAAAATTGTTCAAAGTGAAAGACCATCTCATTTTAATCGTCTTTCACTTTATTCAATTGCTCTCACCTCTTGTCACTTGCCACACCTCATTCCATAACCCACAAAATTGTTCAAAGTGAAAGACCATCTCATCTTTAATTTTCTTTCACTTTATTCAATTGCTCTCACCTCTTATAATTTTCTCATCTCATCTTCTTTAGTCCTCTTCATCTACGACATTCACTTCTCACCTCATCAACGTTGGAGCTTACTCTCACCTACATTTGCTACTATCATTTTGCTATCTTCTTCATATTTGTCACTAAAGACCTATCCCTACCAACTTTGGAATGATGAAGATTGTATGATGCTTGGGGGCCAGGGGTAAATGTGATTTGAAGACATTGAAGCTAATATGATGAGTAATTTGAGATTGATGACTTGATCATGAAATTTTTATGTGTGAGTCATGAATGATGAAATGTATATATAAATGTCTTGCTTTTGTATAAGTGATGATTAATGATTCATAAATTGATATAGAGATGATTTAGAGTTAGAATGAATGCTAAAATGATGTAGAAAGAAGTGCAGAAAAATTGATTTGTGAATAGATATTTTCATGTTTTGTTTTGATGTATAAAAGCATGGATCATTGGTTGTTTTAGAAATGGATTGGATTGATTATTGAAGTTAAAGAAAAGGCAAGTGTAGTGTCTTGAAAGGAGAAGAACCAGGATGAAAGTTTAGAGAAAAAGTGATAATGGTATAAAGTGTGCTGGAATATGTTAGCTGTAACATTTCTACTGGATATGAATCTGTATTTTAGCCATAACATGATTTGTAGATATCCAAATGGGATGATTTTTAATTTGGATTAAATTAGAGACATATGGCTATATTTTTCATGAAGACATCAAATTCAAATTCTGTCTTTAAGAGTTTTAAATTTTGACTTCAAGTTGAGTACTGGGTGTAGTTACAATTTGAGAACCGTAGGTAGTTTTATGATGTCTTGAAATGAGATGAATTAAGGTGATAGTTAGGAATGAAATGAAGGTGAAAAATGAAGTAGAACATGTGCAAAAAATTTATGATGAAAGTGTATAAGAATATGTTCTATTTTTTGGTGTTTATGATCAAGCATAGATTTTAATTTGTGTCTGGATGATATTGAACTAAAATTAAGGTATAAATGAAGAAGTTATCAACTTAAAATGATGGATTTTGAAAATGAATTGTTTGATACTTATGAATGAGATATGTTATGGAAAAAGGATAGGATTTCATGAATAATGAGATTTAGTTGAAAATGATGAATCAAATGAGTTGAGGTTTGAGAGTTTAATCCAATATATTTGGTGGTTAAATTAGTATAAAATGATGTTACGTTAGAGAAAATGAATTCGCGAAATTTTGGAGTGAAAATGATGTTTGAATATATGTAGAAATCATCAGAAATGCTATTAAGTGAGATATGCTTCTCATATGTCTGTTAGACGGACTTCAAGTCTGCTTGACAGACCTTCTCGGGTCTATCAAACTTCCCAGCCTCGTTTATGTTTGTTTGGAGGGAAGTATGTCCGCTGGGCGGACATTCTTGGGATACTTACATAAATTTGTGATTTTAACCCTTTAGACAACAAAATCTCTCTTTGGGGTCTTCACAAAGGTTGTAGAACTTAAAGTCCTCTTTGAAAACATTCTAAAATGACATTAATTCGACATCCACTTCAAAAGTTATGCCTTTTGTCCCAAAACCATATATATATATAAATTATTTACTTATTAATGTTTTCTATGTGGTATTTAGGCTTGAAGGTGATTTTGAATGAGCCTAATTGATGATGAATTGAGTGATGAAAGTAAGGAAAGAGTATTAGGTGTTAAGGAATGATTTAAAGATCATGTTAAATTGGTTATGAGACGTATATTAAGGAAATGTACCCAAGATTGCCATTGAGCATGCATTGTGCATAATCCATATACATTTATGTATATAAATGAATACTTATAATTGTGCAAAGTTGTGATGTGTATAAATGTGTATGTATTGCATGATTTAGAAGAGCACATGGAACGTTAACATCCAGACGTTACCGGGATTTCAAGGCAATAGCTTTCTAGAGTAAACTGTGAGTAACCTAAATGGTCTCACTTGAACAATTGTTTGTTTTAAATTAAGTATTAAATTATTTTGTGAATTTGATAGTGTTAATTCCAGGCATTTGATGCATGAATGATATATTGGAAGTATTCCTTGTATGTGAATTTGACAAAATAATTGATTTTCAACGTATATGTTGAATGTTGGACCAAGGTTCGATAACAAATGTGAATGAGAGTGCTACAATGAATATGACTGTGTGATATTGGGCATTTTTTATTGAAAAAATGTATGTGATGCATTTTATTACAAGAATGCATGAACAAATAATGACAGTTATAACCTGAGTAGCTATCGAAAATGAGCTTAAAGCTCAGAATGTGATTAAGGGCCAAAGGCTCGCTATATATAATGAGCCTTGTATCCCCAACGGATAAGGGATAGTTAACAATGAGCCCGGTATCCACAATAGATATAGGACAGTTATAGGCACTCAGTTACAACAACGTAATAATCAGAAATGAGTCTCATGAGCATTGCATATACATTTAAAATGTACGTTTGAATGATTGAAATGTAATATTGACTTGTATTTGAATGAGAACGTGAAAATTGTGAACATAGTGCTATGTAATGCTTTAAGATGATAAATAAAATTATGTGAATTATGTGGATATATGATGTGATGTGTTATATGATTTGAGAGAACCATCGAGCATGGTTACCTTACTGAGTTTGCAAAACTCACCAAAATTACAGCATTGACAATTTAGAGCCGAGAGAGGACATTAGTGACAGAGAGACTTTACAAGAAGTATAGTCCTTGTACTTTTGGAAAGAAGAAATGACTCAAAGGTTAATCAGCTAAGATTGAAGGATTGGATATAATTTTTGTATAATTCCTCATGTGTATAGCATGTTTTGTATTTAGTTTTGATAATGTATATATAGGGATGAAATATAAAATGCTACAATGTATATATTCATTTTTATGAAATGAAATGAGGAATTCGATTTTTAACATATTGTGACATTTACGTATTAATGATGATGCCATGATTAAGTTAGTGATGTGAGTGCTCTAGCATGCTACCCTTTAAGGTACGTATTCGGATATCACTCAGGAAGTCAGGTATGTGTCCTACGAGAGTGGGGTGCCACACTAGCATCTTTAACACAGGTTCGATTGAGATAGTGATTTTAAGTAACTTGAATGCCTCCTAACATGCATCTAATGTAACATCCCGTTCTCACACTAAGGGTTAGAACCCTAGATTTTCGTAATTGAGAAAATAGCAATAAGAGATTAGGAAAATGCATTTTATGCACATGCATAATGTTAGCATACAAACATGTGAATTTGAATTTTTGCACACATCAAAATGATTGTACATGCTTTCATTGACAATTGCCGGGTATAACTGATCTATAAATGTGATTATAATAGAAATTGTGAATTATTTGTATTGAAAGTTGATTTTTGAGAGTATAAGCATTGATTTAGAATTTTCGGTGAAATATGAAAATTTTCTAAAATTTAAGGGTATTTTTGGACTAGGCAAATGACAAGTGGCAAAATAATTGATGAATAGTAGTAAAAATAAGAGTTGAATGAAAATGGAAATTTTTATATGTGACATTGGGATTTAATGACATATGTCATTGAAATTTGGGAGTCAATTGGATTAGAAATTTGAGATAAATGGACTAGTTATTAAAGAGGACCCATTAGGAACCACAAAGTGGTGACATATGGCAAGTGACAAGTGTTACTTGCCATGCCACACACCTCATGCTCGTAACTTACCCTTGCAAGACCAATGTTCATTTGTTCTTCACTTGTGGCTAAATGCTCTCTCCTTCATTTTTCTTCATTCTTCTTCTCCACTATCTATGATACTCTCTTCTTACCCTTTCAATGTGAGCTTTGCTTTAACCCTTCATTTTCTACTCCAAAATTATGTTGTCTTCTTTGTTTATCAAAGAATACCTAACTATTCAACCTTTAAATGATGATGCACGTGTGAGAGAAGGAAGCTAGGGTTAAGAGAGATTTTGAAGCGTTTGAAGAATCTTGGAGCTTCATCAAGTAAGTAACCTATTACTCTTCATGGCTTTGATGAATGAAGCATGTTTGATAATAGTTGGAGGTTAAACATTCATAAATTGAGGATGGGTATATGCAAAAATGTGGGTGAGAAATGTGTTTAGATTCATGTCTTGCTTTTGTGTTGATCGGTGTAGGAAAAAGTACAAAAAATTGGATACATAATGAGTTTTTGTTCTATTTTCTTGAGGAATTAATGTGAATCTCTTTGGTTGTTCTTATGATGAAATAAAAGGAGTCTAAAGCTAAAGAAAGGGAGTAATGTGGTATCTTGAAATGGGAAGAATTAAGGTGATAGTTAGAAGTGAAGTGAAAGTGAAAATGAAGTTGAATATGTATAGGAAGTTGATGAGGAATGTGTATATATGTGTATGTTCTGTTATTAGTGTTCATGATAAATCATGAACTATAATTTGTTTATGGATGATATTGAGTTGAAATGGAGTTGAGAATGAGGAGTAAATGAAGTAGAAAAGGTGAGCTTAATATAAGATGTGTTAGGGAAAAATCTGGAATCAAAATTAGAAGATGATCTAGAAAATGTAGCAGTAGTATGTTCACTGAGTATGCTTCAGTCTTTTAGCCATAACCTTTTTTTTTCTAGTTATCCAAATGATATGATTCTTGATTTGAATTAAACTAGAGACATATGGATACATTTTTCATGAAGACATCAAATTCAAATTCTATTATTAAGAGTCTCAAAATCTGACATGAAATTAGAAAACTGGGTATGCTTCTGTGAAAATTTATCAGGCAAACTTGCAAATTTTGGCTAGGATTCCTCCCGGGAAAAGTTCACCGCAGACAACTATTGGTTTTGTCATGGCAAACTTATGATATTTTTATGAAAATTCCTCTCGGGAGGAGTTCGACACGACCAACTTCAGGCTTCGCCGCGCCGAACTTCCCTGCACCTTGAACATGCTTCGGTATTTTGATAATATCTTGTTCTATAGTTATCCAAATGGAATGATTTTTGATTTGGAGTAAACTAAAGACATAGGGATACGAATGTTCTAAAGAAATAAAATTTAATTCGGTCTCTAAAAAATACAATATTGTCTTAATATAAGAACTGTCTGAAATTATTTGGAGTATAACTTCCGAAATACTGAAACAAATGGAATGATCTTGGTGTCATTAGAAACTTAAGAGATAGGAGAATAATTTTATAGAAGAAAGTGTTCTCAAATTTCCCCATTTTCATTGTCTAAATGATCAGGAATAGTATGCCCAAAAGTCAGTGTTTGGAGAAAAATATGAAATGATTCATTAGGTTATGAAATTAAATTCAAAGTGTTTATTTGAGGTATAAAGCCTAAGTACAAATTTTACTTAGGTTAGTTTTGATGTAAGACTGATAATGTGACGAGAATAATGGAAAGATACTTAGGATTGTCACGAACATGCATTGTACATATTCCATATACACACGTGTGCATAAATGAATGCTTACAATTGTGCAAAGTTACTAATGTGTGTGTGCAATGTGTGTATTGCATAATTTTGATGTGTAGGATAAACATCCACATTTCGAAATTTCCATATCATGGAAGCTAACGCTAATCTGGAGCGTATTATGAGTCGACCTAGATGGTGTTACTTACTGATTGTTCTGTTTATATTATGTATTGACTGATTATGCAATGTGAATGTGATTGTACTAATTCGGGACATTGAATGTTCGAGGAGTTTGATGCATTTGAAAATCATGAGAAGTGCTCATTGAATGTGAATTTGATGAAATATGTGATGCATAACTTGATTGTTAAATGCCAGACCTAGTTTCGAAAAAAAAATGAAAATATGCATATGAATGAAAAAATGATTCTCAACTTCAATATTGAATGTCAGACTTAGGTCCGATGATATGTGAAAGTGACTGAATGATCATATGTGATTGATGCATTCCATTACATAAATGCATGAGAGATAAGGGCAATTGTGACTGGAGTCGCTAGTGAAAAAAAGCTTAAAGCTCATATTATGATCAGAGCTTCAGGCTCAGTTGTGAATGTATTCGATATCCACTAAGGGATATAGGACATTATCTGATATAGTTTGGTATCCACAACGAATAGGGGCAGCCTAGTATCCACTAAGGGATATGGGCCAGTAAAAAAGGCATTCGGTCACAACAAAGTAACAAATTGAAAGTGAGTCTCATAAGCACTGCATATGTATATGGAAGTACGATTTAAAAATTGAACTGATTTTTGAACATGATATGTATTGAATGTGAATTGTGAAATAAGT
>JAOSBK010000008.1:36795954-36809402 GCA_027568895.1 Erythroxylum shatona | reverse complement strand
ACAAATTTAGTTTTCGAAGTTGTCAATGTGTTTTCATGGGTTATAGTGATCACCATTTGGGATATAAGTGTCTTGACGTCAGCTCTGGCCGACTTTACTTGATAGCATAATTTTCTCTTCTCACTTATTACAGCAATATTATAGGACAATCTGCATTAATTCTTCAGATCTGTAAGTTTTGTATATATGTATGGTATGAACTACAATACACACAGCAGAGCATATACTGCAGAAATTCAAAACTCAAATCTTACAAGTGGGATGTAAGGTTTTGTCTACTAAAGTGGGATGTTATGCCATATTTTGGTATTTGTCTACTTTAAGTTCTATAGTTATATTGAACCAAATGGGTTCATATAATGAAATTTATAATAACAAAACATTATATCACTCATGAAGTTGTTTAAGTATTGATATGTAATATTGGGAAACAATTTTGAAAGACCAATTTTGTTGAGCCTTTAGAGATGATGTTTGAAACTTTGGAGCTGACACCTAAAATTTTAAATGAATGGAAAAGAGTTAAAAGATGATTCAAGGCTTAATGTTCATATTTAAGGATGTCAAAGTGATAATTAAAACTTTGCAAAAATTGTTTGAAATCATTCAAGCAATGCTAAAGTATCCAATAGCAAGTTAAAAGAGTAACAAGGAGTTAAATGAGATAACTTCAATCTTAAAAGAGAACTTAGAATAGGTGCTCCAATTTTTTAGCTTTGGTTTGCTCATTTTTTGTTTGCCTTCACAGATGATGAACAAAACAAATCGACTGTTTATTTCGTCTTAATTTAGTTTTTGCTAAATCACGAAGTTGGTTCTCAAGTTTCATATTATTTACAATAATACATTTATCTTTTATATGAACCTAATAAATTAGAGTAGACCCAAATAAGTAATTTAATAACTAAAATTTTTAATTAATTATTTTAATTTATTTTTATAATAATTTATAACGAACTAAAATAACTACAAGAATTGGAGTGAAACTTTTCTGTTTACTCTTAACCTATTATAATTATTCATTAGTAAATTAAGTTATTTTTAACATCAAAATCTAATAAAATTCTTATATTGTATACTTAATTAAGCATATTTTATATTCAATTTTATAAATGACATTAAATCATATATTAAAAAACAATTATTATTTTTTATAACAAATTTAAAGTTTTAAAATTAGGTTTGAACATATTTAGAAATTTCACTCGTAATTTAATTCTGCATTCCCTTAAAATCTCTAACCATGCCGTGCCATGATCACAACTACAAATTAAAACTTTGGCCAGAAATACGTCAGACTTGTACATGACGTTTATGGCAAATTTTATTAAGAAATGCTCAACTAAACTAAAACCTTCTAATGAATTGGTTTCTGATCGTAATAAAGTTTCTGATTCCAAGTTGTACAGTAACATGTAAGAAGAAAAAAGAAATTTCACTGTAGAGAGACCATGCGGCCGTGTGCTCCCACAAAAGTTTGTTGCGTAGTCCAAATGGAATTGGATCAAACACTCCTCAACTATGTAGAGCACGATTTTTACATGAAATCTCGAACAAATTCATGGTGTTTGAAGGGTTTTCCCACTGAAATAGTTCAAAGATTCCCTTTTCGATTTCTCTGGTCTCTTTAATGATAGTGCTCAAGCAAAAGCCTACAGTACTCAAATTCAATATCGTTCGACTCTTTGTCAACTCCTCGTCTCCAAGTGCATGCAATTTATCTACAGCTTCTTTTGAGTGCTGGAGATAAGAGTTGATGGTGTTTTCCACTTCATCTTTGTCAGAATCTGAAACCCCATGAATGTTTGAGTTTGTAGATTTTCCAAGTTCAACATCGCTTGAGACATTGCTTGTTTCATGTTCCTTGTCAAGACATGATACGGACTTTATAATTGTGACATCCTGAAAACATTTTACTAAGGAACCAATCGTGTCTCTGTAAGCTTCAAGGTCCCCATCTAAACTTTTAACATTCTCTTTCCAAGAAGCTCCAAATTTATGTGATTCATGTTCAAGCAATTCCAGTGCATGAGCACTAAAAAGCAAGAGATCCACCAACCTTGATAAAGACCCTGAAAGCTTTCCATAGCAAGCACTATGAAAAGGCAGAAACCAGAAGTTGGGCTCCACCTCAGCTTCTCCAATGAATCTCCTTAGCTCACCAACTTCCAATCTCAATTTTCTTTGATTCTCTAGCAAGTTGGCTTTGTTATATTCTCCAACGCTTATTGAGCAAATGCAAGCATGCAAAGTTCCGAAAATTTTAGAGAGCTGAACTTTGGCCAGGGAAGAAGCTCTTTTTGGTTGAAAGAGAAGTTCAACCACGATTGAACAAGACAATCCAATGAAGGTCTCCACAATTCTTGCTATAGCAAATTCACTAGGTGGTCCGAAGTTTTTCCTACCCAATATTAGGACTGCCCCAATGACTGCTGAAAGTCCACCAGCTTGTCCATACATTCGGCTACGCCTGAGAAAACTGGTGACGATGAACCATGGGAGAAGAGAAATGAACCTTACAGGCAAGAACCTTTCAAAGATAAAGCAACCCAAAACTCCATAAACAGTACCCAACACTGTCCCTTGTGCTTTAACATTAGCAACTTTAAATGTTGCCTCTCTTGCGGAGGCCAGACTAATAGCTACCGGGAGTCCTGACCAGTAACCATTTTCCTTGCTATATATTAAACCAAACAAGACGGCTAGGCCTAAGGAAAGCGAGCATTTGAATGCTGACATCAATCTTATGGTGCTTAGGTTGATCCCACAGTTTTTCCAAATGTTCTTTAAGAAGCCATTTTCCTTACTTGAAGAGCTTATTACTTGATCATTTACTAGGAAGAAATCGGCCGGTTCTACTGTTAATTTGCAGTGAAGAAGTTCCACGCAGAATAAGAAGAAAAGAGGGGGCAAATCTTGGTAGTTTGTTGGGATTGTTTGAAGAGTTTCGAGGAACCCAATTACGTTCTTAGAATTCGATTCAGGAACAGTTAAGAGATCCCTATGCCTAAAGTTGTTGAAGTTTTTCAGGGTGATACTAACGTGGTTCTGTAATTGAAGCAGAACTTCCTTAAAACTTTCTTCATCAATTACTGTTCTCAAAGGCAATGAATGGGTATTCGCTGTTAAAGCCATTTCCATTCCTCTTAAGGGTATCTCCATTTCTTCCAATCTCTCTCCTGGATTCGTACAATAACGGGGTTTAAACAACATAAATGGAAGCCTCTCCCATTTCATGCTTTCCTGTTAAATAAAAGACACGAGGAGTCAATATATATGTAATCAACCGGCGCAACAACATTGGACATGAACCTCTATAAATGAACTCTGGCTACTCACTAGTTATTAATATCATACTAAGAGGCATAACACTTAAAATTAACTACATCTATGAATTTCCGAATTGGTAGCTTACTTGGTAGCGCCTGACGCTCTGAACATATTTGACTCCGGCAGCAGCCAACTGCTTGGCTTGAGAAATATATGCCGAAGTCAAAACTTTGTCTTGAGAAAAAACTGCATTAGTATAGAGCTTCAGCCTCTCTGAAGAGGTTTCAGCGAACAACTTGCAGCTATGTTTCACCTGGAAGAACAAATTAAAAGGATGAACCGCGTTAAGAAAGAGCAGGGAGTTGTACAAGGGACATGCACGCAATTCAAGGTTTTGAAAGTCCACTTCGGACGGACTTTTGCTGTTATTTGATACTAAAGAAAAAATCAATCGTTTTTTCTGTTAATGTAGAGTAGCTGATGATTATCGTCCGTAATTATTAAAGGAATATTTAAAGATTAAACCCTTGCATGGGGTGAAGCATTTCTAAGATATATTCCAGATGATTATTATTAGTAACTTCATTGATCACTATGATGCATGTTAGATGTTTAATTACCTCGCGACAAGCCAGTCCAGGATAGGGTAATAACAAGGCGATAACACAAGCAAAGACTCCTATAGCAGTACTCGCAGCTACATGCAAAGAGTGCATGACGGCCTCAGTTTGTTCCCCTTGGATATAACCTATAACATAAACGATAACAATCTGCCCTAGTGCAATACGCTTCGCCACCAAATGAGTCCCCTCTGGCAGGGTCACTGTGAACGCAGCCGCAGCCACCGCCAAGGATATGGTTGCGGCGGTGAACCGGGTTGGACCGATCAGCCACAGGCTGAGCATAGCTGGGGCGACGCTCTGGACAGTAGCGTAGAGTGCTAGCCAGCATCCATGTAAGGTATCCCCCAAGGTGGCGTCAGTGACTATGAGGATTACGGTAACATAAGAGAACGCGGGAAAGGCTATTTGTCGTCGGAGAGATGATGGACCGAAGAAGGTGATGCAGCCTACTATGGTGCATGCGAGGGCGGTCCGGAAGGCGGAGGCCAGGCAACAGCGCCACACTGCCCTTGGATGGTCGGTCATGGATAATGGCATTCTGCACAATCTGATCCTTACGTATATCTTATGTCTAAGTAAGGCTGAGATTGTGGAGTGTCTTAGGAAGGTGAGGTGGGGGTATTTGTATAATGGGGTAGGGTTAAGGATGACATCTTGTACGAGGCAATAGTAGGGCCGATGTGCGAGTTAATGGGTGACGCAAGAGTTCACCGTGCATATTGGTGCTCGTCCGTACTTTGTAATGGGATAACACAAATTCTCTATTAATCAATTGGTTTGGATGAACATTCTTGAAAGATGTATGAACAACTAATTAATTTATTCTTTCTTCTTTACAGTTCGATAAATCATCATTTCTTTTCCAGCTTGAATAATGACAGTACCAAAAATCTTTAGAACGAAATACCCAATTGGATTGCAAATTAGGTTAAATATGAATTAGGTTTTTCCAACTTTATCTAACTTCAAATTGTTCAGAAGCTACTCGTGCTAATTAATCTATTTCTTGAAGAAATTATGAGCATGGAAGCACATTAGTTTATGGAACATCTTTTGTAACATGGCCGCATGTTATTTGACTCCTAATTTCTATTTTAATATAAAACTAAATTGATTATGTTATAGTATAGATATAAATTTTATATTCAATAATTAATTAATCAACATAAAACCAAAAAGATTTTTTTAAATTAAGTAAAATACAAGGCAATCTGAGTACTAAGAGTACACTAATGAACTACACTAAGATGATAACAAGATAAGCCAAAAGACTTAGCAAAGTATTAAGATTTAAAATTATGGAATTATCTTCTCTCTAAAAAGAAGTAAAGTAAGCTTTCAATTGGAGGCTATAACTTGTTAACCTTTGCAGTTGAGATTTTTCTAATCTAATTATAAGTTGTGGGATAAATCAAGAGCCTTAACTACCTTATGATTCTTGAAAGTTTATTTTTTAATTTCTTTATCTCCAAATAGTATAGAGGGTGGAGCTTAATACAGTTCTTAAAAAGATAGTCATCTTTGCTATTAAAAACTTTATTTTAGTCACCCACACAATACTTAGTGATTGGCTCATGATACAAAATAATTTGCAACAAGTAAGGGAGTCATTCCAAAGTATTAACAATTAAAGAAGAGATGATTGTGAGATTCACTATCTTGATTACATAGCATACAAGCCACATTGTTTTTAACATAATAAACAAATTTTGTCCCTTGTCTAAATCCTAAGTTTGCCAGCAAACCATAATATGAAAGAAGCTTTTAGAAGGCACTTAGAAAACCAAACCAAATTTCTTTATATGAATATTTGTTGGCTTTTTATGAAGATCTAAAGATTGGATCTATTGGTAAATTTTTAATGCTTGTGTCACATTTAAATGATAATACCTTCTTTAGATCTTCATAATAGAGGACAATACCCTATTATGCAAGTCAGTAAACCAGTAGTAGTGAACTTGATTTTAGCTGGATTGAAGAGGTCCAAGTGGGTTGCAATTGTCAACCAACAACCAATTTCTTCTTTCATTTCTTATTATTACCTTCAAATCTACCTTAATCCTTTCTCTTAGCTTAAGTATCTCTTGAAGAGTCCATGATATTCGATTTTTTGTTTAATCATCCAAAATCTTTTCCCTCGCTAAACTAATAGAATAATATAATAGGATAAACTAAATGTATTTTGCAAGTTTTACATCATGAACTTTGTATCGCGTACAACTTATAGATGATCTATATAAAATCATATAGGAGAGAACAAGGTCTTATCAATACAATTTCCAATTATACGTGATCTAGGCATAGGCATAGGTATTAATTCATTTTATAAATTTTTTATAAGAAAGTGTATGTGTATCCATTAAACCTATAAAAACTTATGATTCAAGAAGAGTTTCTTATCCTCTTGGCAAGGATCACTTTGTACTTCATTATAAAATGAAAACCCAACCACCATAGCTTTCGACAAATAGGTCTCACTGCATTTGATTTGATCAAATTTATAAGAAGGGACAAATATAAGCTCCAATAAATATGTAAACTACGTAAAACTGGAAAAAAAATTGTTGCTCTACGACAAAAAATGCTTTAGGAAACATAGAAAAAGCATAGCTATAAATAGAATTATCGTTGCCTTTTTATTAAGGTAACGTAATTTATATTGTTACAAGAAGTGGCAGTATAATAAGTATAAGATAACAAAACTTTTTTATTGGGCAACAAAATAAAAAATGTAGCTTTAAATTTGACTAAGGCAACACATTAGTTTCAAATTATAACAACATTATTAAATAGATATTGCAACACTTTTAAGTCTTTATAAGACAACAAAGTGAATTCTTTTAGGCAACAATTTTTTATTTCATTATCAATATTATTTAACATAAAATCAAACTCTTGTCAATATATAGGCAATATCTATATATACATTAAAAGAAAGATATAAATATTAATGTATGTCTTAATTGAGTACTACTATCAATGTAAACGACAAAAAAATTGCATATATATATATATTATATAGTCCGTAAGGACTTGTAAAATTCAATCTTTTAACATATTCAAAATACAAAAGCAAAAACTAAGTAACTAAAATATTCATCTACAATATTTTCCTCCATTCTATATGGAATATAAGTAAATTAATCTAAATAACTAAAAAACCAATATGTATGGGCACTCTAAAATTCTTTACCAAGTATTAGTTGCCCCTCCTGAAGATATGAATTGGCCTTGCTATTCAATTCCAAAATCCTTCACCAAGTATTATTTGCTTCCTTCCAAAGATATTCAGGAGTCAAAAGTTTCCAGGCTTGCCATTCAACTCGTTGCTCAATGACGTGACTATGATTTGCTTCGTCTCAAAGATATGCATTAGTCAAAAAACTTGCACTGAATGAATGAATGCAATTATAATCATATGTACAGGCCTCAATCACATTATTAAAGAGGGGGATTCCATTCAACACAAATAAAGCTTCATGCACTACACAACACTTTACGATCTGATTAGATGACAATTAAATGTTAAACAAATGACAGAAGTTTAGTGTATCAATAGCTTTGTTCAAAAAAGTGCTCAATTCATGCAGGTGATATATTGCTCAACTTGGAAGAAGTAAGACATCAAATAATCAAGATGGATTCATTATGACAAATGTATAATTATGTTTAACATTGAGTATAATTCATAAAAGAGTTCCAATATAGTTCCTCCTTCCACCTTAATGAAGTTTCAATATTTACTCATAAAGTGTTGTAAGTGACAGCAACACATTTACACAGTGAAGAGATGAAAATACAAACAAAAATAATATGGTCAACTTACGCAGCACAATAGGCCAATGTCTAATTTTATCATGTCATTCCCCTAATCCCACCTAGTACCTTACCAATTTTTTCATGAATAAAACCCAGCAAAAAGTTAGAGGATACCACAACCAGTTGATAATCCTTTTAAATTCTTTGATATCTACAGCATTGAACTAAAAGTAATATTTCTGTTAAGATATAATATGGTCAATTGAAAAGAGAAAACTTACATACCATTCCAACGATAATATTTCCCAATTGAAATTTTCTATAATATGTCTTTGGTTTTTTCAGGCACTCCTACAACAATGTAAAAAAGAAGGAAAGCAATTACTTTTCTAGCAATTAAAAAGACAACTTAAGTACTTCACTTATGTTGAAATTAAGTTAAAGTTAAGGATAAAACTTTGTTAGGATAGATTATTATGGTTCTAACTAAAAGTCAAACGTTGTTTGTTAAAGGGCCTAATTTTCATGCATGATTCAAGTAATACTAGACGATAAGTAATTCTTGCCTATTGCTCTATTATCAATTCCCTCAACTAAAAATGAAGATCCTATAACTTGGAGAAGAAAAAGTAATAAGAACAAATAATAGATGAAACTTCAAGAAACAATCAAATAATACAAAGGAATATGACTTTTAACACTCCTAATAGACAAAGTGTGAGTGAGATAGAAGTCAATGTTTGATTCTCATGAAACATAAAAGAACAAGCATTAATACAACTTCATACTAGCAAATAAAACAAAGCAAAATATAAGGAGAAAAAGAGAATGGATTATTATCAGAAAATTAATTTAGAGCATAAAAAAAGGTGATTACAAGATCTAAAAGCTCTACATTTGATACATAAGAAATGGCCAATTTAGGGTTATGTGTATATATTACAGTACTTTTGTATATTTTGGAACAATTGAATCATTTGATTTAATTTTACTAAATAAAAATTGATGGGCATTTTAATTTTTTTAGACATATTCTAAATACTTATTAGTAAATAGATAAATTTTATATATTAAATACACATTAGTAAGTAACTATAAAAAATAACATTAGAAAATATCCTTTAGTAACTAGATGGCTAGTCCTATAGCAACAATTTTAGATGTTGCTTATACAAGAATTTATTGCAATATTTTTTAATTTTGTTGCGTTTTCTTATATGTAGCAACAAATTAATATTGTTATTCCTTTTAATATTATTAAATGCAATACTTTAAAATTGTTGCCTTATATTAATTTTTAGTAACACATTTTAAATTGTTGTAAACATGTAGTTGCTTAAAGTTCTTTTTGTTATAGTGCTGCCTTGTAATAAATGACAAATTTCTGTTATTTTAATTCTCTTTGGCACTAACTCAAATAACGCTAAGTATTTATATTAGGTTAGTCTAGATGTGGTAACAGGGACATCAAGAGATCTTAGAGGAGGTTTCTCAAGTTTGAATCTCATTAGTTATTTAATCAAATTTCATATTCTTGATTACATACCAAAACAAAAAAGCAGATTTTATTGGAGATGATTGAAAGCCCCAATATTCTATTTAATTCTTGCAAGAAATTTAAGAACACCTCAATGGATTCAATGTTAGCTTTGCTAAAAAGTATTAAATCATCTACAAAAGAAAGGTTGAAAAGATTAAGATAGTTATACATGTTGTGAAATTTGAAGTTTCTTTGTTTATTAATGTAGCCAACGATCAAACATATAAGAGCTTCAATATAGTAGCAAATAAAAAGGTGAAAGAGAGTAACCCTACCTCAACCTTTTTGTGCCCTTGAGCAATTGAGTTCATTTCCTATTGATCAAAGCACAAAAGGAGGTAGTTGTTTACATATTTTGTTAACTAGATAATAAAAATGTGAGCAAATATGAAAGCTTGCTTGATACTATAAAAACTTCTCATCCATTAACCTAAAGACTTTGCCAATGTTATTTTGTATGTTGCAACCTTTGATATTTGGCTTGCTCTTGTACTTCTTGAAAGACTCCTAATCCAGTAAAATATTTCTTCAATGTTACTGTCCTGAATAAATGCATTTTGGGAAGGACTAACGATAACTTTGAGTACTTTCTTAAGCTTATTAGCTAGCACTTTAGAATTTATCTTATAAATCACATTGAAATATGAGATTTGTAGTATTTGGATCCTTTAGGTTAACGCATAAGTTTTGTTGATGTTACAATGTAATATATCATTCAAGAAAAATTCAAAGATAGTTGAAGATATAAAGTTCCTAACCAAGTGCCAAGTTTTGTAAAAAGATGTATTTAGACCACAAAAACCCATTGCCTTATTATCTCCTAGACTAAACAAAACTTCTTCAATATCTTTTTTTGTGAAATGTTTATAAAAAGAGGTTGCTTGCTTCTATAAAATATTGGATGAAATAAAGAAAGCAAGTTCCATGAAGAGCTTGAGCCTTTACCTGAACACCAGAATGAACTTCTGAAGCAATCAAATGCAATTGCTTGATTACTTCTTAATTAACATGGATTAACCACAACGGATCAAATGACGACCAAATTTAATTGGAATTTCTCTTAATAATGATAACATTATGAAAATACTTAGTGTTGAAGTCCTTATCTTTAGCTATTGAATTTCAAATTTTTGGTTCAACAAAGAATTTTGAGCTTTCATTATTGCAACAAAATTTTGCTAAAGCTATCTTTTAAATTTGCTTTAAGTGGTCATATTTAAGATTATCTTGAGTTGAGGCTAGGTCCATTCTAGCTTTATAAGTTGCTAGCTCTAGATTGCTTATAAAGTAGTTTAAGATTTTGAGTTCCTTCTTAATTACTTAAAGCTTCCTGATACACGTAAAGGCCTCAAACCTAATGACATTAATATTTAAGCTTTATGAGACTACCTTTTCAAAGCTTGGAATTCTCAACAAGAGGTTTAATACTAAAGGATATTTCATTTTAACTACAATAGAATTAAGTATAAATGCTATAAAAGGGTGGTATGAGCAAAGAGGATTATTAAAAAGGGGATAAACATAAAGTGGAGTAAAAAGCCATAATGGGCTAACTAAAGCTCCATCAAGCTTTCTTTTGATGAACCTTCATCAATTTTGTCTATTATTCTAGATGAATTGATGGCCTTTATAGTGAAAAATCTTCACAAATTGTCTTCTATTAAATAAAGTGCATGTTTATTTCTTATAAAAAGGTATAGTTGAAATCCCTCAAGACTAACTATGGAGATGAGATATTAGATATAATCTTAAGGATATCATTCCTTTTAAGATTTTTAAGGGATGAATTGTTAGAAGTGTATACAAAAGTAATAAGCATTTTAGACGTAGTCCCAATGATAGTTAATTAGACATAGAGAAACTAATCAGATTGTCAAGTAGAATCAATCATCACTAAAGTGTGATCTTAAACCTCTAGAATCTACCATTACAACGTGATTGATGGTTGTTTAAGAACTTCAAATTCTAATGAAAAACCCTCAAGGGCTTGCAAATGTCATTAGCTTTTATTTTAGTCTTAAGTAACCTAATTAAGAAAGGTTCTTTTAATTTGTTAGTAATATCTAATAACATGTTTAGAGGGGCATTTCATCCTTCTCATAATTCAAGCTATTACCAACATATTAGGAGAAAGAAGCTGATCTAATTGAAACAATTTTTTAGGCCTTCTCACAACTTTCTTTTTGTAGGATGAAGTAGGAAAATTATATTTAAGTAGGTTCTTAAGAAGTAAGAGCTTATTATAAATTTCCTTAGTAGTGTTAGAATTTGTTACTAATTGAGTTGTAAAGCAGGATTAGATGTTAGGTAAAGTGCCAATATTGTAATGGTAAGAACCTTACTGCTTATTTTAATTAGAACACTAAGAGTTTCTACTATGAGATCTGGTTCAGGGTAGTAGGAGGCTTATTAAATAATCTTTCATATTTTCTAATAGTGAAGAATCCTTTAATAGCTTTCCATTGAAAACTTAAGGTAATTTTAACTTAGGTCACCTTTCATCATCCTTCTCTAGTTTTCTTTCAATTCCTTTTTCTTCAAATTTAACATAAATTATGCCATAGTATATCCTTGTCAAAGAAGTAGTACTCATCAAAACATATATATCTCCTTTTTTCAGTTGATAAGTAGCTTAAACCTTCTATTGACCAATATTCCTAAAAAATATTGTAGAAGTTCACTCAAATTGTAGCATGCTTTTGCTTCAATATTTTTAACAACAAGAATATTCACCATTTCTATAGAAATAGAGGTTTAGCTCCCATATGTAATGGTTTTAATACTAAGGTCTTCATCAAACTAGCTTTATTCTTGAATTTGAAAAAGAATAAGTTTGCTTCATTAGTAAGAGTTGCTCTAATTTACTAATATCCATAGCTATACTAAAGGAAAGACGAGATGGTTATCAACAAAAAAGCCACTAGAGTGATATCCCACTTAGACGCTCTTGATATGAGAACTTCAACAGGTGAAGTAATAATAGGCAAGCTATCACAATTAAGGAGAGAAATAACTTTAAAGGACACAAAAGAAGATACATCCCTAATAAACTTGGACCATAAGTATTCCAAAACTTTAAAGAGAGGATATAAAGTAGTTAGAGGAGCTTGAGAAGAAGTAGGTAAAGTTGGCCAAGGACACTAAGTGCTTGTTTGGTTCAGCTTTTGGAGACCCCAAAAGTACTTTTTTCTACCGCAAAAGTCATTTTTGAGAAAAAATGGGTGTTTGGCTGCAAACTTCAAAAGCATTTTTGAAGTAGAAACAGCTTTTGAAAAAGCTAAAATACAGCTTTTTAAAAAGATAAAATTTTGAGCTTTTTAGAAAAGCCCAAATTTTAGCTTTTCCAGAAAGCTATTTTTTAATTGATTCCCGTCACTTACGTTTATAACATTCTAAACAAAACCTCAAAAATTCCTCTCAGCCGTCACTTTTGTCTTTTCTGCTGCCTTTCTTCTGTTTTGTCTATCCCTGCGACACAGATGCTCTCATCTAGGTAGTTCTTCTCTTCTCTATTTTAATCTGTTAAATATCGCAGACCTTCGTCTGCATGTTTAACACAGACGAAGGTCTGCGTTGTCTGCGTAAACAACGCAGACCCACGTCTGCGTTGTTTATGCAGACGAAGGTCTGTGTAAACAACGCAGACCCACGTCTGCGTTGTTTATGCAGACGTCTGCGTGTTTCAACGCAGACGTCTGCGTTGAAACACGCAGACTCTGCGTGATTGAAACACGCAGAACAAGGTCCCAAATTATTTCTTTATAGTTTCCTAAAGTTGAACAACGCAGATCCAACAATTTTACAGTTTGATCGTATGCATTCTGTGTTAGTTGATATGATCTTTTTTGCTGGGAACTAGTAAGCTGTTCAGTCCGATAGTCTTATCGTTTGGTTTTTTTTTCCCCTGTCAATTTGATCATTTGCTTCTACTGATGAAATGATTTACAATATTCAATTGCCTCTGTCCTAGTTGGTGAGGCTAGGTCCCTTTGTTTGGTCATGAAATTGAATCTAGATCCTTATCTTTGAATGGTAAAAGAAGGGTCCGACAAATGATGGAGAAGAGGTTAGAACACACTGGCTTGGATCTTAATTGAAATCTTGAAGAGACTGAAATGTGTAGAAAGTGTGTATTGGTCTTTCTGGTTCTATTGAAGAATTGTTTATATTGGTCTTTTATAGTCTTTTGGTTATCAATTTTAATAGTAGCGCTTACTGTAATCTTTTGGTTATCAATTAACTTTATGTAATAACAC
>JAOSBK010000008.1:36767145-36787463 GCA_027568895.1 Erythroxylum shatona | reverse complement strand
TAGGAATGGAGTTTGCTAGATCTAAAAAAGGTATCTTTGTCTCTCAAAGGAAGTATGTACTAGATCTTCTTAAAGAGGCAGGTCTACTCGGATGTAGGGTGGCTGAAACACCCATTGACCCCAATGTGAAACTTCAACACGTCAAAACAGAAGTGAAGAATAGAGAAAATTTTCAGAGATTAGTAGGTAGAATAATTTATTTGTCGCATGCTCATCCAGACATAGACTTTACATTGAGTATGGTAAGCCAATTTATGCACTCTCCGGGTCCCAAACACTTTGTGGCCATGTATAGAATCCTAAGATATTTAAAGAGTGCACTAGGGAAGGGCTTACTATTCAAAAGGAATGGTCACCTACAAATTGAAGTATACACAGACGTAGATTGGGCTGGAAGTAAAATGGATAGAAGGTCAACATCTGGATATTGTACTTTTCCTAGAGGTAATCTTGTTACTTGGCGAAGAAAAAAGCAGAATTTGGTGGCAAGAAGCAGTGCTAAAGCCAACTTTAGATCAGTTGCTCATGGAATTTGTGAAGTGTTGTGGATTAAAAGGATCTTAGATGAATTGAAGATCATAAGTATTTCTCCCATAAAGGTGTACTGCGATAATAAAGCTACAATCTCAATAGCTCATAATCCTGTCCTCCATGATAGAACCAAGCATGTTGAGGTAGACAAGCACTTCATTAAAGAAAAGATTGGGAATGGACAGATTTGTATGACTTATATACCTACTGGTGAACAGGTTGTAGATGTTCTTACAAAAGGGCTGCCTAAGAAACAATTTGAGAAGTTGATTGGCAAGCTGGCTATGGAAGACATGTTCAGACTAGCTTGGAGGGAAGTGTGGAAAAGATCTACTGCTGATACTTAGAAATCATGGCAGATTCTTAGGGATTGATGAGTTGTAATTTACGCATAAATTATAGGCTAGTCAACTCCACGAAACAGGAAAATTAGTTGAATAAGTAACGCCTTGATGAAAGATTTTTGAGTTGTCCAACTAGAAGATATAATTCTTTTTCTAACAGTGATTCTTAAATCCTAGAGTTATTTATAGTCTTTTCATCCTAGGGGTAATTCCTAATTTTTTAATCTCAGGAGTGATTCCTAAACTATCCCTTTTCTTGTGTTCTTTACGCAGACCTGAAGTTTCAGAAGTCCATACCAAATTTTCAGACCTGAAACTCAAATTCCAGAAACTAAGTAAAAATCCAGCAACCCAGACTTTCTAATTGTCATGAGTTTTATTAACTAGTTGAAATATCTTCTATTTGTTCAACACCATTTCTTCAACTAAATAGGCCCTTGGAATTTCTGAATAGATAGAGAAAATCATGAAACATGCAGGGTGGATAAATATTATTGAATACCTTTCAGGTAACAAAATCCCTTGATTTTCTAACTCTTTGTGGAGTTGCACCAACCAATTTTCAGAGGCTACACATTGAGGCACCTCATCACTCCTCCTGTAGATTGCATGAAACTCGTGAAGTTTTGTAATAGTAGAATTAACACATTAGGATTAATTCCTTAAATACCAAATAAGATAAGGTAGCACAATCTTAAAGTTCAAAGATGGGAAAAGCATTTAAAGCTAACTGCAAGAAGAAAATTGGAACAGCAAAAACTCAATAAAGTAAGTCAAATTAGTAAGATATCAAAATTAGCTCTTAAAAATTACATAAACTTGTCCAACAAGTATGCAAACCAAGCAAAATTCAATATGAAAGAGCAAACCTAAGTTTAACTTTATCTAGCTATTAGAATTGTTAAACTCTCACACTAAAGAGGAACAATAAATAAGGAATATATACAAGAATATTTCCCTAACTCAAGGTTTTAAAATTTTGGGTTGAGATATAGTAATCCTATTATATATGAACCACTCCGACGAAATAGAAATTTACAAAAATTTAACTTGTTATCAAATTCACCCTAATCTGTTGATTGACTTTCCTACAGATGTCTGGTTTTGCAATCTTCACGCACCAGATGTATAATGATCCCAATAACCCAAAGTCTTAGAGTTTTTGGAGAAGATATTGTATATGAACCACTCCTCTCTTAAATGGAGAATTATGAAAATTTTAGCACTAGCCATTAAAAATTTATATGAAGTCAATGAAAGATAACTAGGAACTATTTAGTAAGAAAGCATGTCAGATATCCCATACCAAATTACCATATGATGGTTAGTCCAAGTCATCTAACATGCGTCATAGACATCCCTTCTGAGCTAGTGAAGGAATGATGTTTGTCTACAGAGAAATTTTAGAAAATCTAGGAATCAAGGTCCCAACGCATTGCAAAGTTCTAAATTACCACAAACTTTACAAGAGTGAAAGAATTTTAAGTACACTTCGGAAGAACGAAGTAATCAAGTAGGAAGCAAATATGAAAAGTGCCAAATCCCTCCCTAGTTAATGACCAAGTAGCTTAGCAATTAGCCATACAACAACTTTTGGTTTGTACAATAGAGATAATTTTAAGAGATTTTGATTCCTAAATCCTATAAAACTCCGAGTGGATCTACTTTCAAACAGACACAAACTACACTTGGAGCTAATAACAAATTTATACTTGTGACGAACAAATACATCATCACATGATACCAACAAAATTAATATGTAAAACAAGTTCTTCTATAAGTTGAATATGTCAATTCAATCATTCTAATAAGGAACCATCATACATAAATATTTCTCAAAATATAATCACAAATTTTGTCATCAAAGTATTCAAGTGGAAAAACTGTATGGACATCGTAAAAACTTAGAGAAAAAGCCACTATCTGCATTCACAAATCAACTGTCAATTTTTCATAAATAGAACTAATAGAATACATTTTGTCTTAGACAACATTATAAGTGTTATACCTTTCATCATTTGTAGAAGGTACAGAAGGTGAGTGAGAATTTGTCTCTAAATGAGCACTCGAATCACTAGCAAGGTTCGAGGTTTCAGTACTGAAATTATGTTCATTAGAGAAGGCTGTTGCAATGGATAGGACCAATAATGGTCTTGAGAACATCTGGAATCACGTGGTAAAGTAAGCATATAAGATAAATGTCACATGTATAGGAGTTAAAAGACATTTCAAAGCAATTGCTCAACGTGGATAACTAGTGGGTAAGTTTTAACCATTTAATCTCTGGTAGAGAAAATTTAGGACAAATCCTATGATAATGCAGGATATTTAGCAATTGAAGTGTGTAATAGCCTATGGCCGGAAAACAGTCAATTACATGGCAATAGTTTCTGTGAATTAAAGAAATTAACGATATGGCATTGAAGCGAGATAAGCACTAAGATGCATGACAGCAAAATATTTACATAGATCATGACTAACTAATGAAATAACAATTGACTAAAATATAGTTGAACTTGTTCTACACTTGTCCAGGAGAAAAAACAGCTAATGAAATAACAATTGACTAAAATATAGTTGAACTTGTTCTACACTTGTCCAGGAGAAAAAACAGTATCTCGGCTAAAACTGATTTTAGGATGCAGTAAAACAAATAGCATAAGATGAGCTGCAAAATAACATCAATGGTTGTCATGTAATGAAAGGTTAACAGAATTAAGGTGAGGCTTCTATGCAAGAATCACAAGCATAAGTGGCTCAATAGCAAAGTAAAGATATTAGGATTTGTTAACAGATAGATAACGCAGTTCTCCTTAAATATCACTGACCCATTCCAATCACTGACCCAATTCCAATTCACAAAGTTGAAACAAAATTTCATTACTTCAATAAAACCTGAGTCTTTTTTTTTTATAATTACAATTTCTTACTTCTACCCTAATAATTGGGAATTATGTCAATTATGTCTGAGTACCTTCAAATAAGATCAAGAATTGGGATTCCAATTCTATGCCATAGATAGACAGAATTGAAATTGACAGCCTCAATCCATCCTAATTTTAATTCTGAAGGCTTTTGGGAAAGCATGGCACATGTAAAAGGGTACAAAATGTTTTCCACTTCAATAAATGATAAAAAATTCGTAAAAAATAGTTAAAACTGTGGTTTATTAACAAAATGTTTTTATCCCTCAACTCAAATCCAAAACTGCCATACTGAAACAATGTAAAGAGGTGTAATCAATAATGAAGGGGTATCCTAGTTATTTGAGGCTGTCAGTCCTCTCTCGTATAGTTAGGGCTGTGTTACAAATAAAAAATTAACTCAGTTTGTTGTTCGTTGCTATCTAGCCCTTTGGTCAGCATGCATGTTTCAGTTAATATTCCAGGCACAAGAGAAAGTAATAGTAGCTTTTATGCACCTAAAAATGAGTCAAGAAGCCAATTTGATTAGAAAATAACAGAATACCAACTCCAAGAAGAAAGGCCACACATATCTTTAACGCTAAAACTACCACAGTTCATTTAATTCATAAATCAGAAAATGTTAATACGTAAATCTCAGTGATTCTGCACATATCCATCCAGCTTCTTTGTGAAGGAACATGTATCTACCAAAAAGATTCTAGTTTTTACATAATCATGGAGCAACTAACAAATACTAAGCGTTTCATAACTGATAGCAATAAATTTAAGAACAACCTGCACGCCTTCTATGAATCCCTTGAATGGAACCCATTTCTGAATCCACTTTAAAGGTGGGTAGCAAAGAAACTGCAACATCTGGATACCGCGCCAGACATGTGGACACTTTGATTTAGAAACCCTACGCACTGTTTCTAGTGCTGCAAGTTTTAGTAAAAACAATGCCGCGTTGCCAAACGCACCACCACTGCTTATGCCATGGCCTAGTGAAGTTATACGCTTATATGCACTTTGAGGAAATCCTTCAGGACCAGTGGCCAGTAGATTTCTCCGATAAAACTTTTTACTATTAACAATGGGTGTATGTTTAGAATTCCTAGTTGAACCAGACGCGATCAATGATTCATCCATGGAAATTGATTGTCTAAGGTATGCATTCACATCCACAGTCAACTAGGAATGTCCTGAACCATTACCAGCTCCTGTCACTACAAACAACTAAATCCGGAAGAACCATCCTGCAAGCAGCAAAATTAAGATCATCGCATTAAGAATGACAGTATTAAATCGCGTTGCCTCTTTAGTCTCCACATCAAACTAAAGGACCAAGCAAATCGCCAAACATGAGGCATGATTAAACTTAAAATTTGGTTAATGAAATTAAATACAATTCCACACTATTCTTAGAAAGAAAAAAGAGAACATTTTCTATTGACATCAAAATACAGAAGTTATCAGAATCAATGAACAAAACGTCTACATTCCGGAAGATCAACAAGAAAACAAACCAGAGGATTGTGGAATACGACGGATCTCTGACCTCTAACAGAAGGAGTTGGTGGCTGAATGGAGTAGGCCCTTAGGAAAGTAGCAATTTGTGTTTGGCCTCCGTATAAAATCGATTAGTTGTCATTTCCTGGTAGCTTCAGTCTTTGATTTGCGACGGAAGAATGAAAAGTTGGCTACGTTAAGGTAATGCGTTTCGGTTTTTACGTCGTCGTCAAATGTAACAGCGGTAAAAAAAATACAAAAAAGAAAAAGGCTTTGACGCGTGTAACAAACAGTGGACTGGACCGGATGCCTAATTAATTCCACTTTGATGACAAAAGATGAAACAGTTGAACCGTTCCTCACCTCATGTGCAGTCATTCATTTCAAATCAATTCATTTCTATAATTTCTTCTATTTATTTAATCATATTTTAATAATATTACTTGATCGTTTTGAACAAAATGAGTATTTGATATTCATTTTAAATCATGGTAACAATTTTGTAAAAGCATATTCA
Source organism: Erythroxylum shatona (assembly GCA_027568895.1). Taxonomy (NCBI): domain Eukaryota; kingdom Viridiplantae; phylum Streptophyta; class Magnoliopsida; order Malpighiales; family Erythroxylaceae; genus Erythroxylum; species Erythroxylum shatona. Next base: position 36,781,656 of record JAOSBK010000008.1, on the reverse strand, counting down.
AAAGTTAAAAAAACTAAAATAAATTCAATTAAGTAAATAAGTAATAAGAACTAAAAACTATAAAAGGTCAATCAAAGAAACTATTTAGATAAGGATTACATTAAATAAGCATTAGTTAAAAACTTTTTTCTTTTCTTTTTAAAATAGAAATGTATTAAAAAGCACCAATCCAAATGTGAACCAAAGTCTCCTACAACAAACTTCTTAAAAATAGAAGTCATTTGCAACAAATAAGTAACCAGAGAGAAAACTAGGTTACCTTGAGTGATAGAAATGAAAACTAGTTATAGAAAGTTATATAGAGTGGAATTTTAAAGAAAAGGGATTAAGGAAGTACCCCTAGAGGTAGAATTATGGGGGGTCCATTCAGGCTTCACTCTGGCGTGAAATCGTGGATATCGGCAAGTGGTAATCGAAGTGCACTCGCTGGAGGTTATTAACATTCTCTCCTCTTCCAATAGCGTTATGTTTGATATTTATCCTTTGATGACAGGTATTCGAGGGTTGATTCATCGCGCATGGGAGGTTCAACTACAACATATCCATCAGGAAGGGAACCAATGTGTCGATCGCCTAGCTACTTTAGCTTCTCTATCGAGGCTAGGGCTGTAGTATCTTCAGGAGCTTCTGATGATTGTTTGGGACGTACTCTATCATGATATGACCGGAGCACTTTATCCTTGCACTCTGTGTTAGGGGGTAACCTGGGTCGAGAGTTTTTTAGTATTTTTAGGTGTTTTTCCCTTGTAACAACCAAAAAAAAGGAAAAGGGATTAAGAAAGTTTTCATTAGACTCCTATACAATTACTTATGTTTATATTAATCCTTTTTGTCAAAATAATTTTTATGATTCAACAAAAGGTACCTTGATAAAGATTGAATGTCTTGCTTCTCATTTCTGAAGGTTCTTTGATTTATTTCTTTCCATACCACATTTATGATGCAAGTTAAAGTTAGTTTAAAAATAGTATGACCACCTTTTAAGGGAAATTGAGCTTGTTTGTCCTGTTTATTATGTTTATCCATTAATCTTCATTACAATGTTGGTTATATAATTTCAAGAACTTGAAACAAAGCATTAAAAAGTAATTTTACATGAAGAAGAGGTGGTCCAAAAAATTATTTTCTTTAGTAAATAGTTTGCAACTTAGGTTATTAAAGGTTCCACCATTGATGCTATCCATTATCTTTTACTATCATCATTTTTCTAAGTCAAGTTTTTTTTTATTCAAGGGAAAAGAGTAAGAATATACTTTTATAAAACTTTTAACTTAATAAGTCAAAACTTTCTCTTCAACACCTTTAATCTTTTGGATTCCTAACTCAATTTATTAGTTCAATGTATCACAATAGTTTTATTAAGCATCTTAGTGAAATAGGAGCTAACTTATATGTTCAATGGTGCAAAAGGGTTGAGAAAAGGAGATCCTCTATCTCCTTACCATTTTATAATTTATATTGAGACCTTAACTTGATAAGAGTAAGAAATATTAAACAGATAAGAAATTTCAAATTCCATTATAAATATAATAAGCAAAGAATCTTTAGCCTTTCATTTGCAGATGATTTGTTACTTGTTAATGGAGATGATATAAACTCGGTCAAGATTCTTATAAATTCCTTGTAAGAACTCAATGAATTATCAATTCTTTTGTTTAACTTAAACAAAATCAACATATATGTTTCAATTATAATATTTGAGATAGTAGACCAATTATTCCACACCACAGGCTTCAAACTTTAGTAACTTCCTTTTAAGTATCTTAGGATCCCACACTTATAAGATACTCACATTTAAAGACTATTAGCCTTTACTTTATGCACTACATAAAAGAATTAAGGAATTGAACGATAAATTTTTGTCTTATTTAGGCATATTATCTCTGCATTGAACAACCTACATGTCTATTAGAGCTACCATCTATTTGTCCCTTAAACTTTAATAAAATCTATTGAAAAAATACTTAAGAAATTCTTATGGACAAGTGAAGTGAATAATGCAATAGAAGCCAAGGAAAACTAGGTAGATGTCTATATACCTAAGGAGAAAGGATGTTTAAGCATAACATCGACTAGGAAAAATGAACAAAATGTGTTTTACTACGAGGATATGGAAACTATTTGTAGATCAATAATCATTATGTTTTAAAATGATGCACAAACAATTCCTAAAATAAGATAACTTTTGTAAGGTAAATTCAAATTCTGACAATTCTTAGCTTTTCAATCAGATGTTGAACATTGGGAACATCATTAGTACAAATACAAGGTGTTTGGTGGGTGATATCTACTGAATCTAATCTATAAGCATACAAAGTCATTTGTAGATAGCTAAATAAAACTAGAGATATTCCTGACTATTGATCACACAAAAACCCAGTACTAAATTCTATCAATCTTAGTTTAAGAAGAAAACTAAATAGAAAAAAATTGCTTGATGAGGATTAAACTAATAAACTAACTAAAAAAGAAAATAAATTAAGGAAAATCAAATATATAATCATCAAGGATTTGGGGTTTACTTAATAACCACTAACTATTATATACAATTGATTATTCTGGTTTAAATAAAAATTAATCTAATGTATTTATGTTCTTCGTTGAGCCACATAGGTATATCTAACTTGGCAAATAATATCTATTAATGTATAATTTAAGCTATTCAAACTTATTAAGCATAGTTAGTCTTTATAGTTCTCACTAAAGTCTAAGATATTGTCATTCTCTAGCACTAAAGAATTTATCCACCTAGTACACTAATCATACTTGACATATTAATCCGTCATAAAATCTCTATGACTGAGTTATGGTGTCTAATCACAAACCCTAATCGAGACCAAAACAAAAACCCAAATATCCTAGATCCTCCCTCGACAAATGCTTCTTCTTCACCTAAATCTACCCCCTCTACCCTAAACCAAGCAAAGACCCCCTTACCTCCATAGACCTTGATACCATAAATGACCACCCAACCCCTGAAGGTTAAATCTTCGGAGAGCATCAGAACATGAAGTCTGTCGTTTTGGAAGGATTAGAGGTGTCCTTGCAAGATAAAGCTTTGACCTACTATCCTTCGAAGGTCAAGGAGGATCTAATTTACATCACACCTCCTCCAAAGTTAACGAAACAGGCAGTGACACAATTCAGACAAACACTAATAGGCTTCTTCATTAATAAGCATCCCATCTTCCCTATGGTTCAGCGAGCACTAGCTAAATCTTGAGCTGAGTATGGGATTAAGGAAATCTGAATCACTAGTTCCAATAATTTCCTATTTAAATTCAATACGGAGATAGGATTGAATATGGTTTTGGAGAAAGGTCCATGGCATATCCAAGGAAAACCATTATTTTTTAGAAAATGATGTCTGAATGGTGGGGAGCAAGAAGAGGCAAGGTTAACTCTAGTATGGGCATGATTTTATAATACACCTGTTGAATATTGGAATATTGAAGGTTTGGGGCGAATAGCTAGTGCTGTAGGTTATCCTTTACTCATGGATACATTGACAGTAAGGATGTCTAGAATAATGTATGCTCGGAAGTGTGCGGAGTTAGAGTTACATAGGAGTTGGCTATCATCTTTCCAACTAGCCACTTACAATGAAGAAGGACAGTTAACATACAAGGAAATTAAGATTGAATATGAATGGAAACCTGAGTCCCAAGCACAGAAGAAGGAATGGGCAACTATAAGGAGGCTGTTTGAGATAGGATTGCAAAAAGAGTTGGTGAAAGAGAAGAAGATACTCCCACAAAGCACAAATTAGGAAAGAAAGGAGCAGGCTCCAATCTCAGAGGAGACAAGTCTCAAGGAGCCAATAATTCCTGAGATTCATATTGAGCACAATTTGGTTATTGGATCTCAATAGAATGCTCAAGAGGCAAAGAAGAAAAAACAAGGTAATAAGGGAGCTAGTACTTCAATCCAATTAAGAGAGGATCACCACTAGGAAGAGGAATCATATAGAGACCTTAAGGATCCAACCCATCCTGCTGTTAATCAAGTAAGTATCACTCCTTCCTCTCCTAGTTTTGAATTGGTTCCTAGTAGTCCTGGTCTAAAAGGTAAGACAGAGGGGGGTATCATGGCTAAAACAAGTAGGAAATCTAGGAGGAAACAAAAGTAAGAGTCTGTTCTATTTTGTTTGTGTTATGGATTTAGTTTTTTGGAATGTTAAGGGGCTTAATAGTCTTAATACACAATTAGCTGTTAAAGCTTGCCTTAAGAGATTATCAGCTTCTTTTGTTTGTTTGATTGAATCCATAATAAGGTATCCTTCTTTTCTGAATAATGTTTGCTCCTTGATGTTTCCTAGATGGCATTATTACAGCAATGTAGATCAAGCTTCTACTGCTAGGATAGTATTAGCTTGGAACCCAGATTGCTTCTCTTGTTCTATGCTTAGCTCAAATGATCAATTAATTCACTTAGAGGTGACTCCCATAAATTGTTCTTTCTCTTTCCTTGTCACTTGTGTGTATGGGTGTAATAACCTCAATCATAGGAAGCATCTTTAGTTTGCATTGCCACACATTAACTTAACTGTTGACAATCAACCTTGGCTCATAGTCGAGGATTTCAATGTGATTCTATTCTCTCAGTAGAGCCTATGAGTTCCTCAGCTATGTATGGCATAAGTAATTTCAGGAAGTGTGTGGAAGGCAGTGCCTTATTTGACCTAAATGTTAGTGGTTCGAGTTTTACTTGGACCAACAAAAAAGTGGTGATCTCTATATTGCTAGAAAGCTTGATAGAACTCTCATTAATTCAGTATGGAGCTCTAGGTTTCCCAGTTCTTATAGTGTCATCCACAATTCAAACATTTCAAATCACTCCCTAATAATGGTTAAGGCCTTAATTAGTCAGCAGAAGAGATCCTCTCCCTTTAGGTTCTCTAACTTCCTAGTCCATCAGCCTAACTTCCTTCAGATAGGTGAGGATGCTTGGTCCTGTCAGATTCAGGGTACTCCAATAATTTATTTAGTGTCTAAGCTTAAGTTGGTCAAAAGAGCCCTTAAATCCCTAAATTCTGACCAAGTAGGTGATTTGAATGACAGAGTTGAGAGATGTCAAGTCACTCTCAACAACATTCAAGATCAGATGAGAATTGACCCCATGTCTACCCTTTTGAAAGCTAGAGAGTCTGAAGCCATTACTGATCTGATAAGAGCTCTAGATGATCAGGAATCCTTTTTCAAACAATCTTCCCGTATCAATTGACTCAAAGAAGGGGATAAGAACACCAATTTTTTTCACCAATCTCTCCTTGCAAATAGAAATAGAAAAAACGTTCACTCTTTACAAATGGAAAATGGGAGTAGAATAGTAAGTCTTAAAGAGATTCAAGATCTATTGTTAGAACATTTTTAGGGTTCTATAGGGAGTATTAAAACCCTTCTCCCTTTTAAAGAGTTTGTGGCCAATCTCTTTCCTCTTTGTATTAAAACCCTTCTCCCTTTTAAAGAGTTTGTGGCCAATCTCTTTCCTCTTTCTTTACCAGAAGGCCTTTCAAACTCCCTCATTGCTGAAGTTTCATCACAAAAGATAAGAGAGGCTTTCAATTCCCTCAATCTAAACAAGGCCCTGGGTCTAGATGGGTTTAATGGTTTCTTCTTCAAACAAACTTGGCATATTATTGGAGAGGAAGTTACTGATGCCATAAAAAAAATTTTGAGGATGGGAAACTTCTTGAAGAGCTCAATACCACCTTTATCTCCTTAATTCCAAAAAAGGATCAACCTTTTACTGTGCTTGATTACAGACTAATTTCTTGCTGTAATTTTCTTTACAAGGTGATTGCCAAAATTATAGCAAATAGGCTAAGAGAGTCTCTTCCCCTTATTGTTAGCTCTAACCAAAGCGCTTTCATTAAACATCGTCGCATAGGCAATAAAATTTTTCTAGCTCAAGAAATTCTTAGGAATTATCATCTTTCCAATACCTATAAGCGATGCTATGACACCATTCATTGGGAGTTTCTAATAAATGTTTTAGTTGTTATGGGATTTCCTGGGAAATTCATTAAGTGGATTAAATAGTGCATATCTTCCACTTCATATTCTATTCTAATCAATGGAACTTCCTCCAACTTCTTTAGAGGAAAGTCAGGCCTTAGACAAAGAGACCCCTTATCCCTATTCCTGTTCATACTCTATATGGAAGTCCTTTCAAGGAGTTTAAACATATGTCTAGAGGTAACCCTTCTTTCCAATACCAATGGAGGTGCAACACTCTTAAACTCACTCACCTCTTATTTGCTAATAACCTTATGATGTTTTGCCATGCTGATTTGAATTCAGTTAACTCTTTGCTAGACTACCTTCTCACAGTTATCTGGATTGGACATGAACCCTTCGAAGAGTCAGCATATGCATATGTATATGTATATACACACATATGTATGTGTGTATATGATTTATATGTATAAGACCATCTAAGTTAGATGAAACCTTAGTTAAACCCCTCACTTAGAATATTAAAACTTAACGCCTTTCTTTAATATGGTGAGAACCAGAGTCCTTTTAAAGTTAGGGTTGTTGGACAAACTCAAGCCCGCTTTACACAGATATGTATGAATAATGGATATATGATTTCCAGATTAATGAGTTGGTTTTAACTATAAGTGTTAGTTTGTCGGGCAAACCTAAGATCAACGTGAATAGAGGCAAAGTTAGGTAGTGTACATTAGAAGTACACGTGTCAATAGTTGATAGGCAAATAAGTATGCACACATTAAAAGTTGATAGCACTAGATTTGATAGTTACATTAGAGATGCAATTGGTATGATCGATACCTACCAGTTGAACTAAGGTGGCTTATTGGGCAAACCCAAGGTTGTTATTAAGGATATTGGATATCAACCCACTAGGAGAATTTCTTTACGAGCTCTCTCAAATTTATATTGAGGGTTATGAATTCGTGAAAAATAGTGAGAGCTATAATACGTGTCATTAAAGTCCTTATAGATATGCATTTAAGTACATTCTAATTTTTCTCTCTGTAACGAAAGGTTGTTATTTTTCGAGTCAACACCATGAGTACTAGTGTGAATCTAAGATCATTGATGGAAGCTAACAAGTAGACCGGACCAAACTTTCTTAACTGGCTTAGGAACTTGAGAATAGTTCTCAAGTTTAAGAAGCTTGGTTATGTCTTGGAAGAACCACTTCCAGATCCCCCTGCTATTAATGCTTTTGATGATGATCAGAGGGCATATAGGAAGCATCTCGATGATAGTGGGATTGCTAGTTGTATTATGCTAGCCATTATGTTACCAGAGTTGCAAAAGCAACACGAAGTTATGGATGCTCATACCATAGTCTATCATCTTCGGGAGCTCTTTGATGAGCAAACAAAGTTCGAAAGGCTTGAGAGGGGACATTTTTGGTGCAATACACATTGAAGATGAATGGCTACATCGAGCGGTTGGCCTCCTTGGGTTTTATTTTGGATCATGAATTAGGTATTGACTTAATTCTGATGGGTTTAACTAATAGTTACTCACAATTTGTGCTTAACTATCGGATGAACAATATATCCAACATAATTCCCAAGCCGGTCAACATGCTCAAGGTAGTTGAGCCATCTTTCTGCAAGGACAAGGATGTGATGCTGGCAGACTCTTCTGGTTTGAAAGAAAGAGACAAAAGAAGAAGAAGTCCATAGGCCCTAAGGGAGGTGTCAAGAATGCAAAGAAGACTACCTCAAGGGGAACTTGCTTCCACTATGGCAAGTATGGCCACTGGAAAAGAAACTGTAAGGCCTATATGGAGTCTTTGAAGCAGAAGAAGGCATCTGATGACTTTTAGACCTAATACATACTGATGTATATGGTCTGATGTCTATACATGCCAAAGGTAGTTTCATATACTTAATTACTTTTATTGATGATCATTCTCGATATGGGTATGTGCATATTAAGAGATACAAGTCTAAAGAGTTTAAAAGTTCATATAATTCAGAAATGAAGTTGAGAAACAAGTTGGGAGAAGTATTAAATCACTTAGATCGGATCGAGGTGGTAAATACTTAAGTTAAGAGTTTTTGGATTATCTCAGGGATAATGGAATATCGTCCCAGTAAACTCCACCTTACACGTCACAACACAATAGTGTGGCTAAGAGGAGAAACTGAATCTTGTTAGACATGGAGAGGTCTATGATGGGTTTAGAGAATTTGCCAAAATCCTTTTGGGGGGTATGCGCTCAAAACTTCTGTTTATGTATTAAACAGAGTCCTATTTAAGTTAGTTGAAGTTACTCCATATAAGATATGGACTAACAAGAAACCCTATATTTCTTATATAAAAGTTTAGGGTTATCTTGCTTATGTGAAACATATTCAGTCAAATAAGCTTGGAGCTAAATCTGATATGTGTCTCTAAGGAAATTATAGGATAATGGTTCTGCCATGTTTCGAAACAAAAGTTGTTTGTTTTAAAAACACATTGTCTTTTGAGAAAGAGTTTCTTCTAAAAGAAGAAAGTGGGAGAAAAATTGAACTTGTGGAAGTTCAAGATGCTCAAATAGACGAATATTAACTGCCTGGACCCGAGACTATTGTTCATGAAGATGAAACAATAGTTCAACCTTCTGATATACAAAAAGTTTGTAAGTCAGGTAGGATATGCCATGTTGCCGAGAGATACGAATTTCTCAGAAGTGAACTTAACAACATATTGCTCATAAAAGATGATGAGCCTACTACCTATGAAGGAGTTATGAAGAGTTCAGAATTTGACAAATGGCTTCAAGCGATGAAATTCGAAATGGATTCCACGTATAAAAACCAAGTATGGACTTTGGTTGACCCACATTAAGGGATAAAACCTATAGGGTGCAAATGGGTTTTTAATAAGAAAACTAACAAAAAGGTAATGTAGTTACCCATAAAGCTAGGCTTGTTGTTAGATCCCGCTTGTTTCCGGAATCCAACTCTTACTAAAACATGAAATGTGAGAATATTCCCATGAAATGTCTTTAACCATCATCGATTAATCTTCATTCTCATAACTTGCTAATAATTTTCCTCACAATTTGTTTAATGGCGTGCCCATGTAATTTAGTCACCATACTCGAACTCATTTCTCCTATTCGTTAACAGAATTTGTAAATCTTCAAACCAGAATTTTAATTTGACTTCTTCAAAGAAATTAAAGCTCCAAATCTCTAGTTTAATTTGAAGAAAGAATAACCTAAATAGGAGCTCTATAGCTCAAGATATACTTAAAAAATCCAACGTATATTCATAGCCCCGTTATGCTCTTCCAACCGATCCCTCATTTTCTTTCCATCAAACTTTGTCAAATCAACACCAAAAGATCCCAATTTTCATGGAGACATAGATACATGTCTTAGAAATCAATCACCTTAAGAATCACTTAATTCGGAGGTCGAACAAAGAAGTTATGACCAAAAGAATCCAACATGTTTGTGTCCTTACCCATAGCCAAAATCCCCCCCATTCAATAATCACAACAAAATCCCATAATTTTCAACATATGTCTAACGTCTTATTTTTACATCAATCTAACTTAAGATACAACATATGCATAGTCAAATGATGCCTTGACTTTCTTTCACCCGATCTCTTTCTCATTACCTGGAGATGGAAATGAAAGGGGGTGAGCTTAAAGCTCGTGGGTAACATGCTTATAACGAATAACAAGTAAAACCGTTCAAAAAGTTCATTCTTATAGAAAATTCTTATTGAATCATAAAACACATGTTTCTCAAAATTCTTGTCATGTAATCAAAATTACAACAACATAATTTATGCAATTTTCAACTTGTTCACAATTCATAAACACATAAGCACATCAGAAATGATTTGGGTGGATCCAAAACAGAATGTACTACACATTTCCCCTAAGGGTCCTATGTAGCCGTGAACAGAATGTACTAACGCAATCCCACATAATGGTTTTGCGAAGCCGTGAACTTACGGGAGTCCGCAAGGGAGCTCCATGCCACTAGCAGGCAGACAGGAGAAACCTTTAACTTGATCAACATGCATGTGACTTAACTTAGGGGACCACTACAAACCCACGTAACATGTAATTCATGACTTGAAAACCAATTGCCCAAATGGCATATTTTTGAAAACTTGTCTTTCATGAGCATGACATGTTTCATATACATTTCTATCATCATTTCACAATTTATCATCAAAATTCATACATCAAAACATATAGCAATCTCACAAATCATTGAAAAGCAATAAAAGCAACATTTATGAAGTAATTGAAATCATTTTTCTTTCTTGATTTGAAAAAAAACATCAATGGCTCATTACTCAATTATAAACATGAAACCCACCTTTTTTCCTTGCTTGAAACATTGCTAAAAAATGTCTCTTCCCTTGCTCCCCTTGCTTCTCTTGATTTTCTTTAACATTGACAAAAATCCCTAAATTAATAGGCATTCCAATTGAGAAACCCCTAAGACATATTCATAAAATTGATCATAGAATCCTTAAACCCATACATTTCTTAAGCTATATGGACCAAAACTCTCTCAAAAATCCAAAGATTTAAAATCCCACTTACCTTGGATCTTCACCAAATGAAGAGTTTGTTGGCTCATATGGAAGCTCTCATCTTTTTCCACCTTTTTCTCTTCTTGAACCACCACAAATTCCTTCTTGAAAGCCAGGCAAAGTTGAAACCCTAGTTTCTTTTCTTCTTTTTCTCTCCTTTCTCTCTTCTCTACAACTCTCTCTCTCTTCTCCTCTCTCAATTTCATTCTTGCTTCTTTCAATTGCAAGACACTCTTTTCTTCTCCCTTTTATACCACTAATGGTTGAACAATGTCCATTTTACCCTTACTTATATGCCTTGTAACTTACATGCTTAAGTGATGCCCCTCATGAAATCTTGCCACCTTAATACTATAATTCAATTAACCCATGTCATAAAACCTTACTCATATTAACATGCTAATTAACTCCACAAAATTACTCTATTAAGACCTAAAAATTAACTTAAGTCATTGCCTAACTTCTTCCAAAAATCAAGATCTTTTCTAATCAGGTAATTGAAGGAATTTGACAACACTTCCTTTTAGAAAAATGTTCCTTATTGTCATCAATTTTCTAATGACATCAAAATCATTCAATTTGGTTTGAAAATCTAAAAGTCATATCTCAAACTTTTCCGAACTATTCTTATACTGAAACAATATTATGTACTAAAATTTCATCCAAAAATTGATATTCTTAGAGACTGAATTAAAACTCAATTTCATCTGAAAATTTGTAGCCTTATCTCTCTAGTTTACTTCAAACTAAATATCATCTCATTTGGATAACTAGAGAAAAAGTTATGGCTAAAACATTGAATTATACTCAGTAAACATGTTTCAACTTATAACTTCCAACCTTTAATCTTCCAACATTTCACATATAATAGTTCTAACTTCCAAGAAAAGATTGGGGTCCAACAATTCTTCCCCCTTAAAGAATTTCGTCCTCGAAATTCTTACTTGAGTGATCAAACAATTGAAGGTAATGCTAGCTTATGTTTTTCTCAGTCTCCCAAGCAATTTCTTCACTCGAATAATTTCTTCCAATTGACTATAGTTAATATAATCACCCGGTCTTTCAATCACTCATTTAGTCGTTCATTTTCTTAACTAATTCCTTAATGTATACATGTATCTCAGATTACTTACAAATTTCCACTTCTTGCATCAATAACACCAATATCAAATCATATCGATATTTCCTTGTATATTCACATATCACACATTATGAATCTGAGACATCTTTGTTAGTAATACTAACTCGTAAGTCGCTGGTCCAGTTCTTAATAACTTTATATGGACCAATTCAATTCAAGTTTAGTTACTTCTTTATCCTAACTTGAGCACATCTTGTGCTCAATCTAGGCTCACCTTAGGAATGCGATATTCTTAGACACAATTCATCCTTCGTTTCATAGTCCACATCACTATAGCGTTAGTACACTTAACTCATATGTCTATCTCACTGAATTCTATACCTTTGGTGTTGATCCACCAAATTCATTCATCTTTCTTGAATCTCTTAATTTCTAGCATTGATCAATTTCACCTGTCAATAGCACCCCCAATTCTAGCCTTCAATAATTTGCAGGCCTTACTCATCATAATATAAAAGAGACGACTCTTTCTATCATCTAACTCATTGTACCGTATTTAAATGAAATCACTAGGACAGTGATTGAGATGCTTAAAGTCAAATAAAACTATACTTGAATCTCATGTTCTTATGAGCTTCAAACTATATGCCTTAAGCATATTTTTGACAGTTAAGATCATCAATTCAAACGTTCACTCACTTGATTTGACATTCTTAGTCACTAAATGATTTTTTGGCGTATTCCTACTAGGATGTATAACTTATGTTACCATTTATACTTTTCTAGCAATCTCTTTGCTCAATCATCGTTATTGATTACACATACTTCTTATTCTAATCACCATGTATCATTCTCCCTATTCGAACTCAAATTTAGTTCTATATTCAATCTCTCAATAAGATTCACAATTTTTGAATCCTTAATTTGCGATAAACCATGTTGGACCCCAAACTTTTCTTGAAAATTAGAAATTATTAAATGAAATTAAATGAGGAAATATGGCATGATTCTTTGGAAAGAATGAAAAGTGTAAAAGAATTTATGAGCAATTGATGAAATGAAAGACATTTGGATTTCCTTGTGTTGTGCATATGTTTGATAAAAAGATGAGGTATTGTGTATTGTGTTTGGATGTGGGAATTGGAGAATGTGTATGATTGCAGTGTTTGTGCAGGTGCTGTAAATTGTGTGGGTGTTTGAAGATTTTGGCAAGTGTAAATTTAGGGGAGATGCTGTCAAAATTTTCTTTATGGGCAGAAACTTTGACTGAGTTTTTGACCCTCTTAGAGTGAGAATTTGACCAAAAGGTCTTCTTGAAGATTGTAGTTTAGATTTTTATCTTTTCAATGATGTATAATATGTTATTTTTGGTTGTGGAATTTGGAAGATATGAAATTTAGAAGTTTGGATGTGGTATAGGATGACCAATTATCTGACAGAAATTTTGACTGAAAAATTGACCTTGTTAGAGGTTGAATTTGCCTTAAGTTATTCATGAAAGTTTTAGATTGTGTTTTGATCTTTCCATTGATGTAAAGTATGGAATTTTTGGACCATGTAATAGTAAGTTATGATTTTTAGAAGTTTCTGTTACTGTTTAGCATGATTTTTAATGGATAGAACCTTTGATTGGAAATTTCACTTCCTTAGAGGCTAAATTGATTTTTCCGTCCTTCATGAAAGTTGTAGGTAGCTTTTTGATCTTTGCATTGATATAAAATATGACATGTTTGGACTTTGTAGTTGAAAGATAGAAATTTTCAAAGTTGAGTTATTGTTTAGGGATTTATTAATTGGACAGAAAGTTTGATTAGGTTTTTGACCCCTTTAGAGATGGAATTGGTTGTTGAGTTTTACATGAAGTTGTAAAGCTTCCTTTGAGCTTTCTATTGATACCAAATCTGTCAAATTTGGAGTTCGGAATCAAGAGTTATCATTTTTGGAAAAATCAATTTTATTTATGTTGAAAAAAAAAGGAAAAAAAAAGTCGGGGCGCTGCTCACCCTCGTGATCTCTCGTGAGGGCAAGCAAGCGTTTTCGCTCGCCTGAGGCGAGCTTGCCCTCGCGATCGCTCGCGAGGGCGAGCGAGCGCACGCTTGCTTTCGCTAGCTAGTCACAGGCGCGCGATCGTTTTGGCTCGTGCGACGCTGTTTTCGTTTGACTCTCCTTCATGCGACGTCGTTTGTGTTCCTCCTCCTCTGGCGCAGCCATTCCTCCATGCGACGTCGTTTAGCCATTTTGTTTCCTCCTCTTTTCAAATTCGACCCTTTTCAATATTTTTCTTATATCTTTTCCGTCCGAAATCTGATTGACTTGATTTTCGAAGAGTTGGATTCCTAAGACAATTATCTACATCCTCATGGAAATTTGTGAAGTTTTGAGATTAAATTGAAGATGATTGATTTAATCAAAGTGATTTAGGAAATTTTCTGAACATAGTTTAGTATTTTGGTAAATTCTTGATGTATACAGATCCAATTGAGCTGATTCTTGTTGCAAAATAAAATAGAGACATGGGTCTACAAGTCATATGAAGGATTTGAATTTCAATTTAGCCCTTAAGACTTTCAATTTCTGAATGGAAGTTGGGTTTAGTGTTTAGTCTTGGATTAGTAAGAGATGAAAGTATTTTTGGCAATACCTTTTGCTCTTGTTATCCAAATAAGGTGATTCTTGATTTGGATTAAACTAGAGAAATAGGGTTACAAATGTTCTGAAGGAAGTGAGTTTCACTTTAGTCTTTAAGAATATCAATTTTTGGATGGAAGTAAAGTACTGGAAAATGTTTTAACATACGAATAATCCAAAATGTATGGAGTATAACTTTTGGAGTAGTGAACCAAATTAAATGATTTTGGTGGCGTTATGAAATTGAGACAATGAGGAACAT
>JAOSBK010000008.1:36662707-36676229 GCA_027568895.1 Erythroxylum shatona | reverse complement strand
AAATATTGTGATTTTCTTATGATACTTTGCAAGTGAATTATGATACCATGCCATATGAAGTGAATGTAGTGGTCGAATGTAGCGTGCCTTTACAGTAGGATATGTGCCGGAATGACCTCCGGGCATCCCGGTGCGTATCCTAAGGTAAGGGACGCTACAGTATATGTATGTAGTTCCAATAAATCTCTTATTCTTATTCTTATTCTTTCCCTTGCTGGTTTATGTGGTTACTAAGATTGTCTTTAATAATAAATCCAAGTTAGTTTGAATAAAGCAATCCTCCTTACTATTCACATTTCTTAGTAGAGGTGGAAAAAGCTACAACGCTTAATTTAATTGCTGAAAATAAAATATGAACATTATTATTATTATTATTATTATTATTAATTGAATGAAAAAGAAGAAATAGATTAAGAAGTCTTAGTGTTATCAAAGTCAAATACTATACAAACCTAACTAGATTATATAACGGGAGCTTTAAGTTAAATATAGTTGCTTGAAATGTAATTCGTGTTAGGAGTAGGAGTTGCTTCTATTATGCCCCACCAAAACCAATCTGGCCATTTTAAAATACCAGAAGTCAAAAAGTTTTTTTATTGAAAAGAAATAGAATTAATTAATAAATAAGAGAGTCACATGAGCTAAAAATGAGAGGGAGTACCCCTATCTACCTTACCTTTCAAGGCAAAGCATTAAGAACAAGAAAAACGAGCTAAAAATACATGCAGAAAAGTTATGCTAAATATGCAATGAGAAATGAATGTTTGAGCTGCAAGTCAGGTGTAAGTTCTTCATCAAAATGAGTTCTCAGACTTTAGTGATGATCATAAATATCAAAGCTTCCTTAGAAGAAAGTTTACTAGCAAAACATCTCAGGCCGCATTCTCTCAAAAGTGTGTAGATACAACTTTGCAATGCGATAGTATGAATATGAAGATTTGGTTTCGAGTAGTCAATTTAAGTTGAGATTCTATGGTAATGTCTGTGAGAGATTCCCTTAGATCAGACCATGAACATTTAGGGAGTGCTTGTTTGAGGGGTATGAAAAAAGGGGTATGGGTATGGAATGAAAATTGATGCTTGGTATGAACCTATCATTGAAGACTTAAGAGTTTCATTCCTTAGTTTTGGGCAATCCTCCATTCCTCTCATAATCTAGAGGAATGAGAGTAATTAATTAATTACACTATAATTAATTAAAATATTATAATTAATTAATTCATTAAAATATAATTATTTATTAATTAAAATATTATAATTAATTAATTAAAATATAATTACTTATTAATTAAAATATTATAATTAATTAATTAATTACAATATAATTAATTAAAATATTAATATTATTTAATTAATTACATTATATTTAATTAAAATATTATTTTTAATTAAAATATAACTATTCATTAATTAAAATATTATTATTACGCTATAATTAATGAAAATGTTGTAATTAATTAATTAAAATATAATTATTCATTAATTAAAATATTGTAATTAATTAATTAAAATATAATTAATTAAAATATTTTTATTGTTTAATTAATTACATTATATTTTATTAAAATATTATTAATTTAAATGTAATTATTAATTAAAATATAATTATTCATTAATTAAAATATTAATTAATTAAAATATAATTATTCATTAATTAAAATATTAATTAATTAAAATATTATTATTAATTAATTAATTGCAATATAATTAATTAAAATATAATTCATTCATTAACTAAAATATTGTAATTAATTAAAATATAATTCATTGGTAATTAAATAATTATAATATTTTTTACAAACTAACCACTATTAATGGTAATGGTAATCATTCCTTCCTCTTAATCAAACAACATAATTATAATGATAATATTCATTCCCATTCCTTACTATATTCATTCCTATTCCTATTACCATTCCCCCAAGCTAACCAACCGCCCCCTTAGCAGTAATATAATCCCAAATGGATTTGTTAAAGGGACATTTGAATAGATGATGGTTATGTGATTCATCATACAATGAGAACATCAAACAAGATTTATCAACTTGCTAATAGGACATTCTGTTAGTGGTGATTAGCTTGTTTTGTAAGGCCAACCAAAAATAAATGAAATTCTTGGAAGAAAAACCTTACTCCAAACCATCATGAAACTGGAGACTTTGCAACCCCACCTAAGTGACAAGTTAATCATAGTTTTGTTAGTAAGGATGCTAAGTGGAATATCCTTCCAAAAAAAGGTGTTGGATATCCTAGGGCTACTGTTGATGCTGAAGACAACATGGAAAGTTCCAAGAATTACCATTGATGAATAAGCAAAGCCTAGTGTATCGAGAGTGTAGTGAAGAAATCCTCAAATGTTGAGGAGAGTGTATTAGTGGACTAAGGCCTGAACAATTATCATACCAGAGTGAAATCAATTTACCATTGCTTATTTTACAAGAGACCTCCTATTATACTGTGTCTCTTAGTTTTAGAAGCTGAGTGAGGAGGTGGGAGTGAGAAGCCTTTGGCTTGATATCCTAAATGTAATTACCTTTAAGGAAGTAAGAATGCAACCATTTAGTCCAAATAGTGTTTTTGTCTTCCAATATCCACCAAAACCTCTTAAGAATCAAAACATGATTTGTGATTTTGATGGATAAAATGTTGAGATTGCTTTCTTCTCTTAGATAACAAAGGATAGACTCTTTAACCTTAGCTACTCTAGGATCGCCATTCGAGTTGCTCTATAAAAATGATATTGGAATCCTTTCAACTGATTTGATGATGTTTTGAGATAAAAAATATGGGAACTACAGTAAACATGTAAAGAGTTGAGGACAAATTTTATAAGCTGCAACTTACTTGCGTAGGAGAGGGATTTGTTCACCCAAGAATTGACTCTCTTTTGGATCTTTTCTAAGATAGGCCTACATTCAAAATGGTTAAGCCTCTTTGTCGACACTAGGATACCAAGATATAGTAGAGGGGGACATTTAAGTTGCATTCCCTAGCTTCAACTATAAAAGGTTCCAATGAGTAAGCAGTTTTGGATAAGAGAAAGTGACTCTTATGTACGTTGATTTGCAGGCTCAAGAATTTCTTGAAAATTTCGAGAGCTTACATGTAGGAGTGGATTGAATCCAAGTTAGCTTTGTAAAAAAGAAGAAGATCATCTACAAAGCAGAGGTTAATTAGGCCAATTTTTTTTACATTTTGTATAGTGTTTGAATCTGAGATTATAGAGGGCCTCGTGATTGATTAATGCATTAAGAATTTCCATACAAAGGATAAAGAGATAGGGGGATAAAGGATCCCCCTATCTAAGGCCTTATGCTACTTTAATGAAAGAATAAGGAGTGCCATTAATCATAATTGAAAAATGTGGGAAATGTAATGCATTCCATAATCTAGTTCATGAACTAAGTGGGAAACCCATATGTTGTAAGCATTTTCCATAAGAATTTTCATCTCATTTTGTTGAAAGCCTTGGGGAAATCAATTTTCAATGTACAATTAGGGGGCTTTTGGTTGTAGAACATCCCTTCAACAATTCTTGTGCAAGGAGAACATTGTTACCAATATTTCTATCACTCAAAAAGGCGCCTTGGTTTTCATTTATCAAAGGAGCAATCGCCTTCTTCAACCTTATGGCCAGGATTTTGGAAATGATTTTTTAGAGAAAGTTAGCGCATGATATAGGGTGAAAATCCCCAAAAAGTGGAAGGATTTAAGCCTTTAGGGATCAAGCACAAGAAGGTTTTATAAATGTCTTTTAGAAGGACACTATTTGAGAAGAATTCATGGATAACATTTTTGACAAAACTAATAACAATATTCTAAGATTGTTAGAAAAATATCCATTAAAGCCATCTGGACCTTATGCTTCCTTTCCATTCATACCAAAAAAAATATTCTCGATCTCAATTTCATCCACTGGTTTTGTTAGAAGATCAAAATCAGTAGGAGAGATTTGTTGCATATTAAGTTTCCTTAGATTTGTGAATGAGACATTAGATGAAACAATAGTTCTAAAAAGAGAGAAGAAAACCCTGACGACTTGCTTTTGTATGTTATAAGGATTCTAGAGTAATACACTATTTTGAGAAGTGATTGAGAAGATATTATTGTGGTTTTTCCTAGTAAGATCAAATTGAAAAATAACTTGGTGCAACTATCCCCATCTTATAACTAGTTAATACGTGCTCTCTTGAAGAAGCGAAGAGTGATTGCTCACTGTTTGCAAGTAGTTGGAGAGTGCTATCTTCTCTTTATCAATAAGTTGGCGCATTGAGGTTTAACCATTCTTGATTTGTTCAATCTACTCTCAGGATAAGGCAATTACATGGTCAACATCATTTGAGGAAAACCTAACAACTAAAGGAAAACTTTAGCAATCAACACCCTCATCCATGCCACCGATTGTTGGTAACAGTTGCTGCAATCATTCTTTTCATGCCCTCACATCGTCACACCTTCTAAGCCACCAATGTGACCCTCCAAACACTCTTAATCCATGATTAATCCAAATTATTCCTAAAATATAACATTAATTAATAAAATTTTCATTAATTTTGAAAATAATATTTGTTAATTATAAAAATATTTTATAAAAATACAACTACCCAGATTTTCATATTCAGAAATATATATAATAGAATAACTTTATTCAATTTAATGGATTGGTTCCACTTAAAATTCATTATGTTGATTACATGCATTGGGGTATTAGTAATTTCTCCATCTTTTAAAAAAATAGTGGCAAGGGGCGAGCTGCTTAGTAAAAGGTAACTGATCGTATCATTAAAATCAAATAACTTAATATATAAATACAAAAAATAGTCAAGTGATTAAAACATACATATAGTACTAAATACAAAACATTACTCAACTTATATGAACAATTAATATTTCAAAATTTTATTCAAATTAATTATTAAGACTAATATTGTTTTATCTCATAATTAACTGGATTGTCAAGGCCCTGCTTAACCTAGTAAACTTTCATTCAATGGTCTATCAGCTCATCTCTACTCATTATAATCTCTCACTAAGTTGAAACATAATAAGATATATAAATATCAAAACATGGTACCTTAATTTCTTAATCTAAATTGGTACCCAGTACCACTCTAATACCTAATCATCGGTACAGGATATCTCTAAAACCTAGGATTTTTTGATACCACTCTGGTACCTAGCCATCAACATATGACAGCCTCGAAACTCAGGATGCCTCGATACCTGCTTCATAGGTAGATACCTAGCCATCACTTGCTCATATTTAAACAACCTATCAATTTATGATCATCAAATATAGTCTATCCTAGATAAGCCAGAAATTCATGATTTACACCATTCATTAATAATTAATTTTTAGTCTGTCTATACTTAATTAACACATTTTTCACTGAATTAGCAAGCGATACTGATAGTTATAGGTTGCATGATGTTTTAGTAGACATTTTAGTATGTTTTTAGTGGTTAATTAATTGATTCATGTATGTTTAGGGTTAGAATTGTGTGAGTTGGTTAGATATTTATGTTTTGAGTGTTATGAGTCAAAACAGCTACTGAACTTTAATTTTATGTACTTGAGGTGCCTAGATGTATTTATTAATGTTTGAGATCACATATTATATAATAGAGGAGATTCAAAGGAAGCTTAGAGGAAGATCCAGGGCCATGATCTTGACAAAAGTGAGTAGGGAAGGCAATGATCATGATTGTTGGGCCTAGGTCTTAGCACTTATTACGAGGCTACTATACAAGATGATCAGGTAAAGATCATGTGAGAAGGAGGCCGAAAGCTTCAAATTGTGAGGAGAGTAACAACGTCAGCACTTGCAAACTTCACCGCAACAAAGTAAATGTTTCTTTGCGACAAAACTAGGGAATATTACCAAGACTTTTTGGGAAAAGTTCGCCGCGAACAAACTCTGGCTTCGTTATGGGAAGTTTCAGGATCAAGCAAAAGCACCTCTCGGGAAAGGTTCACTATGGCCAAAGTCTTTCCTTTGCCGCAGTGAAGCCTTCGATTCAGCAATCCAAACTCGGACATCCAACGACATATAATTCTATTTCCAACAATAATTTGATAACTAAACAAGGAAGATGAATATGAACATGTGCAAAAGAAACTTCTTCAGCTCTTAATCTCATTACTAAAAAAAATGGAGTAATACAAAATACAAATGGATATTCATGTTTGATATGCTTATAAAGTTACTCAACAATAAAGTCGGACTAACTTAGTAACAAAAGATAGTCACCTTGGAGTTTGCCAATGCCATGCAAGTATCAATAACCTTCTCGTTCTGCACTTGAGGAGTGAAAAATAATGGCATGATATGCAAAGCTTAGTGATTAATATGTTTATAGCCATTAGTAACAAGCACACAATCAAGCATATATATACATCTACATCTAATTTTAAATCTAGCAACTAAATCATCAACAATTCTAACTTAAAGACTCATAGTTAAGGATGTTATCACATAAAACATATCAGGTATATTTAACCATCAAAACATAACACTCAATTGCGTAACATGCTCAACAAATCAAAATGAAATGCACAAACATAATGGCTTGAGAGTCCTATGGATCCAAATTGGGAAACCGAAGTTTACTCCATAAACTAAATGAGTTAGTTTCATAGGAGCTCATGTGCCACAAGTGGGTAGTTGGGAGAAGGCTTTAAGCCAATGTGCACGTGAAGAACGAAATGGTATCTCTCTTACCCAGACACAAGCAAACTTTTATGCTCAATTCATTTCAACGCATGTTTATACTTTCATGCTTCTTATGCTTTTTCCTCTATTGATTATACAAAATATTGTAACATCTTTCAAGACATAACATGATATTACATCTTAGAACATTTTCCAACAATCGCAATGATTCAAGTCAAGCAATTTAGCACACATACACAAGTAAGGAAAATTAGCCTATCATCCACAATAACTATAAACATATTACCCACCTAATTGCTTGTAAATCCAAGTTCAAGTTTGCCTTTCCTCTTATTCTTGTTTTCTTGGTTTCCTTCAAACAAACCAATTTTCATTCAAACTAATATTCCAATAGAAAATCCATAAAGCTTCAATAATCCAAAAAATAAAATAAATAAGAATTGAACATAGACTTAATCTACCAATAGTTTATCTAGGCTAGAAAAACTAAGACCTAATTTAAAAATCCATGGAAATTAGGTTGGGTTTCTTAGTTCTCTTCTTTCTTGCTTTATTTCCAACACAAATCTAATTTCTCTAATTCCTTTTCCACCCAATCAAGAAGAAAAGATGACGGAGATTACCTAAAACAAGTTGATTTCCTCTTCCTTCTTCTTCCTTCTCCTTCTCTACATTTTCTTCTTCCTTCTTTCTTAGCTTCCATGTTTTCTCTCTTCTTTCTTTCTTCTTTCCATGGTTTTTCCCCTTTCTTATTTAATCAAGACCACTTCTTGTCTTGTCTTTCCAAATTTACCCTTCCACATTTAAAGTAATGCCTACTTAGTCCTTTAGTTTATTGTGCCTATTATACTCTACCTTAATTCTAACATTTCTATTCAAAAATTCTAATTTCTATTTATGCTTGCTAAATTAATGGACTAAACTCTCAAAATAAATAAATAAATAAATTTGGTGTCTAACAATTCTCCTACCCTTAAAGAATTTCATCCTCAAAATTCGTGCCTGAGTCTACAATAAGGTGTGGATACTTCTCCTTCATGGCTTCCAAAGGCTCCCATGTTACCTTCTTTCTTGTATGGTTCTTCCATAAGACTTTAACTAGTTTCATAGTCTTATTTCTTAAGACCTTTTTCTTTGAATCTAGAATCTCTACTGCTTGTTCTTCATAAGTCAAATCCTTTCTTAATTGAACCTCTGAAGGTTGGACTATGTGTGAAGGATC
Organism: Erythroxylum shatona; assembly: GCA_027568895.1. Lineage (NCBI taxonomy): Eukaryota > Viridiplantae > Streptophyta > Magnoliopsida > Malpighiales > Erythroxylaceae > Erythroxylum > Erythroxylum shatona. The sequence continues at coordinate 36,668,333 of JAOSBK010000008.1, read as the reverse complement.
TGATCGGTATTTTCTCAACATTGATACATGGAAGACATTGTGAATCTTAGATGATTTTAGTGGCAGGGCTAACTTGTAGGCTAGAGGCCTAGTCTTCTCCATAATCTTATAAAGGCCTATATATCTTGGACTAAGCTTTCACTTTTTTATCAAATCTTAAGACTCCTTTCCATAGAGAGGCTTTAAGAAATACTTTGTCTCCATCTTCAAATTCCATCTCCTTTCCATGTACGTTCGTATAGCTCTTCATCCTTTCTTTAGCTGCCTTGAGTCTTTGCTTTACCAATTTAATCTTGTTGACTATGGCTTGTATCAAACTAAGGTCCTAAAAGTCTCTTTTCACCTTCTTCATCCCAATAAATAAGAGTTCTGAACCTCCTACCATACAAGGCTTCATAAGGTGCCATTTGAATTCCTAAGTGGTAGGAATTATTATAAGCAAACTCAATTAAAGGTAGATGATCAACCAATGAGCCTTTGAAGTCTATAACACAAGCTCTTAATATTGCCTCCATTATCGGTATTGTCCCTCTAAATGGCCATCAGTCTGTGGATGGAAAGTTGTGCTAAAATGCAACTTGGTTCCCAAAACCTCTTGTAAGCTTTCCCAAAATTTGGAGGTGAATCTGGGATCTCTATCTGAGACTATAGAACTTGGAATCCCATGAAGTCTGTTATTTTGTCTATGTATTTCTTGGCCAAGGTATTTAAAGAATTTACTTGTTTAATTGGCAGAAAAAGTGCTGATTTGGTCAGCCTATCAATAATCACCCATATTGCGTCATGCTTCCTGCTAGTCCTTGGCAATCCCATCAATAAATCCATTATAATCTTCACCCACTTCAATTCAGGAATAGACAAAGGTTTAAGCACACCAAAAGTTCTTTTTTAAATCTCTATACTTTTTTGTACTCCCCGGGTGCATTGCATATGGAGCGTTGTATGCGTCATCAAGAATTTCATCCTTCAATTCTAACTTATTTGGAATATATAGTTTAATACCTACCATCAATCCATCTTCTCTTATTTCTATTTTAGAGAGCTTACCATTTCGAATATCTTCTCTAAGCTTGCTCAAATACTATTCTTGCTCTTGTAATTCCTTAATCTTCTCATTCAACACTGGCCTTATTCTAAAATTAACCAATATATAACTAGATTCAACTTGCCTCAAAGTCATCTTAAGTTTGGCTAATTCCCCTAACAAAAGAAGGTATACTACCTTTGCATGTTCTATATAGTAGATTTTCTACTCAATGCATTCATTATTACATTAGTTTTCCCCAGGTGGTAGTCTATCATCATATCGTAATGTTTCAGTAGTTCTAATCATCTTCTTTTCCTTAGATTTAACTCCTTTTGGCTCATCAAATATTTAAGACTCTTGTGGTCTGTAAACACCTTGGTCATGACTCCATATAAGTAATATCTCCATATTTTTAATGCAAAAATTATGGCAGCTAGCTCCAGGTCATGTGTGGAATTATTCATCTCATAGGGTTTTAATTGCCTAGAAACATAAGCAATCACCTTATCTCCTTGCATCAACACTTACCCTAATCGCTTCCTTGGGATTAGAAGGCAAGGTCAAAATTGGTGCAGCTGTGAGCCTATTCTATAATTCTTCTAAGCTTATCTGGCGTTCTCCTATCCACACAAACTTTAATTATTCCTTTTTAATTTGGCAAGTGGGGTTGCTATCATGGATAAGCCCTTTATAAATCTTTTGTAATAACTAGCTAAACCTAAGAAACTCCTCACTTCTACTATATTCTTAGGTGCTTCCCATTTAACTATAGCTTCTATTTATCTTGGATCCATATGTACTCCTTATTCTAAAAATACATGTCCAAGAAACACTACTTCCCTTAGCCAAAATTCACATTTATTAAATTTGATATACAATTCTTTCTTCCTCAGTGTCTTCAAGGCAATCCTTAAATATTCCTCATGCTCTTTGTCACCTAGGGAATAAATCAATATATCATCAATAAAGCCTATGATAAATCAGTCTAAGAAAGGCTTGAAGACTCTATTTAGTAAGTCTATTGAGGCTGTAGGAGCATTTGTTAATTCAAAAGGCATGACTAAAAACTCGAAATGCCCATATCGTGTTGTAAAAATAGTCTTTGACACATCTAACTCTTTTATTGTCAACTAGTGGTGGTAACCTGATCTCAAGTCTATCTTGGAGAAGACTTTTACCCCTTGCAATTGATCAAACAAATCATCTATGTGTGGAAGTGGATATCTATTCTTGATAGTGACATGATTAAGTTTCCTATAGTCAACACACATTCTCAATGATCCATCTTTCTTCCTCATAAAAAGAACTAGAGCTCCTTAAGATGAAGAGCTAGGCCTAATATAACCTTTCCCTAACATCTCTTCTAACTACCTTTTAATCTCGTTCAATTATGCTGGAGCCATTCTATAAGTTGGAATTGATACTAGTGTAGTACCTGGAAGAAGCCCTATAGGAAACTCAATTTCTCTAAGTGCTGGCAGTCTTGGTAATTCCTCTGGAAAGACATTAGGAAATTCCATGACTATAGGAATATCTTCTAACTTACCTCCATCTACCTTTGTGTCTACCAAATATGCCAAGAATGCTTCACATCATTTCCTCATCATTTTCTCTGCTATTAGATTCGAAATAATTCTAGGTTGGCTTACTTTCCTGTCTCCTATAAACACTACCTTTCTACCTTTTTTCCAACTTAAACTCTACTATCTTTTGTTTTCAATCTAAATTGGCACTATATTTTTCTAATATATCCATGCCCAAAATGACATCTAATTCCCCATCTTCAATGGCATTAAATCCACTACTAATTTTTCTCCACCAATGTATATTTCACAATCTCTACAAACTTGACTAATAAGGATACATTGGCCAATGAGGGTATTACCATCAAAGGTGTGACGCTCCCTTACCGTAGGGTACCCACTGGGATGCCCGGAGGTCATTCCAGCACATATCATACGATAAGGGCACGCAACGATCGATCACTATATTCACTTCATATGGCATCATATCAATAAGCACCAATACGAAATCATAAGAAGGTCACAATGTATTTTCTTTGTTTTTTTTTAAACTACTCTTTCCTCATTTCCTTTCACAAAATAGATGATTACATTGAGTCTTTCATATTTTCCTTATTTACATTATCAAACCTAATACAAAAGCTTTAAATGAAAGAGGAAATGTATCAAGTCTATCTAAGTCATCCAAGAGTCCAAGCTGACCGACCTTTGAGCCATGACCTTACTCGTCCAAAACACAATCTGTATAACAGTTGAGTCCCTAGTGAAATGAATCGCCCCTCTGTCATAAAAAGACAACATTGCAATTTTGATGAGTTTTGCGAACTCAATGACTGAACCATCATTGATGAGTTCACCAGATCAAACACACATATCACATAATTCACAAATATACATTCACTGGATTCAATCTTCATATGCATGAGACTCACATTCGTTGTTATTGTTGTGACCGAGCAGCTATCACATACTTATACACAATTACTGACCCATAGGGCTCAGTCGGAATAGAATCACAGAGCAAAGCTCTGTACACAAAACATATGTCACGGAGCCAAGCTCTACGTGGAAGCGCTTCATTAGCCGCTCAAGTCACAACGCCTTTATCTGAGCATGCACTTTATGAAATGTGCCACATACGGATCTTGCCATATCAGGTAATCACATGCAATACTTAATCAGAAACTCATTATCATCGGACCTAAGTCCGGCATTCAACTTTCGTTGAGAAACCACAGACTATACAGAATTTCAGATCAAAACAAAGTACTTCAAATACCATATCCACATAACAAACTCCTCGGACTTTAAGCCCGGAATTCAATCAAATCACAAATACTTTATAATTTAGAAGCTAACACATCGAACAATTTCAAAACAAATCAATCCTAGGAAATCATCTAGGTTGACTCACAAGTTTCTCCTGAAGCTAATGCCTGGAAGATCCAGCAACGTCTGGAGGTTGACGTTCCAGTTGCTCCTCTATAACAATTTGCATACACGATATCACAATTTGCACCAATAAAAGTATTCAATAATGCACATGTATGAAATGAATTACGTGTAATGCTTGTTCATGATAATCTCGGGTATCACTCCTAATATTCTTCTCAACACTATCCTCATACCAAAATTCACTTAAGCATGGTTAACACTTAGGTTGATGCCTCATTAGAACCATTGAAGACACAATTCATTACTCATTGGCTTACTTTTAGACTTTCTGAACACACTCTTTTGGGTTTAATACTCACATTAAATCAGAAGGCAAAACTTATGAATTTGAGCATACTCTCTTCTAGAAAAGTGTTCCTCTATCTCTCATCCTTCCATTGACATCAAAATCACTCAATTTGGTTAAGTAATTTGGAAGGTATGCCTCAAGCATTCTCGAACTGTTTCTCTCCAAAACAGTGTACTATATACCCAACCTCCATCTAGAAATTGAACACTTAGAGACTGGATCAAGATTCAAATTCTTCCTATGATTTGTAGCCCTATTACTCTAGTTTACCACAAATTAGGAATCATCTCATTTGGAGTTCTACTGATCCCAAAATCATCAAAATATTGAAGTATTTTCAGTGGATTATCACCAGTTCATAACACTTAAGAACACACTTACTATACCTGTCCCACCTTTTCCACTTAATCTTTCTCACTTCATTTCAGATAACTTCTATTTTTGGAGGAGATGTAAAGAAAAGTCTTACGAACCCAATGGTTAAAGAATCAAGTCATTCCGAGGTCTAGAGAAGAAGTTATGGTCAAAAGAAGCACCCATGTTTATGAACTCAATTATACTGAACCTGTTTCGGGGAAACAGTCATAACTTTCTGTAGAAATTTCTGATTGAGGTGTTCTTTGAATGGTTCGAAAGAGGGCATGAAGAGCTACAACTTTCATGAAGGTCTCAAAGGCCAAATCTTTCATCTGATGGGTCAAAAACAAAAGCAGACAATGATGATGTCATTTTGAGACGATGATGACGTCATCAGACGATACAGATTGGGAAAATTACTATAACTTTCCCTACAGACATCGGATTAAGGAGTTCTTTATATGGTTGGAAAGATAATTTCAAGAGCTACAACTCTTATGAAGACCTCAAAGGCCAATTCCAACGTTTTAAGGGTCGAAAATGGATCAGAAGGTGAGGATAAATAGTAACTGAGACGGTCAAACTGAGACGCAAAAAGTCAAACTGAGACGATGAACAGTAACTGAGACGATAAAAAGCAGACGATGAAAAACAGACGATGAACAGTAACTCAGACGGTCAAACTGAGACGCAAAAAGTCAACTGAGACGATGAACAGTAACTGAGACGATAAAAAGCAGACGATGAAAAACAGACGATGAACAGTAACTCAGACGGTCAAACTGAGACGCAAAAAGTCAACTGAGACGATGAACAGTAACTGAGACGATAAAAAGCAGACGATGAAAAACAGACGATGAACAGTAACTCAGACGGTCAAACTGAGACGCAAAAAGTCAACTGAGACGATGAACAGTAACTGAGACGATAAAAAGCAGACGATGAAAAACAGACGATGAACAGTAACTCAGACGG
>JAOSBK010000008.1:36636996-36650355 GCA_027568895.1 Erythroxylum shatona | reverse complement strand
TATATTCATAAATACTGGGTGGTTGGGAGGAAATAAATTTGGTTATAGTGTTAAATTAGTTTTTGAAAGATTATTAGGGATTAGGTGATGTAAAAGTGATATTGGAGTTGAAATAGCAATAACTCAATCTGAAACTTCTATGAAATTTCTGTACCAATTTAGATAAATTCGTCAATGTGGCCTTCTGGAAAGTTATAAAACTTCTTCTTAGTTACTGTTCATGAACTTCTTCTTAATTATTGTTCATGAACTCCTTCTCAGTTTTGTTCCTTCTGGGTTTTATTCCTTCTCAGTTTTGTTCCTTTTCAGTTTCATTTCTTTTGGGTTTTGTTCCTTCTGGGTTTTATTCCTTCTCAATTTTGTTCTTTCTCAGTTTTGTTCCTTCTCAGTTTCGTTCCTTCTGGGTTTTGTTCCTTTTCAGTTTTTTTCCTTCTCAGTTTCGTTCCTTTTGAGTTTTGTTCCTTCTGAGTTTTGTTCCTTCTCAGCTTTGTTCCTTCTCAGTTTGGTTCCTTCTCAGATTGGTTCCTTCTGGGTTTTGTTCCTTCTTGGTTTTGTTCCTTCTCAGTTTTGTTCCTTCTCAGTTTCGTTCCTTCTCAGTTTTGTTCCTTCTGGGTTTTGTTCCTTCTCAGTTTCGTTCCTTCTGGGTTTTGTTCCTTCTGGGTTTTGTTCCTTCTCAATTATGTTCCTTTTCTGTTTTGTTCCTTCTCAATTTCGTTCCTTCTCAGTTTCGTTCCTTCTAGGTTTTGTTCCTTCTAGGTTTTGTTCCTTCTCAGTTTTGTTCTTTCTCAATTTTGTTCCTTCTCAATTTTGTTCCTTTTCAGTTTCGTTCCTTCTCAGTTTCGTTCCTTCTGGGTTTTGTTCCTTCTGGGTTTTGTTCCTTCTCGATTTTGTTCTTTCTCGGTTTTGTTCCTTCTCAGTTTTATTCCTTCTCAGTTTTGTTCCTTCTAGGTTTTGTTCCTTCTCAGTTTTGTTCCTTCTCAGTTTCGTTCCTTCTGGATTTTGTTCCTTCTCAGTTTTGTTCCTTCTGGGTTTTGTTCCTTCTGGGTTTTGTTCCTTCTCAGTTTTTTTCCTTCTCAGTTTCGTTCCTTCTCAGTTTTGCTCCTTCTAGGTTTTGTTCCTTCTTAGTTTTATTCCTTTTCAGTTTCGTTCCTTCTCAGTTTTTTTCCTTCTGGGTTTCGTTCCTTCTAGGTTTTGTTCCTTCTGGGTTTTGTTCCTTCTCATTTTCGTTCCTTCTCAGGTTAGTTCCTTCTTCGTTTTGTTCCTTTTGGTTTTTGTTCCTTCTGGGTTTTGTTCCTTCTGGGTTTTGTTCCTTTTCAGTTTTGTTCCTTCTAAGATTGTTCCTTCTCAGTTTCGTTCCTTCTTAGTTTCGTTCTTTTTGGGTTTTGTTCCTACTGAGTTTTGTTCCTTCTCAGTTTCGTTCCTTCTGGGTTTTGTTCCTTCTCAATTTTGTTCCTTCTCAGTTTCGTTCCTTCTGGGTTTTGTTCCTTCTCAGTTTTGTTTCATTCCTTCTGCGTTTTGTTTCTTCTCAGTTTCATTCCTTTTGGGTTTTGTTCCTTTTCAGTTTTGTTACTTCTCAGTTTTGTTCCTTTTGGGTTTTGTTCCTTCTTAGTTACTGTTCACAAACTTCTTCTATGTTTTCACTTAGCCTATCTTCTATTCCATTTTTGACCCTTTAAACGATAGAATCTATCTTCAAGGTCTTCAGGAAAGTTGTAGATCTTGAAGTTCTCTTTCAAACCATCCAAAGAACCCCTAAATCTGATAACGCTATAAAAAGTTATACTAATTGTCTCACGATAGGTTCAATATGATTGAGGATAAAACCGGATTGGACTCTTCTGGCTATAACTTCCTCTCTAGACACTCAAATGACTTGATTCGTGAACCATTAGACTCGTAAGACATTTCTATACATCTCCACCAAAAATCATAGCTATCTAAAATGAAGTTAGAGAGATTGAGTGAAAAACGTGGGACGGATATAGTGAGTGTGCCCTTAAATTATGAACTGGGGTTATTTCAACTGAACATACTTCAATGTTTTGATTTTATCTGGATCTATAGGATTCCAAATGAGTAATGAAATGTGAATCCAATAGTTTTAGTGAGGCCTAAACCTAAGTATGAATCATACTTAGATGAATTTGAATATGAGACCTACTTTATGATGAAATTGATGGAAAATACCCAAGATTGTTATGAACATGCATTGTACATAAGTTATTCCATACACGTGCATCTTTGGATACTTGTGATTGTAGAAATTGTGATATTGTGTATATTATTTATTGTAGGGGAGCAACTGGGACGTCAACCTCCAGACGTTGCTGGATCTTCTAGGTATGAGCTTCGGGAGAAACTTGTGAGTCAACCTAGATGATTTCTTAGGATTGATTTACTTTAAATTTATTTGATTCGTTTAGCTTCCAATTGTGAATTTTTTATGATTTGATTTGAATTCCGGACTTAAAGTTCGAGGAGTTTGTTATATGGATATATGCATTGGAAGTTCTTGGAATTGATGTGAAATCTTGTATGATATGAGTTTTCTCAACAAAAGTTGAATGCTGGGCTTAGGTTCGATGATAATGAGTTTCTGATTAAACATTGCATGTAATTATCTGATATGGCATAATCAGTATTTGATGCATTTCATAAAATGCATGCTCAGATAAAGGCGTTGTGACTTGAGTAGCCAGTTTGAAGCGCTTCCACGTAGAGCTTTGCTCCGTGATTTCTGATTCTGCATGTAGAGCTATGCTCCGTGATTCTGTTTAACTGAGCCCTATGGACCAGTGTTTGTATAAGTTTGTGATAGGCACTCGGTCACAACAATAAGAACGAATGTAAGTCTCATGCATATAGCATTCATATAAAACTGAAATCCATGAATGATTTGCAAAGCTGTATTGAGTGATCCTATATTATGCCATGTTGTGTGAGTTATGATATTTTAATCGAATATTTGGCATATGTCATGTGTGTATGTGATCCGGTAAAATCATCAATGATGGTTCACTCATTGAGTTTGCAAAACTCATCAAAAATTGCAATGTGATTTTTCAGGTACGAGACAGAAGACCTAGTGTTTTAGAAAGGACTTAAGGACCCTTTGGAATCTTGTTATGGCTGAGAGGTTTGTTAGCCGGCCGCAGGAGTATGGAGTTTTGTATTTTGTAGTTTTGCTAGAGCCTATAAAAGGTTTTGTAAATATTTGTCTAAAGGAAACATTGTAAATTTTGTGTATGAATGAAATGAAGGGTTTCAAAATTTGCTGACTTTTAAATGATGTTAGTGATGCCATGTATAAGTTGGATTTGCTTTTGCTCCAACATACCATTATCATAGGGTATGTACTTGAATGATGTCCTTCGGGTATTCGAGTATTTGCCTTATAGTAGTGGGATGATGCAGTGGTGGTATCAGAGCATAGTTTGGCATATTTAAGGATAAATATGAGTTGAAATATGATAAATAGTGAGTTATTCAAGCAGTGATCACCACTTTTGTTTGTTATAGGTCACTTCCATAGGAGAGTCAATAGATGAGTCAGCTGACATGTTGGAGCCAATGTAGAGTCTCCTGTACGTAGTATGCTCGGATGCCTCCGACAAGTCCTGTGAGACGAGAAAGGAGATATGATAAGCTGAGGAAGCAAGAGGCTGTATACTTCTATTGTTGGACACTCTGCCCTCATGAGTCATGCGCCCGACGTCCTAAGCGACATCTGAACACGTATCCCACAAGGGTGGCGTGCCCATACCAGGACAAACCTCAAACAACTAATTTCTCCTATTTCCAAATAGATTTTGGAAAACCTCAAATTAGAATTTCAAATTGACTTGTTCAGAAAGTTTGTGGATCTATGTCTCTAGTTTATTTAGAGACAAGAATCATCTCGTTTGGAGATCCTGTAATAAAGCTATGGCTGAAAGAATCATACAGGGTTTGACCTCAAACATATTGCACCAGTCTTGGGGCAATTAGCATAACTATCATTATGGATATCAGATTAAGATCATCTTAGGATAGTTTCAAAAAGGACTTCAAGATCTACAACTTTTATGCAGACCATAAAGACAGATTCTATCTTCTAAAGGGTCAAAAATGGAGCAAATGATAGGATCAGATGAAACCAAATGAAAAAGCAGATAAATGGGACAAAGCAGATGAATGGGAAAAAGCAGATGAATCAAAAAAATTGCTATAATTTTCCCCATAAATATTGGATTAAGTTGTTCTTTAGATGGTTTGAAAGAGAACTTCTATATCTACAACCTTTATGAGGACCTCAAAGATAGATTCTATCATCTAGAGGATAAAAATGGAATAGATGATAGGATCAGATGAATCCAAATGAAAAAGCAGACGAATGGAAAAAAGCAGATGAATTAGGAAAATTGCTATAACTTTCCCTAAAGATATTAGATTGAGGAATTCTTTAGATAGTTTGAAAGAAGACTTCAAGATATACAACTTTTATGAAGACTTCAAAGACAGATTCTATCTTTTAAAGGGTCAAAAATGGAGTCGACAATAGGTATATAGAAGAAGTTTCGGTCAACAATAGAAGAAGTAGAAAGTCAACTACAGACGATATGACGTCATCAGAGATGATATGACGTCATCACAGATAATACATCTTTACAGACGATATGATGTCATCACAGATGATACGATGCCATCACAGACGATACTATCTACACTCCTAAGCATCTCCCCTTATAAGGACGATAATTTTCAACTCAGATGTCCAAAAATTCCATGCTATATACCGTTAGAAAGCTAGAAAGATGATCTACAACTTTCTAGAAGGCACATTTGCCTAAATCAGCCTATATTAATCTAGATATACCCCTAAAATTAGAACACGAATTTTTTTCCCTTATGAAAACTTTAAAACAATGTAATGTACAAACTTGAGAGTGTCATGAAAAAAATGCAAACATATTCCATTTGCATCAAAATATAAAAGTTTTACAAAGCTTTAGTGGGCATTTCAAGCCACAAATACATTAATACATCAAAATCCCAAAATACAAAAGATACATGAACTATGATTTGCTCAAAATGCAACTAAAACCTTGCTTTACAAGATGTGTTTCAAATACAAAATAAACAAAGATCAAAGTGATGCCTTAGCCCTTGACTACTCGATATCTTGCTCATCACCTGAACATGGGGGAGGAGAAATGGGGGGTTAGCTTAAAGCCCATGGGTAACAATTTCATAATCGGTAATAAGCAAAACCATTTATAAAGTCATTTCCAATGCAGAAATTCACGCTTATGCAAATTATGTATGCATCACTCTTGTCAACTTATTATGAGCACATAAGTATATCAAAAATAGTTCGGGTGGATCCAAAAATAGAACGTACTACGCATTTCCACATAATGGTTTTGCGTAGTAGTGAACTTATGGGAGACCATGAAAGAGCTCCAGGCCACTAGTAGGCAGGCGGGAGAAGCCTTTTGTCAAAGTGCACTTGACTTAACTTAGGGGACCACCACAAACCCACATAACATGTATTTCATGACTTGTAAAACATATTGCCCAAAAAGGCATATTCCAAAAACTTGATTTCTTAAGCTTGATACTTTTTAAAAACAAAATATCACTTTCATGATGCACAAAATGCATCACAATTTCAAAGCACTCAAAGAACAATAAATGCACATTTAGAAGTAGTTGAAACCCATTTATTTCCACTTCTTGAAAGAGACATTTATAGCTTATTACTTGATCATAAAAATGTAACCCACTTTGAATTTCTTGTTGATAAGTTGCTCAAACGTGCCTCTCCTCTTGCTCCTCTTGTCCTTCTTGATTCCCTTTTTAACATATACGAAATTCCCAAATCAATAGAAATTTCCAGATGAGAACCCAAAGAAACTAATGTATAAATTGATCCCGGAACTCTTAAACCCATACATTTACTAAGAAGCTCTTGAAACCAAAACCCTTCCAACAATCCAAAGCCTTAAAAATGCTCTTACCTCAAATGTTCTCCAAATGAAGAAATGCTTAGTTCAAAAGAAAGCTCTTATCTTCCTCTATATTTTTCCCTACTTGATAACTGTCAAAATCCCTCTTGAAGGTTGAGAAAAATCAAAACCTAGCTTAAACCTTTATTTTCTCTCTAAACCCACGACACTCTCTCTACCTTCTTTCTTATTTTTGTGCTTTCTCTCTACTTTCCTTCCTCGCCAATGTTTTTGGCTTCTAAAATGCAAGTCAATAAATTTCTCTTCCCATTTTGCCCCTCCTTCAAAGCCTTAAAACCTTCCCACTTACGTGATCTCCCTAAAATACCCCTTATGCAACTTATCACTTTAACTTCAATTCATTTCACCTATGTAACATAATCTCATTAACATTAACATGCTAATTAATTCCAACATACACTATTCTAGCAAGATCCCAAAATTAATCTAATCATGTTCATTTATCAAGAAAAAAAATTGGGGGCCAACAATTCTCCCTCTCTTAAAAGAATTTTGCCCTCGAAATTCTTACCTGAGTCACTGAGGAGTTGTGGATACTTCTCCTTCATGGTTTCCAAAGGCTCCCATGTGGCCTCTTCTACAGAATGGTTTCTCCACAAGACTTTGACCAGTGGAACTGTCTTGTTCCTGAGGACCTTCTCCTTGGTGTCCAAAATCTCCACTTGAATCTCCTCATAACTCAAGTCATCTCTCAACTAAACCTCAGTAGTTTGAATGATTTGGGAGGGATCCGACCTATACCTGCTTGGCATGGATACATGAAAGACATCATGTATCTGTGACAATTTTGGTGGCAACGCCTACCTGTAGGCAAGCGATCCAACCCTCTCAATAATTTCATAAGGACCCATATATCTCGGACTCAACTTGCCCTTCTTGCCAAGCCTCATGACTCCTTTCCAGGGAGACGTCTTAAGAAATACTTTCTCACCAACTTCATACTCCATCTCCCTCCGGTGTGCATCAATATAACTTTTCATTCTATCTTGTGCTACTTTAAGATGTTGCTTAACAAAATTAACCTTGTCTACTATCATCTGCGGCAACTCTGGTCCTATTAGCTTCCTTTCTTCTTCATCATCCCAACATATCGGAGTTCTACATCTCCTTCCATATAGTGCTTCATAAAGAGCCATCTAAATGATTAAATGGTACGAATTATTATAAGGAAATTCAACCAATGACAAATGTTCATCCCAAGCTACTTTCAAATCCATCACACATGCCCTAAGCATTCCCTCAAGGGTCCTCATGGTTCTCTCAGATTGACCATCCGTCAAGAGATAAAAAGCTGTGCTAAAATTCAATTTGGTTCCTAAAGCCTCCTGTAAACTTCCTCAGATTCTTGAAGTAAATTGAGGATTCTTATCAGAAACTATAGAATCTGGTACCCCATGCAATCTAACTATCTCATCAATATACTTCTTTGCTAGAACATGCAGAGAATCCATCTGTTTAATTGCCAGAAATGGGCTGACTTTGTCAACCGATCAATAATAACCCGAATGGCATCATGCTTTCTAGTGGTCTTGGGCAAACCCATCAAAAAATCCATGGTTATCCTTTGCAACTTCGATTTAGGAATGGATAATGACCTTAACTTGCCTGAAGGTGCCTGGTGTTCAGCCTTGACTTGCTGACACACTAGGCACTTACTTACATATTCCGCTACATCTCTCTTCATATATTTCCACTAGAAATGCTCTTTCAAATCTCTGTATATCCTGGTGCTACCTAGGTGCATGGCATAAGGCGCATTGTGTTCCTCATCTAATATTTCATCCTTCACCTCTTTGATATCTAGAATACAAAGTCTGTTCCCTACAACCATAAGTTCATCATCCCTCACTACCACTTCAGATTTCTTGCCATTCTGCATTTCTTCTCGAAGCTTACTCAATTTTGCATCATGTGCATGTAATTCCTTAACTTTCTCCCAAAGTATTGGTCTCACTCTGAAAGTAGCAACAATACACTTAGGTTCCTCCTGTTTCAAACTTATCCTAAACTTAACCATCTCCTCCAATAGCGGTAGGTAAACTATTCAAACATAAGCTATAGTGGATTTCCTTCTCACGGCATCTGCTACCACATTCGCCTTTCCTGGATGGTAGTCAATTAACAGATCATAATCCTTGCGCAACTCTAACCACCTTCTTTATCTCAAATTCAATTCCTTTTGGATCAACAAATACTTAAGACTTTTATAATTGGTGAAAATCCTCGTTTGAACCCCATACAGACAATGTCTCCAAATCTTTAGGACAAAAACTGTTGTTGCTAATTCTAGATCATGGGTTGGGTAATTTAATTTATAAGGTTTTAACTGTCGCGAGGCATAAGCTATCACCTTATCTTCTCGCATCAGCATAAAACCCAAACCCTTTCTCGAAGCATCATTGTATACTGTATAACCCTTATCTCTTATAGACAAAATCAAAACTGGAGCACTTGTTAATCTACACTTGAGCTCTTTAAAACTTTTCTAGCATTCCTCACTCTAGATAAACTTCTAATTCTTCCTTAATAACTTAGTCATCGGAGCAGCTATCATAGAGAACCCCTCCACGAATCTCCTCTAATATCCAGCAAGACCCAGAAAGCTCCTCACCTCTGTCACTGTCTTGGGTGGATGCCAATTTACCATTGCTTCAACCTTCCTTAGATCAACATGTGCCCTATCTCTCGAAATCACATGCCCAAGGAATATCACTTCATGAAGCCAAAACTCACATTTGCTGAATTTAGCATAAAGCTCACTCTCCCTCAATGTCTACAACACAATCTTAAGATGCTCCTTATGTTCTCCTTCATCCTTGCAATACACTAGAATATCATCGATAAACATTATGACAAACTAATCTAGGTACTCTATGAAGACCCTATTTATGAGATCCATAAAAGCAGCTGGAGCATTGGTTAGTCTGAATGGCATGACTAGAAACTCGTAATGCCCATATCGGGTCCTAAAGGTTGTCTTGCTTACGTCAGACTTCTTGATTCTGAGTTGATGATAGCCTAACCTGAGATTAATCTTAGAAAAGACCCTTGGTCCCTACAACTGGTCAAATACATTATCAATTCGGGGCAGAGGGTACTTGTTTTTAATGGTTGCCTTGTTAAATCTTCGGTAATCTATACACATCCGCCATATTCCATCCTTCTTCTTAACAAACAAACCAAGGTGATGAACTCAGTCTTATGTATCGCTTCCCTAGCAGTCCCTCCCTCTAACTATTCCTTAAGCTCCTTTAGCTCAACTGGAGCCATTCTATAAGGTGGTATAGAGATGGGTGCAGCTCCGGGAATCAAGTCGATGGTAAACTCGATCTCCCTCACCGGTAACAAACCAAGTAAATCTTCTAGAAACACGTCTGGAAATTCCCTCACAATTGGAAGATCCTCTAACTTCCCCTCCACAACATACGCCAAAAAGGCTTCACATCCCTTTCCTATTACCCTGTCAGCTAACAAAGCAGAAATGATTCTTGGTGACGGTGTTTTCCTGTCCCCTCTGAAAATCACCTTCTCACCATTTCTAGGTCAAATTCCACCTCCTTAAGGCTACAATTTAACTTTGCATAATACTTCTCCATGACATCCATTCCCAGTATGACATCTAGCCCTTTTAGATTTAGAGGTAGTAAGTCCACTACCAACCGAGTACCCTCGATAAAAGGCCCATAATCCTTATAAACTTGGCTTATAATCACATTCCTCTCTAGAGGAGTACTAACCATTAAAGGACTATCCAAAGCCCTCAGATCAACATCATGTAATGTCATGCCTGCAGAAACAAATGAATGCGTGGAGCTATAATCAATACAAACACATACTTCAGAATTAAATAACCGAGCCATCAACTTCCGGTTCAACTGTAGTTTGCTCTCCAGTCATAGAAAATACTCTAGCCTGTGTCTGACCCCTTGACCTCCCTGAAGGAATAGTCTTCTTTATAGCTCCAGAATAGCTCACCTCTGTGACTAGTCTGGTTCCCACTGTTTCTGCCCTCCTTAGGGCTTGCAACTGGGACCCCTCTTGCCTTGTTACTTGAGGACAGTCTCTGATCAAGTGTCCCTTCACTCCACATCAAAAACATGCTCTAAGTAACTTGAAATGCTCTCCCCTATGGAGCTTCCTACAATGCTCATTGGGGGTTCATGTTCCTGCTCCTCTCCACCTTGTTATTGCCTCCCACAGTAGAGGCTTGCACTGAAGCTGCCTTTGGTTGCTTGTTCCTAGTAGGGGCACTACACCCTACCTAACTCTGTGTGTGAAAACTCCTCCTACGCCTCTCAGGCATTTGAGTACTCGGCCCTTTCTTGGAAAACTGTTCCCTATTCTTCCTCTTCCTGCTTATTTCATTTTTGATATTCTGCAGCTTCTTAGCCTGGAGTGTGGCATCTACTAGTTGTTGGTAGTCACAAAAGTTGTGGATCAGAATTTTCTCCTTGATCCCCAAATGAACACCTCCCTCAAACTTGTGACACTTATCCTCCTCATTAGCAACAATGTTGGCTGCATATCGAGACAGCTGGGTAACCTTCAACTCATATTGACTCACAATCATATCCTCTGTGTGAGATTCAGAAATTCTTTGGCCTTCTCCTGTATGTAGACTCTCGAGAAGTATTTCCTTCTGAAGGCTTCCAAAAAGTGTCTCCATGACAACACTAGAGGCATATCTTGACTGTGGATAGGAGGAGGAGGCAGTGGCACTTCATATTGCACATTAGGTACCTCAGAAACAGGAGCAGGGTGTGTCTCAGCATCTTGTGGGATATAGGATTCATCCGTACTCCCTTAGTAAGAGCCAGATCGAGTCAGAGCTCCTTGAGTTCTCCTTCGAGGTGGCATTTATCACTCCTTGAACATAAGACCAACGAAAACCTTTAGTTTAGGTAAAACAATTTCAAATCATGTAAACCAATTTAAAAACCATGCACTTTATTTACTTAAAAAAATAATGCATGCTCATTTCATGTCTTAGACTACCCACCAAAAGCCTAGGATACTCTTAAACCTGGTCGTTCTAATATCATAAGTGTTGGACACCCCGCCCTTGAGAGTCACAAGCTCGGTGTCCTAAGTGACACCTGGGCACGTGTCCCACAAGGATGGTGTGCCCCCACTAAGACAACTTACTTTTACTATTTCCAAACAGACGTTAACCTTAATCACTTTGCACCAGCCCTGGGACAATTAACATAACAATCATTAGGGATATCGGGTTAAGATCCTCTTAGGACGATTTCAAGGAGGGCTTTGAGATCCACAACTTTGAGGAAGACCTTGCAGTCAGATTCTATCTTCTGAAGGGACCCAAGATGGAACAGAAGGTAGGAGAAAACAAAAGATAGAGGACATGTCAGCAAAACATAGAAGAAGACACGTCGACAAAACACAGAGGAAGCGAAAGACAGAAGAAGAAAAAGACAAAAGATAGCAAAACATAGAAGAAGCGTAAATACAGAAGAAGCAAAAGACAAAAGAAGCAAAACACAGAAGAAGCAAAAGATAGAAGAAGCGAAAAGACAGAATAAACAAAAGATAGAAGAAGCAAAACATAAAAGAAGCAAAAGACAAAAGAAATGAAAACATAGAAGAAGCAAAAAGACATAATAAGTGAAAGGTAGAAGAAGCAAAACACAAAAGAAGCAAAAGACAGAAGAATCAAAAGACAGAAGAAGAAAAAGATAAAAGAAGCGAAAGACAAAAGAAGCAAAAAGACAGAAGAAGCAAAAAATAGAAGAAGCAAAAAGACAGATGAAGCAAAAGACAAAAGAAACTAATGATAGAAGAAGCAAAACACAAAAGAAGCAAAAGGTAGAAGAAGCAAAAAATAGAAGAAGCGAAAAGATAGAAGAAGCAAAAGACAAAAGGAGCAAAAGACGAAAGGAGCAAAAGATAGAAGAAGCGAAAGACAAAAGATATAAAAGATAGAAGATAGCAAAACACAGAAGAAACGAAAGATAAAAGAAGCAAAACACAGAAGATAGCAAAACACAAAAGAAGCAAAACACAGAAGAAGATGATGTCATTACAGAAGAAACACAGAAGAAGATGACATCATCACAGAAGAAGCAAATGGCAGAAGAAGCAAAACACAGACGAAGCAAAACATAGAAGAAGATGATGTCATCACAGTTGAAACATAGAAGGATATGACATCATCACAAAAGAAGCAAAAAGTCAAAATAAGTAAAACACAGACAGCAAAACATAGAAGAAGATGACGTCATCACAAAAGAAACACAGAAGGAGATGACATCATCACAGAAGAAGCAAAACACAGAAGAAGCAAAACACAGATGAAGCAAAACACAAAAGAAGATGTCGTCATCACAGAAGAAACCCAGAAGGAGATGACGTCATCACAGAAGAAGCAAAAAGGCAGAAGAAGCCAAACACAGATGAAGCAAAACACAGCAGACGATGACGACATCATAGAAGAAACACAGAAGGAGATGACATCATCATAAAAAAAGCAAAAGAAAAAAGATACAACTCCTCTCTTGCACATCTTCTCTTATAAGGGCCATGAATTTCAGCTCAGACGTTCAAAATTTTCATGCTAAATACCATTGGAAAGATAAAAGAAAGATTTACCACTTACTAGAAGACACATTTACCTAAATCAGCCTACATTAACCCAGATTTTTCCTTGAAGTCTGGAAAAAAAAATTTCCTTTATGAAACTTGAAAATTTTCAATGTACAAACTTAAGAGAGTCATGAGTAAATATGCAAACATTTTCCATTTGCAGCAAAAGATAAAAGTTTTATAAAGCTCTTGTGGGCATTTCAAGCCACAAATGCATTAATACATCAAAATTGTGAAATACAAAAGAGACATGATTTGCTCAAAATGCAACCAAAGCCTTGCTTTACAAACTTGCTTCAAATACAAAATAATCAAAACTAGGAGTGCTGCCTTTCCCTTTTGACCTACTTGATATCCTGCTCATCTCCTGAATGTGTGGGAGGAGATTGGGGGGTGAGGTTAAAACCTATGGGTAACAATCTTATAATCTGTAACAATCAAAAACCATTGAAATAATCATCTTCATTGTAAAAACTCACATTAATGCATAACATGGATACATCACTATTGTCATCATATCGTGAACACAAAAGCGCATCAAATTAGTTTAGGTGGATCTAAAAGAGAACGTACTATGTAGTTCTACATAACGGTCTTGCGTAGTCATGAACTTATGGGAGTCTATGAAGGAGCTCCATGCCACTAGCAAGTAGGCGGGAGAAGCTTACTTATCAAAGTGCACTTGACTTAACTTAGGGGACCACCACAAACCCACATAACATGTATTTCATGACTTGTAAAACATATT
>JAOSBK010000008.1:36607888-36622095 GCA_027568895.1 Erythroxylum shatona | reverse complement strand
AAATTCCCAGTTGTTTGCAAATGGATTGGAAGGCTGCTTGATATAGATGTGGTCAAATCATGCGTGCCTCCAAGAGATAAATACCTTGCTCATATTAAAACTCGAATTGAAGTTGCAAGAGCTGCTTCCAAATAAAGAGACATTGAAGTATATGTATGTAGTTTCAATAAATCTCTTCTTCTACCAAGATTGCCTTTAACAATAAATCGAAGTTTGTTTGAATAAAGTTTACCGTTGAAAATCAAATATGAACTTTTATTATTCTTATTCTTATTCTTATTATTATTATTAATTGATATTAATTGAGTGAGCAAGAGGAAATAGACAGAAGCTTTAGTCTTACCAAAGTCAAATACTTTACAAACCTTACTTTGTACCAAATACACATGTTACTGAGAAGTTATTAGATCCATACTACTGATACAGGAGCTGCTTCTATTATGCCCCAGCAAAACATACCTGGGCCATTTTAAGATACTAGAAGTCAAGAAGTTGATGCACTGAGGTTCAGCTATTCCTGATTTGTCCAATCTACACTAAGGCAATCACATTGTCAAAATCATCCGAGGAAAACCTAGCAACTAAAGGAAAACCCTAGCAATCCACACCCTCATCCATGTCCCTGACTACTGATAACACCTGCTGCAATCATTCTCATCGTGCTCTTACCTCGTCACACCTTCTAGGCCACCAATCAATGACACTCCGAACACTTAATCCACATTTAATCGAAATCTAAATTTTTTTCAAAGGATAACATTAATTACCAAAATTCTAATTAATTCTTAAATAACCTATTCTTCAGTCACAAAAGTATTTTTTATGAATACAACTATCCAAACTGTCGCATTAAAAAATATATACAATAAAACAACTTTGTTTAATTTAATCATTTATTTTTATTAATGCAAAATATCATTCTTAGAATTAAATTTTGATTTTACCTTAAACTTTTTTTATTTCCTATTTTACCCCTTAATATAACTTTAATTTTCCAAATTTGCTTTCTTCTTCATCCACTCCTCTTCCCCTACCCTCCTTTTTTAAAACTCTTTTGCTAGCCATCTTTTCTCTATTTTTATCTCTTTCCATGAATTCAATTTATTGTCCCAAACAATTACAACAGACAATCTAACTATAAACTAGTATAGGATGACTAAAAATCACAATAAAAGGCATAAAATTGATGATGGAAAAGTTTTTACCAATGTGAAGTCTATCACTTTCTAAGCAATTTTGTGGTTGTTAACCCCCATAATTTGCTCACAATTTTCTGCGAAACAACTAAAATGAGGGAACATATGAGAAAAGTTTCAAATTTAGAAGAAGATGTAAAACATTCTTACCAGCTGGAAAAATGGAGATGAAAAAGAAGAAGATAAGTTGATTTTCGTTGGTGTATAAATTTTTAGCTATTGGCTTTTATTTACACCCCTATGTTTAATTATTTTATAGGTTGGGTTAGCTGTTAAGTTGGGCTACAGGGATTTTCCTTTTTTATAGGCTTTACAGTTCTCCCTCCTTAAAAGAATTTCATCATCAAAATTAAATTACATTCCTAAGGATCCAAATAAATGAGGATATTAACATTGAACATCGTCCTCTACCTCCCAAGTGGTCTTTTCTTGGAGATTGATGATGACTCCACAAAACTTAATCATCTGAGTCTCTCGTCTCTTTAATTTCCTAATCTATCAATTCAATATCTCCAATGGCTTCTCTTTATAAGTCATATCATTTGTAACTTCGATTGTAGGCCTTAATATAACATGACTAAGATCAGATCTATATCATCTCAACATCAACATATGGATCACATTATGAATTTGTGATAACACTGGGGGTAATGTTAATCTGTAAGTTAATGGCCCCACACGTTGTACCATTTTATATGACTCGACATATCTTGGACTCAACTTCCCTCTCCTACCAAACCTCATGATTCCCCTTTAAGGTATACCCTTAGAAATACCATATCTCTAACATTATATTTCATATATTGACGAAGTTGATCGATATAATTCTTTTGTCGATCCTGACCTACCCTTATTTTCTCCATCTTCTCCTAAATCAACTCTGGTGCCCTAACAATCTAACATCTAAACATATTTGATCTCTACACCTCCTGCCATATAATGCCTCAAATGGTAACACACTGATGCTAGAGTCATAACTATTACTATGTGCAAACTCCATTAAAGGTAGATATCTAAACTAATCACCCTCAAAGTTCAACACAGAAGATCTCAATATATCATCTAATGTATGAATTGTATGCTCCGACTATCCATCTGATTAAGGGTAAATTGCAATACTCCAATTCAATCTAATCCACAAAGCTGTCTATAAACGCATCCAAAATTGCAAAGTAAATTGTGGATTTCGATATGATACAATAGACATTAGAACCTCATGTAACCTGATAATCTCATCAACTTACAACTTGGCAAGCTTGTTTGAGGAGTCTGTCTACTGTAAAGGTAACAAATGAGCTGATTTAGTCAACCTATCCACAATTACTTGAACTAAATCATGTCTACATTTGGGCCTCAATAATCCCACCATAAAATCCACCATAATTTTCTCCCACTTCCATGATGAAATGGTTAAGGGTCTTAATTTCCCTGTTATGCCTGATGTTTTTTCTTGACCTACTAATAGGAAAAACTTCAACACAAACTCTGCTACATCATTCCTCATTGTTGGCCACTGGTAATAAGGCCTCAGGTTCTAATACATTTTTTTATTCTAGGATGCATAACATATTGTGACTTATGACTTGTGAAATAAAATAAACACAATTCATATAATTTAGAAATCCATAAATGTAATTATTAATCATTAATTTAATTAATGACTATTTCAAAATATGATTCTCTATAAAATAATTTATTAATAACAAAAATTCAAAGTTTAAGAACAATATACTACTTTAAGAGTATAGACTAAGGCCATCCTGAACTGTTTTGGAGCTAACTAATTAATAGTCCAATTTATTCCTTAATCTAACCTTTAGACTTAAACTTATTTAAGAAAATTTTCAATCTAATCACAATTAATAATCCAACTTTGTTCCCTTTTCCACTTTATTTTTAATTATAAAAAATCCTTACTAAATCTAACCACAATAATTACTAAAATGCTCTTAACTATTAAAAGTCCTATTTTACTCTCATTTATTTTTGTTCATATAAAATACCCATTTTGGAATTATATTCCAATTTTACCCATAACTTTTTACATTTCCCTTTTTATCCCTCAATACAACTTCAATGTTCCAAAATTGTCTTCTTCTTCACCTTCTCCTCTTCTCCTACCTCTTCTTTTTTTCTAACATTTTATAGAGACATTTTTCCATTTTTATCTATTTCCATGACTTTAATTTGTTGCCCCAAATAATTGCAACATACAATCCAACTATAAACTAGTGTAGGATAATAAAAATGACAATAAAAGGCATATAGTTGATGTTGGAAAAGTTTTTACGTACGTGAAGTCTATGCCTATCTAAAGGATTTTAGGGTTGTTGACCTCTACAATTTTGTCATGATTTTCTACAAAATGAACAAAATGAAAGAAAAAATGAGAAAAGTTTGACATGCAAAAGAAAGATGGTGCATTTACATGCTTACCAATTAGAAAAATGGAGAGGAAAATCAAGAAGACAAGTTGATTTTTGTTGATGTATAACTTTCTGGCTATTAACTTCTATTTATACTTCTCTATTTCATTATTTTATGGTTTGGGTTAGCCATTAAGGTTAGGTTGCTAGGTTTTTCCCTTTTCTGGGGCTTTACAAGTAACCATTTCCATTATCTAATCCATATAAGTAGTGATCAACTTCTAGTAGCCAAAATATTGCCAGCCACAACAACAGAAAGCAACCCTAATGACCACAAAGACATTATACTAGTAATGACTTTTTTAGCAAAGGCCATGACATTAGAAAATTTCCACAATCTTTGACAACTCGAATGTAATAATCGTTAGCAAGAATTCTGTGAACTTAAAGCAATACGATCGATGCCAATAACCGTAACCACAATAACTAGATGTAAATCACAACCATCTCCCATCATGTTTCCAAGGTACCATTACAAGCTCCTAGCGTTGAAGAAATGTCAAAAACATTGGGTTCCAAATAGAACATCTTCAAAGTCCTCATTTTATGTTGCTGTTGACTATAACTTTTTTTATATTATATAAATTAAACTTCTTTTATTTATTTTTAGTTTTTATTAAACAATTTTTATTCATATGTCAAGATTAGCATCTAATAATACATTAAATGTTAGGAATGTAAAAATACTTTTGACTAACCTTTTTGTACATAGTTTTTATATAATTGAATCTTTTCATTATACAATACTTTAATTATGCATAGAGTATAAAATTAATGTCACTCTATATGAGTTTAATCATATTAGTTTTCTTATATTAGTAACTTATTCATTTAGTGAAATTTGAAAACTATTTTTAAATTTTCATTTTACTTTGATATTTTCATTATTCTTTGGTTAAGGATTTCTCAAATCAATACTAATAGAGAACCCTAATTAATTTAAGTTGATAAATCATATGTTGATCACTTAACTACCTTCATATAATTCGTATTATATCCAATATCAATTGAGTTACCCTTGATTAAGATAGGTCCTTAGTGGTACTAGAAAATAGCAATTCCTATCTGAAACACTTTGGAAATCTCAAGTTAAAGATCCTTATGCAATCTTCATAATGAGAATTTTTATAGATATATAAGTAATGTTGTAAATAAAATTTTCACACTAGATTAGCTTCATGAACTTATTCTTTATTAAACACCTAAATGTTTATTTAAGTATATAAATATTTTTAGTTTATAATATCAGCAACTTCTTTTATAAGGAAAAAACATTTGTATGCTAGTCTTTTAGATAATGTCGAGTCTTAATAATACAATGACTAAGAATAACTTAAGAATAATATTTAAATGCAATTTGAATCTTACAATTATGATGTCATTATAATTCTATTTGTAAAATATATTTATTTAAAGGAATCCATCTTATATGTTAGTTAACTAAACAAACAAGGACAATATAAAAAAGTCTTTAATTAATTATAAAAAATCATTAGCTTTGAATCTTTTAAAGTTTTACCATTCCATATCTAATATGGAATATTGCTAATTTGTTTAATTGGAACAATGAAAGGCAAGTTGTTGTACTAGGCATACTTATAGAAAATAAATATTTTATCATATTATATCTCATATCGTATCTTTCCTCCTCACACAAAACTATACTATTATGGAGTTATTCACTAGAAAATCTCATTTCTTATAGATAACCAAGAAAATTTAAATCTCGCCATATCTATATTAGCAAAATGCTTCAACATTTGCAATTCTTCATTTCTCTTATATTTTATTACTTTGAACTTTTAAAAATATAAATCAATATTTCATTTAATATTTTTAATTTTATCATTTAAATTTATTAGTAAATTTAATAAAATACAAGTACTCCTCTTTTTATAAATTCTCATTACATCCTATAGCTTTCACTAAAAGTTGATATAGTGATCCTTCAACCTAGTAAGTTTCATAAATTTGATAAAATTTATAATTAAAGGGATACTTATATCCTTATACTATATTGATTTATCCAACATGACATAAAATAATAGTCTTTGTTATCTAACTTTAAATTCTTGCCACTTATCTTAAGCATAAGTCACTCTTGATCTAATTCATGCAAATAATTTGTATAAACTTGGATTAACCACTTTTAATTAACAATATATTTCTCATCATACCATATATAGTGTAATAATATTAAATACAAATTTAGTGCCAAATACTCAAAAAAATATGATAATAGTTCTTATTAGAAGAAAATACTTGTATGAACATTTGAAAAATTCATGCAAATGCCTTCAATTATTGTCCTTATTTATACTTTTAATGCGCTAAATTAAGTATAATTTCGTCAAGTACTATACCTTTCACCTATACTTTATGATGCCATTTGCTTTGTACTATTATGGTGATACCATCCATCTTACATATTACTAAGGTTTATGAGACATTAGTTGATTCTAAAATGTCAAAACTTTTTGTCATTTAAATTTCATTGGCATATCTATAAAACTTTATGATCAAAATATTTAACAGGGATAAAGAACAATATTACATAATAGGAATATAAATTTCCTTTCTAACTTTGAGAACTCTTTTTAAACCTAGCCTATTTCTAATACTTTTGGTTCACTAAAAGTTAGTAGCAAAAATACTAAACAAAGGTAATTTCTACTCAAAACTAAATAAATGTAAAGAAAGCAAGTGATAGGTTATATATCATGATAACTAAATAAGATTAGAACTTTAACCATATAATTGGCTACTCTTACTATTTTGTTTGAAATAATAGTCTTCATTGCTATTATGAAAATATTACTCTAATCTCTCTAGTGGACTAGGATCTATTGAAAAATTGTTGATCTTGACTTTATTCAACAAACAAACAAAACTAAAATTAGATTGATAACATATTTATGAACCATATCTCATATGACTTCTAAATCCAATAGGTAAAAACTTTTTACCAAAATATATCTTATATATTATTCCTAACCATGCTTTTAAATTCATGTTATTATGAGTTTGCTCAATAAAACACACAAAATTTAGTTATTTAAGATCCATTATTGTAAGACTAAATATATTAAGGTTAAAGCGGCTTTGAGTGCAAGCTAGTAAGAAGTTGTACATTGGTTTATTCTTAAAATAATGAAAGGTAACAATCATCCTCTAAACATATACTAATATTTTAATGAGGGATTTAATTTTTATTAGTCTCATCAAGAAGGTGAAAAAAGAATTACTTAGTCCTTAAGGCCAAAGAAGGAGCCTAGTTTGATTATCAAACAGGGAAGGAACCAAAAATTGGTATATGCAACAAATCACTAACCAAAGATCATTAACTAGTATAGGAAACTCAAATATATTTTTGAATAGAAGATAAACTTAAATGGAGAAGAAAACAGATGACGTATTTGATCAAGACTAGAGAAAGGGGACAAGATTTTCTTTGTCCAAAATTGAATTTTTTTGCTCACTTTTAATTGAATTATCAAATTAATTATTTGTTTCATTTAAATTGAAATATATAATTAATTCTAATTTTATGAAATACAATTTAAATTTTAATTAAAAATGAATTTAATTATTAATATTAATCTAATTAAGTTAAACAATTATTTTAATTTTGAAATTGATTTAAAGTTTTAAACTATGACTAGGAATTAGTTTTGTTCTATTCAAGTTTGAAATATAATATAATAATTATGCTCAAACTTAAGATTAACTTAACCCAAAAACCAAATAAACCATTTTCCACTTTTTGATTACACTAACCTAACAATCAAATACTCTTAATTTCTAGTTTTAGATTAACATAACCTAGTAATCAAATAAGGTTTTTCTTCTCTAATAGGAGCCTTTTAAGCCATCATCTACAATATAAACAAAGCACTAATTCACATATTATGTTGTAGTACTAATGACTACCACTCATGACAAGAGAACAAACAACCATCACGTATTGAGGAGCAGTATGCCTTTATTATGCAATCATCTAGCTTTTGTAAGCTAAATATCATCGACCATAGCAAGCTATAACCATTGCTATATCATTGACTTTACGGCACATAAATCAGCACATATATCTATAACACTAAGGTCATGTTTGGTAGCTAATAATAAAGAGGTGGGAATGAGAATGCAACCTTTATTCCCTAATTTTTAGTTGTTTGGTTATTGGTAATAGATAAAATAGGGAATGACAAACTGGAATGACTCCTATGCAATCCTAGACTTTTATTCCTAAGGGTGTGTGATAAGTGTTTAATTGATTGTTTAATTATTTCATAACACTTAGCGATTGATGACATTAAATTGCTTAAGATACTCATTTTGACTCAAATATGATTTTAGGCACAATTAGGAAGCAAAGAAGTTAAAGTAAGTCAAAAGCATGATATTTAAGCCATCTTTTGTAGATTAATTTTCTTCTTGTCTTCATAGAGCAAGAAGAAGAGAATTATAAGACAAAAAGAAGAAAAAATGGAAAGAACGTGAGCTGCATGGATTATGTATGCAAATTATCTTTAATGTGAAATTAATGTCTTGCATGGCCATGTAAGACATTAATTTAATTAATCTCACCACTACTGGAGAGAATAAAGATGGACGATCAAAAAAGGAGCAAAATAACATTGAAAGATGAAGAAAATGTAGCATCACATGGAGCTAAATGTTAGTAGATGTTTATCATTTCATACAACCAACATGTATTTCATACAAAGAAAAACACCACAACAAACAACTTAGCAGATAGGAAACACGCCAAGGCTGAAACGCAATGCATAAATAAGGAGCAATTAGGAGCAAACCACAACATAATAAGTGGAAGCATGGAGAGGAAGCGACAACGCAACAGGAGTAGAAGGAGAACAACGTAGTAGAAAAACATAGTCATTGGCTAGGATTATGTGTGTAGGTTTTTAAAGGCTGTGAACAGTATTAGTGGGGTAGAAATTAATTCAAGAAATAGATAGAACAATAGTGCAAAAGAGAGGGAGGCCTAGCAAAGAGAGTCTTCGGCTAGTACATTTTTAGAGGGGCTGAAGCATTTTTTAGTAGAGACCTATAAAAGGCTAGACATCTCGACATCAGTTCAGAGGTGATATTAACGTCGAGGACTGGAGTTAAGTGTATTTCTTTATTTTAGTTGTTTTTTTCTCTCATTAGAAATTGATTATGTTATCTTATGTTAATTGATTTGGGTTTTGTGTATGGATAATCATATTCTCATTATTGTTCGATTATTTTTGCATGAACTCATTGGGTATTATGAAAAGATGATTTTAATGCATTCATTGAATTTTTTTTTTTTTGCAAACCCATTGCTAGAATTACGATATAATACCTAATTGTTATGTTGAACTTCATGTGTAGCGACTAATAATCCGTAATCATTAGGGATAACATAACCTAGATTAAATCATGCATAATAAGTGATTATTGCCTTGATTAATCAGTTTTTCTAATTTGTAATGCTACTATCCAATTAAATCTAGGGATTGTATCCTAGGTTATTCAGTAGTTAGGTTTAATTAACGATCGTATCTTGATTAAACACTACCTAGGGAAAAACTTGGGTTAATTATTAACCCATAATTAATAGTTGCTAGGAGAGGTTTGAGAATAACTAATTAATGAAATATGTTTAATTAGGGTGTAGGCTATGATTGAACCAACGGACTGGATCCCTACCAAATTCCCCACTTTTGTCATTTTTACATGTTTTCTTTACATTGCTTTTGTTAGTTAGTTTAGCTTTATTATATTTTCTTATTTCTAAAACCAAAACCCCCTCTAAACCTAAACACTGATTAATTTCATTTCAACAACTTTACACACATTCTTTATGGGATCGACCTAAACTCACCACTGCTATAGTAGTAGTCTAGTGTATTTTGACTAGCGTTACGATGCGCTATCAATTTTGGCCCCATTTTTGGGCAAGTGTGGTGTTTTAATTTTTCTTTGTGATTTTAATTGGTATTTTGAATATATGTATATGTAATTTGTTTTTTCATTTATTTCTTGTTCTTTTCACTTTTTGTTTGTTATTTGTATGGAAAAAACTGACATTGATAAAAGTAATTTCTTTTATAACTCTTATTCTTAATCCTATAAATAAGGTTGGACTGATCAACCCAACTTTGGTTATGGATGAGATAACTATCAAAATTACTTTTATGATAGTTTGCAGGACGCACAACAATTCCTGTGTGGACTAGAAGCTTCTTGTCACAACTTTGGACAACTATATCAAGACTTGTAATGCTGGCCATCTTCATTTTCAATAAGGTATGCAACAGCTTCAAGAGAGTATGCAACAACTTCAATAGAATACCCTAGAATTCTAGTAGGATGAAAGGCAATCTTGGTCTATTTTCCACGATATTAAGAGCCAACAAAACTCAGGTATATCTCTATAAGAATTGATGAATGTTGTGATTACTAACAATCTCTAATTTCAACAGAGCCTACAACAACAATTGCAACAGTTCTAGTAGGAAATGAGGCATATAACATCTAGAAGTCAAAACTTGTTAAGCCAAATGGGTGAAATGGCAATGAGGAATGAACACCTAGAATTACAAATGAAAGAGGAGTAGTCATATCAATTTAAGGCATACCCTATGGATGTAAGTGCAGAAATCTTACAAAGTGATGAAGTGCTTGAAAATTTTGAGAGCACTACTCAAGGAGTTGCTTGTGTGGAAGAATTTGAGGAGGAGCTTGAGGTAGAAAAAATCTATATCTTTTAGCTTAGAGGTAAATACTGATTTTAATTTGTTGTTGAGAATGACTCTTTACTTTTAACTAATATGTTAGAGGAATTAAATGAGGAAGAAAATAGGAATTAAACGAGGAAGAAAAGGTGAAGAGACATTTGAGATCTTTCAAGAAAGTATAAGCTCATTAGAGATCAAAAGTTTAAAGATAGGTAGGACAGTAAATGGGAATGATGGTCAACTAAGGCCCTATCTGGAACAACCTCGTGTGGAAGTGATGCTAACTGTTATACTTGAAGATTATAATTTTGTTACGTGAGGAGAAGAAGGATTTAAGTCAGCAGATCTAAACAAAGACGCTTGTTGGGAGGTAACCTAAGGAAAGTAAATTTCTTTACTTTACTTTTTCGCATTACTTTTTTTGTGCATGTATGCTTTTGAATTTATTTTTCACTTGTTGTAAGTTTTCAGTCAAAATGAGAGAAAGAATAAAACAAACAAACAAATATTTTTTCGTTTTCTTTTACTTTTGGGATTATATAGTCATGATTAGAGTGCGAATTGAATAGAGAATTTCATAGCAACTTTAGCATGTATTTTTACTCTTGTGATTATATATGTATTATCTTTAGAAAAGTAGTGACTAGTGGTAGTTCAAAGTCGGTGAGATTTTAAGCCTTATTAGACTAACACATCCATAACACTCTTATTTTCTTTAGTAATATGTGACCTTCATGACATGTACATCCTAACTTTGCCTTGAATTTCTATTTGTGATCACATGCATTAACATGAAAACGATTAGGCATTCTTTATTTCATAAGCTATATTAGTCAAATAGTCTACCCAATTAGCATGATTTTTTTCTTGTTAAGCCCCCTTTGAGCCGTATTAGCCTTTCTTTTTGTATCAACCAAATTACATGCTTTATACTTAACCAAATGTCCTACAAAGCTATAAAGTTAGTGGAACATTTGTGATTATTTAGTTTATGGTTGTACAAAATTCTAAGTATATGGGTGTACATGTGTGGATTGGATATAATAATTGGATGTTATTTTATATCTTATCAATGAAATTCCCATGTTAATGTAGTTTCTTTTAATGTTTATAAAAAAGAAAGAAACAAGTTTTAAAAATGTATCAAGGAGGAATTGCTTACATATTTAATGCATCCTCCTAAAGTTGTGTTAAATGGGTTATTTGAGTATGTTGAATATGAGGTAAATGTTGGCTTAGAAAAGTCACTCTTTATGGTTTCAATGTATTGTCATTAATTGTGTGAGTGATCCCTTCAGATTTGTATATACATCATGTGGTTTGTGTATGAGAGCTTGAGTTTGAGTTATGAAACTTGTTTTTGCATTCATCATATTTGATGTACACAATTGTGAGTGAATGCTAGTTTTTGCACTTAATATTATATTGAGTGTTACTTTTATTTTACTAGCTTTGATGGTTTTCATGCTATCTGATCTAAATACATCTCACCTTACCTTTGCCCACATTAAAACCTTGAAAAGTCCTTTGATTCATAATTTTGTATGTGAACATTAGTAGTGGAGAAATAAATTGATATGTAAAGTTATGGAATGACATGATCATGAATGGTGTTGAGTGTACATATGGATATATTTTAGTTAAACACATTTTTCAAATCTACCATTAGATTGCTCAGTTTTTGAGGATGATGAATGTTTATTAATCATAAGTAGAAGCTTGGAATGTTGACTTCTTGCTATGATTTTTAAAAGTCATTCATCTTTATTTATGATTATGTACTCTTGGAATATATAGGAAATGAGTAGATGTTTTGGGTCCACGAGCTTAATTTTAATGTTTTGCCTGATAATGGCCAAAAGCTAAGTGTGGGGGAAATTGATATGTGCATAATTTATTATTTAATTAGTTCATAACACTTATCAATTAATGACATTAAATTGCTTATGATACTCATTTTGACTCATATATGATTTTAGGCATAATTTGGAAGCAACGAAGTTAAAGTGAGTCGAAAGTACAATATTTGTGCCACTTTTCGAAGATTAATTTTCATTTGTCTTCATAGAGCAAGAAGAAGAAGAAAATTATAAGAAAAAGAGAAGACAAAAAATGGAAAGCACATGAGCTGGATGGATTATGTCTGCAAATTATCTTTAATGTGAAATTAATGTTTTGCATGGCCATACAAGATATTAATTTAATTAATCTCAAAGTTGCTAGAGAGAATAAAGATGGATAGCTAGAAAAGGAGCAAAACGTCATTACAAGATGAAGAAAACACAACATCACATAGGGCTAAATAGCAGCAGACGTTACGCATTTCATCTAAAGAAAAATGCTACAACTAGCAACGCAGTAGCTAGGAAGCACTCTAAGACCAAAAAATAGCACAAAAGCAAGGAGCAACTAGGAGAAAAACACAGCGCAATAGGTGGAAGTATGGAGAGAAAACGACAACACAATAGCAAGAGAAGGAGAGCAACATAAGAGCAAAATGTTGTTGTTGGCTGTGATGAATGTGCGTAGGTTTTGAAAGGGCGTAAACAATACTAGTGGAGCAAAAATTAATTCAAGAAATGGATAAAATAGTAGCGCAGCAGAGAGGGAGGCACTAGCAAAGAGAGTCTTTGGCTGGGACATTCTTAGAGGGGCTTAAGCATTTTTTATAGGAGAGACCCATAAAAGGCTAGAAGTCTCGACGCTAATTTGAAGGTGATATCAATGCCGACAACATGGGTTAAGTGTATTTCCTTATTTTTGTTGTTTCTTGCTCTCATTAGAAATTGATTGTGTTATTTTATTTTATTTGATTTGGGTTTTGTGTATGGATAATCGTATTCTCATTATTTTTCGTTCATTTGTGTGTGATCCTATTGGGTATTATGAAAAAATGATTTTAATGTGTTCATTGAATCATTTTTTTATAAACCATTGCTAGAATTTTGATATAATTTGTAATTGTTGTGTTGAAATTCATGTATAGAAACTAATGATTTGTAATCATTAGGGATAACATAACCTAGGTTAAATGACGCATCGTATGTGATTATTGCCTTGATTATTCGGTTTTTCCTAATTCGTAATGCTACTTCCTAATTGAATCTAGAGATCATATCCTAGGTTATTCGATTGTTAGGTTTAATTAACGATTGTATCTTGATTTAACATTACCTAAGGGAAAATTGAGGTTAATTATTAACCCACTATTAATAGTTTCTAGGAGAGCTTTAAGCCTAACAAATCAATGAAATATGTTTAATTAAGGTGTAAGCTGAGATTGAACCAAAGAACCAGATCCTACCGAATTCCCCACTTTTGTCATTTTTTACATGTTTTCTTTACATTGCTTTTGTTAGTTAGTTTAGCTTTATTTTATTTTCTTATTTCTAAATCCAAACCCCCTCTAAACCTAATCATCGATTAATTTCATTTCAACAACTTTCCACACACTCTTTGTGGGATCGACCTAGAGTTACCACTACTATAGTAGTAATTTAGTTTATTTTGACTAGGGTTATAACGTGCTGTCAAGGTGTCTGTATTAGCTAGAATCAAAAACAAGAATAAGATATAAAAGATATTATTAGAATATTATCAAGTTATTATCAAAATATTATTAGGACATTATCAAGATATTGATTCTTATCATAACATTATCTAGGGGTGTTCAAGAAAATCCGCGAACCTGTGAACCGGACCTGAACCGCATGAACCGAACCTGTAAACAAGGTTAACCGAACCTGAGTTTAGGTTCGGTTCGAACCAAACCTGAAAAACCAGGTTCATGGTTCAGGTTCAGGTTTCTAACTTGCGGTTCTAGGTTTAAACCTGAACCTGAAAGGCTGAAACACTCA
>JAOSBK010000008.1:36566255-36577081 GCA_027568895.1 Erythroxylum shatona | reverse complement strand
TTGGTAATTTTCTGACAGAAGAATTTACTGACTGAACAAAATAGCCGTCGGTAAACTTACCGACGGAAATTTTTTACTGTTGGTAAATTTACCAACGGAAAATTTCTGTCATTAAATTTAGTAACGGCCATATCTCCGACGCCTTTTTCCGTGAATAAATTCCGTCGCTAAATAAGCTTACTGACGGAATATGTACAAATTCCGTCGGTAAATTTCTTCGCTAAACTGTATTTTTCTTGTAGTGATGGAATCCAATTATTAATGTTTTATCAGCTAAAACAAGTTTTTAGTTGATATAATCTTTCCTTATATAACTTATTTCATGATTTCATGATTTTGGTTCAAGTTAATCATTCCTATTTTGTTAATCGCTTGGGCTTCATTTTGCGGGAAATCCCTAATAATCCGAACCCTTTTCTGACCCGTTCCACCCATTAATTAACGATTCTTTTTTTTTTTAAGTTAAATAAGTCATTAAATTTATTGTAAACAAGTTTGCATTTACAAAACAAAAACATCACATAAGCAATCCAATCTAAGCTTAGGATAATGCCATCAAATTGTAGACATCATCTGTCTTCATCTTTGGAAGACCTAGCAACTTGAGGGAAATCCTAGCAATCAACACCCTCATCCATACCACTAACTGCTGGTAAAAGCTGCTGGAATCATTCCTATCACACCCACACATCGTCACATTTAAGGATGTCAATTTTGGTTCAAGTTGATTGGGTCACGGGTTAAAAGTGATATGAGCACTGACCGCTCCAGCTTGGCTTGTGACCCAACTGTTACTTCAAAAATGACGTCATTTTTGACATTTAAAAAAAATTATAAGATGGGCCAATTGGCTCAGCTCGCCCATAGCCTGTCAGGCCACAAGCCAAGCCATAGGCTGACCTATCCTGGCCTGATGGGCCACAGGCCACCCCATTCTATGGCCCGGCTTAGCTCAACCCGATCTTTGACATTCCTATTTGCATCTTCTAGGCCAAAACATTAGAAATTTTCCATGATCGTTGACAACTCGAATATAATATCCACAGGCAAGAATTCCTTGAAACTGAAGCAATACATCCAACACTGACATCCATAAACACAATAACCAGATGCGAATCACAACCATCTCCTATTAGGCTTCCACAATACCATCATAACCTCCCAGCGTTGAAGCAGCGTCAGAAACGTAGGGTTCCAAACATAACGTCTCTATGGTACTCATTTTGTGTCTCCATTGACCATAACTCTTTTTTTTCATATTATATAAATTAAATTTTAATTTTAATTTTTATTAAACAAATTATATCACAATTTGTATCCATATATTAAGATTAATGTCTAGCAATAAACTATAACCACCTAAATATTACGAATATTAAAGGCTTTTGACTAACTTTTCCATGTATAATTTCTCTATATAGTTTAATACTTTCACTATACAATATTCTGATTATAAATAGGACATGAAATTAATATTTACTTACTTAAATCCAATTATATTAGTTCTTTTATATTAATAACTGCTTCATTTCATAAAATTTAAAAATTATTTACAAATTCAATTCTCCTTTGGTCAAAGATTTTTCAAATTAATACTAATAAAAACAACAATAAAAACTCTCTAATTAATTTAAGGTGATAAATCCTATATTAATAAGTTAACTACATCCATATAGTTTATGTTATATCTAATGTCAACTAAGTTACCCTTGACTAAGGTCCTTAGTAGTATTGAAAAATAACAATTCTTATATAACATACTTTGGAGATCTCAGGTTAAATGATCCTTATATAATTATCACGATGAAAATTTTCATAGACATATAAGTAATATTCCACATAGAATTCCCATGATAGATCAGTTCAGTAAACTTATTCCTTATCAAGCACCTATATGTTTATTTAACTATTTCCACATTTTAGTCTATAATATCAACTACTTCTTAATTCAGTTTAAGGTGATGAATCTTATATTAGTCGCTTAACTACTTCCGTATAGCAACATATTGAAGTTGGGAACTTTTGTCTATGAAAAGGGAATCAAGAAAGACAAGAAGAGCGAGAGGAAAGACACATTTGAGCAAGTTATAAGCCAGGACATTCAAAGTGGATTTCACTTTTATAGTTAAGTAATAAGCCAATAAAGTTTTCTGTCTAGAAATCACAATAAATGATTTTTCAACTACCTCATTCATGTGCATTAAATGTTTTCTAAATGTTGTAAGATTATGTTACATGATTATACATGATTTGTGTGATGATTCATGAAAAGTTGTTTTTAAAATGATTCTTTGAAATGATGCATGATTTTGAAACTATATTTTTGGAAATGGTTCAAGATATAGCAAGTATATGAAAAAAGCAAGTTTTCAAGAGAATGGCCATTTTGGGTATCAAGCTTACAAGATTATGAAATATGTGTTATGTGGGTTTGTAGTGGTCCCTTAAGTTATGTCGCGTGCACGTTAACTAAGTTAAAGGCTTCTCCCGTCTGCCTGCTAGTGGCATGGAGTTCCTTCAGGGACTCCCATAAGTTCACGGCTACGTGAGACCATTATGTAGAAATGCATAGTACGTTCTGTTTTGGATCCACCCGAACCATCTGATATGTTTATGTGTTCATGATAAGTTGATATAGGTGATGCATTCATGATTGCATACACATGAACTTCTGCATGGAAAATGATCCTTAAATGATTTTTGCTTGTTGCAAATTATAAAATTATTACCCACGACCATTAAGCTCACCCTCCACTCCTTCCCATAAACAGGCGACGAGCAAGATATCGAGTGATCGAGCAAAGCGTCAAGGCATCACTCCAATTTGCACTTTTTGCTCTTTGAAGTTAGACTTTGTTGAACAAGGCTTTGGTTACATTTTGAGATATTACTGTTTTTACAAGAGTTTATATTTTGGATTATGTTGTAAGGTGGCTCGAAATGCATACTAAAGCGTTGAAAAACACTTGTTTTGATGCGAATGGAAGGCATATTTTTCTTGTTTGTTTATGGCTTTTCAAGTTCTTAGATTGCTGTATTAAATTTTTCTTAAGGGTAGGAATTGTGTTCTGTGTTCAAGGAAAAAACTGGAATGATCTAGTTAGAACTAGTAAAAGTGTCTTCTCAGAAGTTGTAGATGATCTTTCTAGCTTTCCAACGATATAAAATTTGTAAATTTTGAAGGTTGTAGTGGAAAGTAATGATCATTTGAAGTTTGTATTGCTGCATAGGGTGAACTTTCGGGACAACTACATTGATTTGAAATTTTAACCCTTGTAGAGGCAAAAATCGATTATGAGGTCTTCATGGAAGTAATAGGTCTAGAAGTCTTCTTTAAAACGGTTCTAAGAATGAATTTAATCCGAAACTTGTAGTAAAATTTATGCCCTTTTTATTGCTTTCGTCTTAGTATGACGTCAACATCGTCTTCGTATGACGTCATAATAGTCTTAGTATGACGTCAGCGTCGTCTTAGTTTCGCTCCGTTTATAACTCCGGATGTTGGGCTCTGAAAATGGGGTCCAACAAAATGATCCTTATACAATCATCACAATGATAATTTTATAAATATATAAGTATGTTCCAAATAAAATTCTCATATTGGATTAGTTCAGTTAACTTATTCTTTATCAAGGGCCTATATATTTATTTAAGTAATTCCATATTTTAGTCCATAATATTAACTACTTCTTTCACGAGGAAGAAACATACATATGCTAGTCTTTCAGATAATGTCTAGTCTTAATAATATAATGATTAGAATCAACTTAAGAATAATATTTAAATGTAATATAAATCTTATAATTATGATATCATCATATAAAATATATTTGTTTAAAGGAATTTATCTTATATGTTAGTTGATTAAACAAATAAGCATAGTATAAAAATGTTTTTAATTAATTATATCATAAAAATTAAAACCAATCGAGTGGCTATAAAGTATAAATTAAAGCCAAGTAGATTCAATGTGCTTAAAAACTCCAAGTAAATGAGCTCTTCATCATCCCTCAGTGACTAGAGGACATATTAGTTATAATAGATTAAAAAAGAATATAATCAGTAGATCAAAAGTAAAGAATCACATTACTTACTTATTAGAGGAAGTAACTAGATTCCATTATCGAAGGCACCTTTGAATTTTTGGAAAGAAAAAGTAGGAGAAAACTGTAAGAGCAAGAGATAAAATGGAAACGTTAATTTTTTCTCTTTCCCAAAATATGAACAAATCAATAATGATATGGAAATTTGAAGTTGGGAACATTTTATAAGACATTCAATTAATTAAGAAAAGGCAAAAGGGTTCAAATTGAACTCAAACATTTTTACAAATTAATTTAAACTCAAATGTTTAAACGTGTTAAAAAAGAACCTAAACATTCAATTTGTACCCTAAGATCTCATTTAGCCCTCCATTACAAAAAGTATATCTAGATTTTTTTTCTATAGGCCCATTGCTAAATGTGTATCCTACGTGAAAAATAGGGACTAAAAATTAAAAAATTTCTTATAATTAACTAGATGACATCATTTTAATTTTTACCAAATGTTATTTCTGGCTTAAATGTTTGGCATTAGACTTAAACAATAGACTTACAAAATAAGACAACATGTAAAATTTTAGACTCAAACAACAAACAAGGAAAATGGAAAAATTTTCATAATATAGTAAAAGAATCATTTACAAACATGAAAAGTCCACTTAATGGCATTCAAGTGGGCAAATTTTAACCATCCATTTTTTTTGATTAAGCAACCACGAGAAGAGATGCAGCATTTGAATCCAAAACTAGTCTCTCTCTAAATTAGTTTCTCTTTGTACTCAATTTCCTCACTTCCTAAAATAACACAAGTTTTATGGTTATTAAAGGTAAAAATTGTTATCATTCTCATTTTCACATAAATAAGATGATTCAATTTTTTACATAACATTCCAAAAACAATTTAAACACTTTCAAAGTCTCCTATGGTCATTATAACTATATCCTCAACAACTCAAACTAGAACACGGGTATTTGACATTTTGTAGTATTAAACCACTTTATCCATATTTCCTTGATTATGTAAATATAAAAAGGGGGAAGAGAGTATAATCAGCATAGGTGATTAAGTGACGAAATGGATTATAGTGTAGAGGTTTTGGTGCTATCAAAATTATAGGAAGAAGTTTAAGACATATAATAACATATGGGAAGAGCCCAAATGTTGTTGTCTAGTTAACTGTAGGAAAATACTTTTTATTTTTAGGCCCTACTTATCATATAGGATACATAAGTGGAAAAGGGCCCATAGAAAAAAGTATAAAAAACCATATATACTTTTCAAAATAGATAGCTGATAGAGATGTTAAGTCGGGATCTAAATTGAATGTTGCGAGATGTTAATATTCTTTTTAAACATGCTAAAATGTTTGGGTTTAATTTGAATTCTAGTGAAAATGTTAAGTTCCAATTTGACCCTCTTTTATAATGAAAAAATTAATATATTAAGTTAAAACTTCCTCAAGTAAGTCCAAATTGCTAGCAACAAACATGTTCTACTTTAAAACTATATTGCTTATGACTCTTATATTATAGAATGAGGACACATGGCATGATCCGATTAGACCATAAAATGTAGAAATAAGAAATCTCGCTAAATTTTGAACGTTCCTTTAAATTTATCAATAAGATGAAGCAACCATAACTAAAAAATTTTTAACATGATAGAGGCATTCTTTCTAAAACCCTTCTTACCCAAACACAAAGCCTAAATACTTAACCACTGCTAGCCCCTTTGAGCCATCTTTTTGAGTGCATGTATATTTCCACAAGTGACGTAAATATTTGATCTCTAGTTAAACATGAAAAAAAAAAACACAAGAAAGAACTTTCTCAAATGGAAAAGAAAGAAAAAGTTCCAAAAGCTTTCACAAAAAAACAGAAAGCCTTCTCAAAAGAGGAAAGTTATTGAGAAAGGCCAAAAAAAAGAAACAAAGTGAGATTTTTTGTTTAAATATTTTTTAAAGCATTGTTGGCGCTTGTTTCATGTGAAAAATAATTGTGATGCATGTACTCATCTTCTTCTTCTATTTAATCTATTTCATTTAGCCTTCCATACATTACAACCCTGAAAGTCCTCTTGATTCTCAAAATTATAGTTCTTGTGATGGAGAGGTAGAATTATCACAAGCTTATGGTAGATAATAGACTAAGTAGATTTTAGAGTAAAATTATCCCAAGACAAGTGAGTTGAGATTTAAACACATTTCCTTGAGAGAAATCTCTTTCGCCCAATCTCTTGGATTAAATACTTATAGTGTTTATTTTCTTAGCGCTTTTTCAGTCTACTTTGATTGATTTATGGGAAAGTGGTTTAACTAAATTTTCCTCTCATTTTAAAGCATGGTTGGTATTTTCTTTTGCATTTATATCTCTTTGACTTTTATAAGCTTTGTCTAGGAGTACAAAAGTCTAAGTGTATGAGAATTTGATTGAAACCAAGTTTTCTATATTATTTGGTGACAATTTCATGGTTTTTGTTAT
Organism: Erythroxylum shatona; assembly: GCA_027568895.1. Taxonomy (NCBI): domain Eukaryota; kingdom Viridiplantae; phylum Streptophyta; class Magnoliopsida; order Malpighiales; family Erythroxylaceae; genus Erythroxylum; species Erythroxylum shatona. The sequence continues at coordinate 36,570,557 of JAOSBK010000008.1, read as the reverse complement.
ACTTTTTGGCTCTTATTATCGGATATTGTGCTTAATTTAGCTTATGAGTGCTTGTTTTGAATTAATGTAATTTGAAGGTAAAATTGTCAAAAATAGATAATAATTGCACTTAATTGATTTTTAAGACAATTGATACTGCAAACTATTACTTTTCATTGCAGGACACTTAAGAAGTAGAGCCAAAAGTGAAAACCAAGAAATTCAAGAACACAAATCAACAATACCAACAGGCAAGTTCACCGTAGCGAGGATCATCTTTCTCCACAAAAAAAACCAAAGAATTCAAGCAGAAACTTTTTGGGAAAATTTTGTCACGATGAAGATCTGACGTTGCCGCGACAAAGTCACAAAAACTCTAGCAAAATCTTTCGGGAAAAGTTCACTGTGGCAAAAACTGTAGTTAGACCCGAGCTATTTTTGGAAACTCACTTATCCATTCCTAAAACCCGGTCCAGATACCTACTTGGAAACCCTATTTTTGACAAGTAAGATGGGAGGACAGAACACATCACATAGGCAGCCTCCAAAAACATCATCCATCATCTTTCTCTCATTCAACCCTAATTTTCTTATACTATTTTTCATTATCAATCTTCCACTATGAGTACCTCTGATTCCTTCTTAGTTGTGAAGCTTCCAACAGCTATACGTGGCTAGCCGTTTCGTTTCCTCTTGAAAATGTAGCGATGGCTAGAGTTCCATGAGCTTAAGAGGGGAGTAGTTCAATCTATAGTTTAGCTCCTACCTTATAAATTCCTAGGTTTAGGATTTGTAATGTACGGTTGGGCTATTTGATTATAGTTATAATCAAATCCTGGATATTCATATTGTGTAATTTGGATTCGTTTATGTAGAACTTGCGCTTAAATATATGAAGTTTCATATATGTTTATTTGTAATCTTTGATTTTCTCCTATCTCGCATGTTCATGTTTGATATTGAGTTAATTCTAGATTTTAATTGACTTGTTGCATGGACTTATCCCACTATACACACTAAGAGCATTTAATAGGATCTTAAGAAATGGGGTCCCATTGATTAATATCCTGGACTTAAAGAGTTCTTTAAGGTTTACCAATTTGAAACTTGGTGATTTCTAATCCCATCAAAAAATCAATTCAAAATATGATAGCCAGAGCTCATTTTTAACAGAACTTTATCACTATTAATCACTTATTTTTACCTTTCCAATTTTTTGATTCCCTAAAATAAAAAAAATACATTTTGCAATTCAATTTAGTTGAGTTAATGATTTAAAAAACCAAACACCTTTTTACACAATTAGCTTGCATTTCATGACATATAGGTTAACTTAGATCCATTCACTTAGGTGTCAAATAAGAGAACGACCCGAGGTTGTACCCTATAGTGCAATCCTTAGAATATTTTTGATTAAACATACAAGGGCTTGATGGCTAGAAAGGTCTTAATCAATATGATATGATGATTTAGATTGTGGATGGACATGTTGAGGATAATAAGGGATAGAAGTTTATAAGATTGATGATTGAGATTATAATTTGCATGAGTACAAGAAAAAGTTTAAGTGTAAGGTTGTTTGATAAATAATTATTTATCTTTTTTATATATCTATACTTAATATGTTTTGATTGTTATTTAAGAATTTTATTGTATTTTTTATACTTAATTTGTTTCAAGTGTGTTTTTATGTGATAATTGTCTTTATAGTCCAAGAGGAGATGTATTCAGGTGAAATCTAATATGGAATGGAAGAACTGGACCAATTGTGGACTTACATAGCCATGTATAGTGACCATGTAAGTTATTGTATCTGTGTGGACCTTAAAAGACACTGTTTCTACACATGTGGAGTTATACGACCGTGTATGTTAACATATATGATTGTGTATGTTGCCCGTTAAGTCTCTGTGACCATGTAAAGTCAATTAAGGTATTTTTGGAGATACACAATCACCTACACGATTGTATAAGAGACCATGTATATTTTAGAAATCCTAATTCATTAATATATAAGGAAAAAAAGAAGGCTACTAAAAGGAGGCAGATTAGAAACATCTGAATTTAGAGAGAGGTAATGGCAGTCATCAAAGATACCTGAAAAGGAAGAGCAAAAACATAGAAATATTCTACACATTATAAATAAGAAGGTCAAATAGTGGAAACAACAAGTCAACTCAAGCTTTCCAGAATTTCCAAATCGAGGCTTTCAAGCTTATTCATTAGTTTCTATTCTATTTCATTGTCTTGAATGTGAATTCTAATTATTTGTGTTTTGAACATGATTATGGATTTCTATATCTATTTTAGGGATTATTCTTGAATTGTTTTGTATAACTTTTTCTTGTTGAATCCAATATATTAATGCTTTTCGATAATTGTCATGCTTATAATTAACAAGAAATCGAGAGATTGAATCAAAGTTATTTATGTTAAGTTGCACAACGAGAGTTAGTACCTTGATAGATCTATAAATATCAAGTTAATAAACAATTGAAGAGAAATCTTAATTGTGAATTAATTATTCCTAAGATTGCTTCAAATCCAATTGAGTAGTTATAGGTAGTTTTGTAGATTAAGAATTTGCAATTCAATTATTATCTATGTCAATTGTGATTACTTGACTAGATCTTGAGAGAGGATAATCAAAACCTTAAGATATCTAGGATCAAACATAATTGAATTTATAAGATAAAGGGAAAACAACACAAGGATATAATAATTCTTAAGTTTCCATTATTAATTAACTTCACTCTTATTGCTATCTTTACTGATTCAATTGTTTAGTTTTATTATTTTATTTTAATTTCAATTAATTCATTCTTTAATTACCTTAGACAAAATGTGCACTCAAATTATTAGGTGACTAATCCAATCTTCGTGGGAGTAGTATCTTTTATACTACAAGTTACGACTAGTATACTTGCAGTATGAAAGTTTTTTTATATAAAATTGCAAACATCTAGCTTGGCTAAATATTTATTAAATCAATACTAATCAAGAATAAAGTATCATTTTCTTTTAATGATATTTGAAAACCATTGTTAAAGTATCTTTCTACTTTGGTTAAATATTTCTTAAATCAATACTAATTGAGAATAAATGAACATTCTCTCTTATTATTTTCAGGTAATAAATCATATATTATGATAACTTAAATATTCCCATATAACTCATGTGATATTCAATGATAACCAATCGAATCATCCTTTAACTAGGATAGGTCTTAAATATTATCAAAATATTAATATCCTTGTATGAGACATTATGGAAATCCCAAATCAAAAATCACTTATACAATATCAAAACAAAAATTTTTACGAACACATAATTAATGTTTCACATAAAATTCTCATATCAAGTCACTTAAATAGACTTGTTTTCTACCGGTTAATCACATATTTGTTTATATATCTCTATATTTTAGTTTATGAAATCAAATTTACTTAGCAAAGAAATATAGATAAACATATGACAATTTTTTGGTTTAGTTTTTCTAGTCTTAGAGAACGACAAATATTTTAGAGTAATACATAATTATAATATAAATTTTATAATTATAATTTTATTTAAAAATTATACTTACCTTATGAATTTTATTTTATAAGTTAATTAATTAAACAAATATATATAAACATAATTATACAATAAATATACAATTAAATGATTGGCTCAGTAGATAAACTAAGAAAAAGAAACAGAGATCGAGAAAGTGCTCAATAAGTACAGATTTCCGGTACTTTCATCCGAGTGCTCGTAAAGTATTTACTTTTCATAAGGGACTCGTCAAAAATCTCAGTTTTGTTGATGTAATCACTGACGTTTGTGATTAATGTATTCCTCTACGAGTTTCCAAAACTAAAACAAATGTCATATACTACCGATGTTGATTCCACTCAAATAATTACACCAAAATCGGCTCTTAGTTGTCCAAAAAGTAGAGAAGCTTGACCTGGAACTCTTCCGTTTCCTATAAATCCCACATCTCAACATGCAAAGATACAAAATAAGTACTAAGTTCCAAGCGAAGGGTTAGTTGCAATGGCTGAGGAGGTTAAGCTACTGGGTACTTGGGCAAGTCCTTTTAGTCGCAGGATAGAAATAGCTCTGAAACTGAAGGGTATACAGTACGAATACATAGAGGAAGACCTATCAAACAAGAGTGCTTTGCTTCTCAAGTCTAACCCAGTTCACAAGAAAATCCCTGTCTTTGTACACAATGAAAAAGCAGTTGCAGAATCTCTTGTCATTCTTGAGTACATCGATGAGACCTGGAAAGATCATCCCATCTTGCCCAAACACCCTTATGACAGAGCCATAGCT
>JAOSBK010000008.1:36542783-36566155 GCA_027568895.1 Erythroxylum shatona | reverse complement strand
TAGCACACATTATGTTTCTTTCTTATGAAAAAAGTAATTGATCTCATAAATTAAAGTATAGAGATACTTAAACTAATGTGTAGGTGGTTATTAGAGAATAAGTCACTGAACTGACCGAATTATGATAATTCCAAATGGAATATTACTTATGTGCTTATGGACTTTTTCATAATGATGGTTGTATAATTGATCCTTATACTTGAGATTACCAAGGTATCTAATGTGGGAAATACTGTATTTTGATGCTACTTATGAATCATCCTAGGATAGTTCAGTCGATAGTAATTGGATACAGTATGAACCATATATAGACAGTTGAGTAAGTTAATATAGGATTTGTCACTCTAAAGTAATTAGAGAGAATATTCTGTTGTTCTTGATTAGTAATGATTTATGAAATTCTCTGGCCAGAGTCAATTGATATTTGAAAAGGATTTTTCAAATTTCAATTATAGATCAATTATTAATTTAGCAAGAACGAACATGATTGGATGTTAGGAGTAGACATTGTATCTAAACTATGTCCAATTAGAATATTGACGAAAAGATTAAATTATACATTATAACCATGCATGGACAGTTTAAGTCAATCACTTTGACATTCCTAATATTTGGGTAATTATGACATGTTGCTAGACATCAATCATGATTTATGATTATGAATTATTTAATTGGAGAATTAAAGATAAATTAAAAAAAGTTTTAGTTTATCTAATTCTAATTGTCAATTAGAATTATAATTTATAATCACTGCCAATTTATTAGGAACATACTAGGTCACATATTAAAGAGAAATTTGTGAAAGAAAAATCAATTTAATTAAGTTTGACTTAATTATAAAGTTTGAGAAACTTTGGGAATCAAATATGAGATATTTTATTTTATTAAAATTAAATTAAATTAATTAGAATTAGAATTTGATTCTAATTATAATTAAAGAGATTTAATTTTAATAAAAGACTGTCATGATTTTTCTATTTAAAGGGAAGAGCTTTTTATAAGCTAGCACTTTTGTCTTCTTCCCCTCAAAAGCAGTTTGGAAATTGCTCTGTGGATACTATTAGAGGCTGGATAAGTGGATAGCCCATGATTGATCAATTAAAGACAAGATTCAAAGATTTTTGTTTGGAAAGAAAACAAGGTATGATTTCTAAATCGAAATTTGTTTTAGTCAAGTTTAATCAATTATCGGGATTCGCCCAGAATCTGTAAAAAATTTTATTTTCTGCTACGCCCCTGATTTGTTCATAGTTAGGTTCCAACAGTGGTATCAAAGGGTCCTTTAATTGTTAATCTTAGATTAAAGGCTTGATTATTATCATTGATTTGGTTTTTAATGCTTCAGGGTAAAGACAAAACCCAAAGCATTCACGATTGTTTTTGTTTGTTAATTTTGGAAATTATTTCCCCGATTACCGCACCAATGTTTTTTGAATCTCTGTGTAATTGATTATGCATGGTCTACACATATATGATGATAAGCAATGGTTTTGAAAATTGTTTTGTGAATCTTGCGATTTTCTGAATGGGTTTAGGGTTTTTCTAAAATCCTTGTTCTGCGATGCAAACCTTGAGAGTGTTGGTTAAAATCCCTAATTTCTATCGCCCCTAAATTGAGTATTCTCTCTATTATGCGATTGCTCTGCTGCTTTCTAATTTTCAAAACAATATTTGTTTCTCTCTGAGAATTCCCTAATTGTTTTTGGGTTTAAACTTGTTTTTTGGGTTTTATGCCTCCCGTTTGAAAGAACATGATGGGCGATTATTACCTATTGGTTTGTCGCATTTTGAGTCATGTACAACGCAAATGTCATAAAGCATCATGAGTGACGTTTTACAATTGGCTTCTACGTTTTCTGCCTATGTTGATTCTAAGCTTTTCTTCTTGATTATGTGTATTGTCGTTAAGATTATTGAATACAGATGTGGAGAATACGTTGGGCATTAATTCTACGTTTAGGCGATTGTCACCACTGGAGAATACGATTGGCATTAATTGCCCATCATAGGCAATGCCATGTTCATGGTTACGTGGCGAAGAGAATGCCGATGACTTCTCTGGTGTGGACAGTTATGAGTACTGACGACTGATGGTTTGAAAAACGTGGAACATGGTGTCACCGTTGTTGCGTCGTGACTAAAGAAGATGGGTTACAGTTGATGCAGTTGAGGGAATGTGGAAGATGGAAAAAGTTTGAAGCATAATGTGGGAGGGAGAAGGAGCAGTAGGCAGGAGGCGAGAAGCATCTAATGCAGATGTGGACTAGCATGCATGCTGCACGTGACAGTCAAACGCTCCTTTTGAGGCGCATAAATTGAATGCTCCCCCATATGCCAGACACCCTCCCAGCCCTTTTTTATTTGTTTTAAAAATGTTTTAAAACCCCTAAATTTTCCTTTATTATTTTAATAAACTCCTAATTAAATTGAAAAAGTGTTTTACAAAAATTTTGAAAATTGCTTTCAAAGTAATATTTATTAGGAGAGGTTTTGGAATTTAATTTATTTTTTCAAGAGTTGAATTATTAAATTAAATTTATTATCAACTCAACAATTAGAATCAAGCCAAAGTTTTAAATAATTTCTTTCATAACTGGATTATATTTGAAATTATACATATAATGAGATTACGTAATTTTGATGAGATCGAAAATTTTGAAATTTTAAATCCTTCAATAATATATTAAGTACATGTTATGAACGTGATAGTTATCTTCCATTATTTGAGAATAAAATCAAAATTTTGTTTATTGTTTGACTTGTTGAGTAAACTCAATGTCACTTTAACCTATATATGTTTTATCTTAAATTAATGAGTTCTACTTAACTAAAATTGTATGATTTGGATGAGTAAACTCATGATAATATAAATTTAGAGATAGGGTTAGGAATAATATATTTGATATATTTTTGACAAAAGTTGTCACCTAACGGTACTGGGACTCATATGAGATGCAATTGAAAAGTTGTTTTCTACCTAATTTATTTTTAATAACAAATCAACAATTAGAATTAAGCCATAGTTTTAAATAATTTCTTTCATAACTGGATTATGTTTGAAATTATACATATAATGAGATTACGTAATTTTCATGAGATCGAAAATTTTGAAATTTTAAATCCCTCAATAATATATTAAGTACATGTTATGAACGTGATAGTTGTCTTTCATTATTTAAGAATAAAACCAGAATTTTGTTTATTGTTTGACTTGTTGAGTAAACTCAAGGTCATTTTAACCTATATATGTTTTATCTTAAATTAATGGGTTGTACTTAACTAAAATTGTATGATTTGGATGAGTAAACTCATGATCATATAAATTTAGAGATAGGGTTAGGAATGATATATTTGATATATTTTTGGCAAAAGTTGTCACCTAACGGTACTGGGAGTCATATGAGATGCGATTGAAAAGTTATTTTCTACCTAATTTATTTTTAGTTAGTTTGTTAAGAAAACTAAAGCTCAATTAATTTTAAATAGGATCCTAGCCCACTAAGAAATTATTTAATAATTTTTCGATATAATAGTGAGGGTTATTATTTTGTAGAAAATAGTGGAAGTAATCAAATATTTTTAAAGTTCGTATTTGATTTGATTATTGGATATAAACTAATTTATGCTCCTTTATGTTTTTCCGATTATTGAATTTGAAGATGAGTACTAACCTGACATTGAGGAGCATCTTAGATGTTAATAAGCTGACTGGACCTAACTTTGGATTGGCTATGAAACCTAAGAATAGTTTCTAGGTAAGAGAAGAAATTGTATGTTCTTGATACTCCTGCTCCATCTGAACCTTGTTTAGATGCTACTGATGAAGAACGGGAGAAATACCAGCGTTATATTGATGACGTTGAATAAGCTACATATGTGATGTTAGCTTGCATGTCTCCTGAACTTCAGTGGCAGCATGAGAACATAGATGCACCTACTATGATACTACATCTGAAGGAGTTATTTGGTGCATATAGTAAGGTGGAGAGATATCAAATCTCCAAGGCACTTTTTCAATGCAAGATGATAGAAGGATCTTCAGTCAACGCTCATATATTGAAGATGATTGAGTACATTGAAAATTTATCCCAATTAGGTTTTATCATGGACCATAAGTTAAGCGTTGATCTGGTGCTACAGTCTTTGAGTTCAAGCTTTTCACAGTTCATTATGAACTTCAACATGAATCAGAAGGACGTGACACTTTCTGAACTATTGAACATGCTTAAGACTATGGAAGGTTGCCTTAAAAAGGAACCCAATTCTATACTTCTTGTTAGTTCTTCTAAAAACAAGAAAAAAGGGCTTTAAGAAGAAAGATAACAAGAAACAGAAGGCTTCTACTAATATAGTGAAAGCCAAAGGAGGAATCAAGAAGAAGAGCAATGACAAGGGCATATGTTTTCATTGTGGAGTCGACGAATATGAGAAAAGGAACTGGCTAACTTATCTTCCTAGCCTGAAAGATAAAAGGCTTAAGGAAGTTAGTTCTTCAGGTATGTTTATGATTAAGATTAATCTTTCTACTTCTGTTCCATATTCTTAGGTATTGGATACTATTTGTGGTTCTCACTGATGTAATAACATGCACATATTATCAAGGAGTAGATCATTGAAAAAAGGCAAAGTGGACTTCTGATTTGGCAATGAAGCAAGAGTTGCTACATTAGCTATAGGGACTTGTAGTGTAGCTTTGCCTTCTGGCCTTATATTAGAACTTGATAATTGTTATTATGTTCCTGTTATTACAAGAAACATCATTTCTATTTCTCATTTGGATTTGTCTTTATAGTTAAGAATAACAGTTTTTTAATAAAGATGATGTTTATTATAGATCTGGATTGCTTACAAATGGTTTGTATGAGTTAGATCTAGAAAGGCCAATTCTTAACATAAATAGTAAGAAAAAAAATTAAGTAACCAAACTCTATCTTATTTATGGCATTGTAGGTTATGTCATATCAATGAAACTAGAATCACAAAATTACATAAAGGATCCTTTTGATTATGAATCATATGAAATTTGTGAATCTTGTTTATGAGGAAAGATGACCAAATTACCATTTAAAGGAAAGGGACAATGTGCTAGTGAGTTATTAGAATTAATACATTTAGATTTATGTGGACCTATGTCCACAAATGATAGAGGTGGATACTCATATTTCATTACGTTCATAGATGACCATTCTAAATATAGTTATGTGTACTTGATGAAACAAAAGTCTGAATCATTTGAAAAGTTCAAAGAATATAAACTAGCGGTAGAGAAACAAACTAGCAAAAGTATTAAGACACTTAGATCAGATCCAGGTGGTGAATACTTAGATCACAAGTTTCTTGGTTACTTAAAAGAGAATGAGATTCTATCATAATGGTCTCCTCCTATAACTCCACATCATAAAATAGTTTCTGAGAGGAGAAATCATACACTATTAGATATGATATGTTCCATGATGAGTCATGCAATCCTTCTTATATCCTTCCATCTAAATTGGTTGATAAGATACCATATGAGATATAGACTGGTAGAAGAACTGGATTATCACACTTAAAGATTTGGAGATGTAAAGCTTATGTGAAGCATGCTATATCTGATAAGCTTCAAGTTAAATCAAATAAATGCAAATTTGTGAGGTATCCGAAAGAAAGTTTTGGTTATCAATTCTATCATACTACTGAGCAAAAGGTGTTTGTCTCAGGACATGCTACATTCTTAGAAAAAGAATTTATTCTCAAAGAAAGTAGTGGGAGTGAGGTTGAACTTAGAGAAGTTCAAAAACCACAAATTCACATCGACATGGAACAAGAACCTCAAGTTGATACATATAATGTACAACCGAGAGTTCAAGAGACACATAGTCTACGACAAACTAGTAGGATATGTCGTCTTCCCACTAGATTAGATCTACATATTGAGAGTGAAAAGGATAACGTATCACTCATACATGATGAGCCTACTACTTTTAAAGAAGCAATGTCAGACATCGATTCTTTAAAATGACAATAAGACATAAAACCCGAAATGAAATCCATGTACACTAACCAAGTATGGACTTTGGTGAATGCACCTGAAGGTATAGTACGTATTGGATGCAAATGGATTTTTAAAAGAAAAACTAACATGGATGGAAATGTACATATGTATAAAGCAAGGTTGGTGGCGAAAGGTTACATACAAAAACAATGAGTTGATTTTAATGAAACTTTTTCGCCAGCATCAATGCTTAAATCCATAAGGATTTTATTGGCTATAGTAACATACCATAATTATGAAATTTGGAAAATGGATGTCAAAACATCATTTCTCAATGGAAATTTGTAAGAGGATGTGTATATGTCACAACTTGAGGGTTTTGAATCCAAAGAATTTCCTGATCAAGTATGCAAGTTAGAAAGGTCCATTTTTGGAATTAAGTAAGCTTCGTGGAGTTGAAACATTCGTTTTGATGAAACAATCAAAGAATTTGATTTTATCAAAAATATGGATTAACCTTTTGTTTACAAGAAGATAAGTGGGAGTGCAGTCGTTTTCTTAGTTTTTTATGTCAATGACATATTGCTTATTGAAAATGAAATTTCTATGCTCCAGCCTGTTAAGATATGGTTATCTAAGAACTTTTCCATGAAGGATATGGGAGAATTAGTTTATATACTAGCATAAAGATCTATCGAGATAGATCAAAAAGGTTATTGAATTATCTCAATCTACGTACATAGATAAAGTGTTAAAGAGGTTTAGCATAGAGTATTCCAAGAGAGGATTTTTACCCACATCATATAGGATCTCTCTCTTACAGAGTATATGTATAAAAGGAGAGAGATAAAATGGATTGTATTCCATATGCTTCGACAATTGGATCAATCATGTATGCGATGTTATGTACTAGACCAGATGTTGCTTATGCTTTAAGCATAACAAGCATATATCAAGCTAATCCTGGTGAGGGTCACTGGATGGCTGTGAAAATATCTTGAAGTACTTGAGAAGGACTAAGGAAGTTTTCTGGTCTACGGAGAAATTGAGCTGAGAGTTCAGGATCATTTGGATGATAGTTTCCAATCTGATCAAGTCGATAGTAGATCACAGTCAGGGTATATTTTTACTCTTTATAGTGGTGCAGTTAGTTGGAAGAGTTCCAAACAACTAACCATCGCAGATTCAATAATCGAAACAGAGTACATTTCAACGTCAGAGGCGGCAAATGAACCCAGGTCTCATTAACGGTCCAAACATGTACTCAGGAAGTTTCACTTGATCAAGGAGATAGTGGAGCGGAAAGACATAACATTGGAGCTAGTTCCCCCCTGAAAAGAATCTAACAGATCCTCTTACTAAGCCATTGTCTCAAAAGAGACATGATCATCATATAGATGGATATGGTATTAGATTCATAGGGAATTGACTTCAGTGCAAGTGAGAGATTGTTAGTTTATGTCCTTGTAGCCAATCAATTGGATGCAAATTAATGTATGACATTATTTTGAATTAATGAAAATGCTTTATTTATCTTTATGTATTAATTTAATTAATATTTTATATTTTAATACTAAAGATAAAATCCTTGAAATAATTACTGTGTAATTGAAATTATGATAAGATCATAATTGTGAGATTCAATTTACACTTAAGTGTTATTCCTAAATATTCCTAGTTATAGTTTCATCAAGAGTAGATATTGTTGAAACGGTAAAATTTGCACACATTATGTATCTTTCTTATGAAGAAAGTAATTGATCTCATAAATTAAAGTATAGAGATACTTATACTAATGTGTGGATGATTATTAGAGAATATGTCACTGAGCTGACCCGATTATGAGAATTCTAAATGAAATATTACTTATGTGTCTATGGATTATCTCATAATGATGGTTGTATAATTGATCATCAGACTTGAGATTACCAAGATATTTAGTATGAGAATTACTGTGTTTTGATGCTACTTATGAATCGTCCTAGGATAATTCAGTCGGTGGTAATTGGATACAGTATGAACTATATATAGATAGATGAGTAAGTTAACATAGGATTCGTCACTCTGAAATAATTAGAGAGAATATTCTGCTATTCTTGATTAGTAATGATTTATAGAATAATCTGGCCAGAGTAAATTGATATTTGAAAAGGAGGTTTCAAATTTTAATTATAAATCAATTACTAATTAGCAAAAAATACATGATTGGATGATAAGAGTAGACATTGTATCCATACTCTGTCCAATTAGAATATTGAATGACAAAAAGATTAAATTATACATTATAGCCATGCATGGATAGGTTAAGTCAATCACTTTGACATTCCTTATATTTGGGTAATCACGACATGTTGCTATCTGTCAATCACGATTTGTGATTATAAATTATTTAATTAGAAAATTATAGATAAATTAAAGAAGTTTTAATTGATTTAATTCTAATTGTGAATTAGAATTAGAATTTATAATCATTGCCAAATTATTAGAAACTAATGGATCACACATCAAAGAGTAATTTGTGAAAAAAATCAATTTAATTAAGTTGGACTTAATTATAAAGTTTGAGAAACTTTGGAGATCAAATATGACATATTTGATTTTATTAAAATTAAATTAATTATAATTATAATTATAATTTAATTTTAGTTTTAATTATAATTAAAGAGATTTAATTTTAATAAAAGACTTATGATTTTTTCTATTTACATGAAAGAGCTTTTTAGAAGCTAGCATTTCTTACCTTCTTCCTCTCAAAACAATTTGAGAATTGTTCTGTGGATATCATTAGAGGCTGGACATTTGGACAGCTCGTGATTGATCAAACGAAAAAGTTTGAAAGATTTTTCAACAAAAAGCGAAGAAGGTATGATTTCTAAATCGTTTTATGTTTTATTCAAGTTTATTCAATTATCAAGATCTGCTCGAAATCTGTAAAAAAGATAAAAAAATTTCACTGCACCCATAATTCAATCACGGTTGAATTCCTACGGATGGCAAGTTCTTAAGGGCCAACGGTGGCAAGCCGCCTTGGAGAAACTCCGTTACACATGATGTTCCTCATCGGACGACCACCCAAAGTTGCGTGTTCTGGGACGTGGATGTGATGGAGATACTGGAATCTGAGTCCATACGTACACATCATGTATCACCCGCAACAAGCATCGTTTTCTCATGATCTTTTGGGTTCCGAAATTCGGAATTCGAACTTGTCATTGTCATCTACTCCATCTACCAAAGCAGATCATGTAGCTGATCAGGTGTGAACTTTTACTTTCTCTTAAGTTTCTTGTAGAGGTGTAAGGAAGTGAGTTAGGTGGGGTAGAATTTTCTTATAATTAATTAATCAATGTCATTAATCCAAAACAGCCTGTAAAGAAAAAAAAGGTTTGAACATTTATTCTTTAATTATTTTAATTAAGAAAAATGAAATTTATGAAATAAACATTTTGTAAATTAATATTGTTTGCACTATTAATAATTTATTAATTGTAAAATATTTATTATTGAAACTTAAGTTGAAGTTATACAAATAATACAAGATTAATTTATCCATTTTTTGGGTATATAAATGTTTAATTAATTAGAATTAGATAGAGGTTGGAACATTTGATCTTTAATTAGTGTAGTTAAGAAAAAGATGGTGTATATTAATAACATTTGGATTATATACAATTAATTAATTTTAAAATATTTATTATAAAACTTAATTTAACTTGTTAACTTAAGTTGGATTTATAAAAAAGTAATATAAGTTATTAGTTAAGAAATGATGTCATTTTTTATTTTTAAAATTTTAAAATATATTTAATTAATTTTAGTTTAGATTCAATCGAAATTCAAGCCACTCAAACTCAATCCACATGAGGCTCGAGTTTGAAGCTCAAGAACAAACTTTCGAGCCTAAGCTTAATCATAACAATTTGAGCAGAGACATAAACTCGACTCAACTCATTGTTGCCTTTACTTCTAATCAGTAGTTACAAATTTGTTATTTAAAGTGTGCTAAACCAATATTTATGGCAATAAAGTCACTCCCAACAAGTAAAACCAATTATGTTAATTAGATAAAATTGTTTATATAACATATGGCGAGATAGATTAGTAGGAGCAATATTTTGAAACCCGGACCGGACATCGAACCGGAGGTCTTACTGGTCACCGGTTTGACCGGTTCGACCGGTGGTGTGACGTCATAATTATACAATAATTATATTTAATTATATATAATATTAATAATATTAAATATAACAAATTTGTAAAAACTTTTGAATAGACTACAAATGGGCTTGTATCTAAGACTTATGACCCATTAGGCCCATATTCTAGAGATTTCTTTTGTCAAGTTTTCTAGAGTGTTCTTGCATGTCTCTCACCTTCTTCTCTGTCTGCGCGTTTCTCATCTTTTCTATATCACCCCTTGTAAGCTGGAAGACATTGTGGATCCCAAGCTTAGCGAAAAGCGAGTCAAACTGGGGTTTGGGTAAACCTTTAGTAAAAATGTCGGTGAGTTGACAGTGAGAGGTGACTGGTAAAAGATGAATGAGTTCGGAGTGAAGTTTTCCACGAACGAAGTGGCAGTCGAGTTCGATGTGTTTTGTTCATTCATGAAAAACTGTTTTTGGTAAGATGGATGGCGGATTGATTGTCACAGTAGAGGTAAGCGGTGGTTTGGTGGTGAAAGCCAAAATCTTACAAGTAGAATAACCATTGAAGCTCACACGAGGTGGTTGCAAGGGCTCGATACTCAGCCACGGAGGAACTTCTATAGACGGTGGCCTGCTTCTTGGATTTCTAGGAGATTAGGGACGAGCCCAAGAAAATGCAAAATCCGATGACTGATTCCTGAGAGTTGGGACAAGTGACCCATTCCAAATCAGAGAATGCCCGTAATTGCATGTTGGAATCACGGTGAAAGAGAATATCTTGGCCGGGAGCCTTTTTAAGGTATCGTAAAACTCTCTGAGCCGCTTGCATACGTATTTTTGTGGGTCAGTCCAAAAATTGAGAAAGTTGTTGAACGACGAAGCTAATGTTGGGTCGTGTTATAGTCAGGTATAAGAGCTTCCCAATGAGGCGGCGATAACCTGTGATGTCAGTGTGGGGTTCTCCATCGATCGTCAATTTTGTATGTGGAACCATCGGCGTAGATAGGGGTTTGCATTTCAAGGAGCCAACTTCAGTTAATAAGTCTAGGGTGTACTTTCTTTGAGAGAGATTGATGCCGAGAGATGATCTGGCCAGCTCCAAACCGAGGAAGTATTTGGCAACATCGACGTCTTTGATCTGAAATGTAAGATCTAGAAAATCTTTAGTGTTTTTGATGAGATTTAAGTCTTTACTAGCTAATAGTATATCGTCGACATAAATCAGAAGTATGATCAAAATGTTGTTTTCGGTCTTTGTGAACATGGAGTGATCTGAGGCAGACTGCTGGAATCTAATTGAAAGCAAAGCAGAGGTGAGCTTTTCATGCCACTGTCTACTAGCTTGTTTAAGTCCGTATATGCTTTTCTTTAACTTACAGACCAGTTTTGAATCAGGTAAAGGAAGTCCAGGGGGAGGCTTCATGTAGACTTCTTCATGGAGATCGCCATGAAGGAAGGCGTTGTTGATGTCAAGCTGATGAAGGTGCCAGTCTTGAGATGTGGTGAGAGTAAGTAGCAGGCGAATAGTAGTATGCTTGACCACGGGAGAAAAGGTCTCGTTGTAGTCCATACCAGCTTGCTAAGTGAAGCCTTTTGCCACAAGTCTACTTTTGCATCGGTGAACTGAACCATCTGGATTGTATTTATACCGATGTACACTTTTACAGTCGATTGCTGATTTTCCAGGAGGTAAGTAGGTGAGTTCTCAAGTTTTATTTTGAATTAAAGCCTATAATTCTGCATTCATTGCTTCTTGCCATTCAATGTGTTGCATAGCTTCATGATAGGTTGTAGGTTCTGTTAAAGCTGCAAGAACTAGAGAAAAATGTTTATATGCTGAGGATAGGTTATTGTAGGAGATGACTGTGGAAATTGAGTGAGGAGAGGTGTGAGACAATGTAGGACAGATATAGTCATTCAAATAGGATGGTGGTTGAGTTTGTCTAGTAGAACGTCGAGGTTGAGGTGTAGGGTGAGATGAAGTAGATGGCTCAGAATCAGTTAGTACTTGAGGGACATCATAAAGAGGGGAATCTTCAGTTGAGGGTAGGATTGGGCTTGGTATGGTAGAACTGTGGTAGGGAAGGTCCTGAAAGGAAAAAGAATCTTCATAGAAAATGACATCCCTTGAAAAGAAGAATTGTTTGATGTCTAGATCAAAAAGTTTATAACCTTTTGTCCCTATAGAAAAACTAAGAAAAACAACCTTTCTTGCCTTGGTATCTAACTTCCCTCTGTTTGCTTCTTTAGTGGAACCAAAGCAGAGACAACCAAACACTCTTAAATGTGTAAGAGTAGGATTGGTGGAATATAATTGAATAGAGAGATTTGTTTGATAGAAGAGGGGTTGGAATCCGATTAATAAGAAAAACTGCATGTAAAACACATTCTGACCAAAACTTAGTTAGAAGGTTGGCCTGAAATTTGAGAGCTCTTGCCACACTAAGAATGTGTTGATGCTTTCGTTCGACCCTTCTATTCTGTTGAGGTGTCTCAATACAAGTGGTTTCATGCAAAACACCATTCTTGGCAAAAAAATCAATCATTGAAAATTTAACTCCTTGGTCACTTCTTATGCATTTTATTTGTTTTGTGAACTATTGCTCCACATAAGCACATAAATTTTTTATTAAGTCTCTAGTTTTTGACTTATGTTTCATTAAATATACCCAGGTCATACGGCTATGATCATCAACAATGGTTAGAAAAAATCGATGGCCATGAATGGAAGTTGTGTGGTAAGACCCCCAAATGTCAACATGCACAATATCAAAGCAAGAGGAAGCAATGGAAGAACTTAAAGTAAAAGGTAACCTTTTTTGCTTCGAAAAGTAACAAGTTTCACATTGAACAAAATTAGGAAAAATAACGGAATTGTCTATACCAGATTACAATTTGAGTCTTGCATTTGAAAGATGTCCTAGGCATTTATGCCAAAGATAGTGTGAGTGATGTGTAACAGAATAGGCTTGTGGCAGAAGTGTAAGATAATAGAGTCTATTAGAATGCTTAGCAAAACCAATCGTCTTCAAAGTGTCGAGTTCCTGAATAACACATGAATGTTTGGTAAAGGTCAGTTTGCAATGTGAGAGTGAAGTAAGTTGACTAATGGAAATTAGGTTGAAAGAAAAGAAAGGAACATAAAGAACATTTGTTAGAACAAGAGAAGAGATATGCACTGAGCCGATGTGTGTGACAGGTACATGTTGACCATTGGGGAGTCTTGCTGTTAGATTATGAGTTGTGGTATATTTAGTGAATAAATGTAGACTGCAGACAATATGATATGTAGCCACCGAATCCAAAATCCAAGCAGAGGACCATAAGGAAGATTCGGCAGATAGAGATATACCTTTGATATCACTGGTAAGTGTGTTGACCTGAGGTATAGTGATTGATTTGTGTGAAACATCCTCGTCTTTGTTCAGTAAATCCTTCAGCTGACAATATTCTTCTAGTGTTAAGTTGAAATTGGATGAAGATGCTTCTCTGTGTGTGTTTGGAGTGACATTTTTGGCAGCTGTGATAGGTTCAAGGTGACTTTCTGCATGATTGACAGATTTAGATTTAGATTTGAAGTTGTCTCTTGACTGATAATTATTTGTTTTTCCATTGCTTGACATAAAGTTGGGTGAAAACCCATGCTTTTTGTAACATTTGTTTGACTGAGAGGTTTTTCGGGTATCTGTTTTGGCAAAAAATGCTTGAGATTCATAATTGGGTAATTGTGATGTTGTTGAAAGAAGATGTCGTTCATGTTGAGCTACCATGGAAAAATTTTGTTGATATCAGGTAAGGGTTCAATCAGCATGATTTGTGACCTAACAGTGGAGTAGGATTCATTTAAGCCTTTCAAGAAACGTATAACACAATCACTGTCTTGATAGGATTTAATGATGCTCAGCATATCACAATGGCATTAAGGGTGACATTTGCATTTAGGCAACGATCTTAAATTATGAAATTCAGCCCATAACATTTTTAAATGAGTGTAATAATCAGAGATAGATAGATTTTCCTGTCTGAAACCATAAATCTCTTCTTACAGATCTGAAATTCAGAAGGAATCTGCTTGTGAGAATCTGTCATGCAAGTCTTTCCATACATCAGCTGCTGAATCCAACCAAATAACACTTTGAGCGATGGACTCATTGACTGAGCACATTAGCCAGGATAATACTATGGTATTGCATCTTTCCTAATATACATAAGTAGGATCTTCTTTGTCTGGCATAACAATACTGCCATCTATGAATTTTAGCTTGTTTTTTGATAATAGGGTCATTCTCATTAACCTAGACCATGAATGATAGTTGGGTTCGATTATAAAAGAAGACACTAGAATGAGAGAGGGGTTTTCATTAAGGTGAATGTAATATGGTGAGGTGGGGTGGCCTTCGGGTCTTTGGATTTGTGCTTGAGTTTGGTTGCCAACTACACTGGCATAAGATGACCTAGACATGACTGCCCAAAATCTATGTCAGGTGAGAAATTGGAGTCGACTAAGAAGAGGAAAAACAAAGGAAGGTATGCTTTGATACTATAATGAAATTATGTTGTAAAAGGTAGGAACATTCTTCTAGCCAACTTTATTGATGATTAATTGCCTATATTTATAGGCATACAATAGAAGTATCTAGAGGTAGTCCAAAATATAACAAATTTGTAACAACTTTTGGACAAGCTACAAATGCGCTTGGGTCATTATTGTATCTGATGACTTATGACCCATTAGGCCCATATTCTAGAGATTTCTTTTGTCAAGTTTTCTGAAGTGTTCTTACGTGTCTCTCGCCTTCTCCTCTGTCTGCACGTTTCTTATCTTTTCTGTATCATCTCGAATGTGTCCATATTTGCAAGGTGAAGGGATTGCCAAGCACCTGATTTAGTGTTATGATTGTCAGAATATGGTAAGGGATCAGAGAGATCATCATATCCCTTAATCATCTCCCGGTCAACAACAACATATCAAGTTAGCACCTATACAGGAGAAATTGTAGCAATCCGTGTAAATGAACTTTCCATTAATAACAATGTAACACAGTATAATAACATAGCACTGTAATACGATAAAGAATATTCTTCTTTTCTTCCAATTACGTCTAATTTAGATACCAAAGTTTTGTGATGGTATCAGAGCAGTGTGACCGGTTCTAGGCCGATTAGTCATTCTGCATCATCATCTACCAGACTTACCACAGAAAACTAGCCAGAAAAACCAACCAGAAATCATGTCCGACGATGAAACCACATCAGGCATCACAAATGATGACCTGACCATCAGAATAGCCAACCTCTTGAAAAACGGCCTTAACACCAAAAGCCAGAAACAGACAATACCAGACAATCTATCCCTCAACGTAAAACTGAACAACCAGAATTACGGCTTATGGTCACGCATGATGAAAGTGGCCATAGGAGGCAAATCCAAGACTCTATTGAGTCATATCATAGGGGTTCCAGAGCCACCCCAGATCGGAGATCCAGAGTACGAGAAGTGGGAACAAGATGACCTTGTGGTATTCTCGTGGCTCATTCAAAACATTGAGCCACAGATAGCAAATAATCTTACAGAGTACCCTACTGCAAGGGAATTGTGGAACGCACTGGTGGTCACATATAGCAGTGGCCGGGATAAACTGCAAGTATTCGACCTTCACGCCAAGGTTAATGGCATGAAACAAGGAATGACCAGATTGGAGGATTTTTGGCTAGTACTGCAAGGAATATGGGGCGAGATAGATCGGAGGGAGCCAAATCCGATAAAATCGGCAGTGGACATAGCAACGTATAACACAATCAGGCAAGAACAAAAGTTGTTCCAATTTCTAAATGCTATCGACCACAAGTATGACCAAATCAAAAGAGAAATTCTGAGAACTGAGCCACTTCCCTCAGCGGAGGTAGCGTATGCTGCAATAAGGAATAAGACAACAAGACTAACACTATATTCATTCACATTTCTATTATCATTCCTCCATGCTAACCAACTGCCCTCTAAATATTCTAAGGGCATTTACCGGAGAGCCGAAATCACAGGAAATTGAGGGTGGCTTAGCTGTCACAGGGAAGACCGATTCCGACCAAACAACAGAGGCAACAGGGCTTGTTTCTCGTGGACAGCATCGGTCAAACCCCAGATCAGGGGGAGCATCATCCCGGTTGGACAAATCGAAGCTTTGATGTTCCCACTATGGTATGAGTAAACACACCAAGGAGCAATACTTTCAGATCGTGGGATATCCGGAGTGGTGGACAAAAAATCACAGGAACAAAGCAATAGTAGCCACTGGAGCCACCAGCAAGGCCGCAGCCGCTATGGGCAGCAACGAAACTACCAGTAACAGCGGCGGCGGCCATGGGAGCAGTGGAGAAGTAGGCAGATATGGAAAGGTGGCGGCGGCTAAGGTTGCGGTAGGAAAAAAAGATGGAGGATATACCAAACCCTCCTATCTCTAACCCTAGATTTTTTAGTCCAAATGTTTTGGATTTGTTAAATTTGAGTATTGCATTGTCTGAGAATTTTGGTCAAACCCCAGAAGTTCCAGGAAATTATTTTTTGACCCTAGAATTCTTAGGAAATTTCAGTTTGACCCCAGAACTTCCAAAAAATTCCAAATTAACCCCAGTTTTTTCCAGAAATTCCAAAAATATCCCAAAAAATGTGGCAATTGCAAATGTTGTCCAAAATCAAGAGAATAAGAATAGTTGTTGGGTTTTTGACTGTGGGGCCATCGACATCATGACCTTTGATGTCTCAGATATAGTTGTTCCCTTGAAGCCAAATAAGACACATGTTAAAACAGCTAATGGAGGAATTGCACCGGTAGCAGGGGCGAGGTCCATTGAAATATCACCCACTTTGAAAATTTCAAATTGTCTTTATGTCCCTTCGTTATCACATAAGTTGTTATCCATTAGTCACGTGACTAAGGAATTAAATTGTACGGTATTGATGAACCCTAATTTCTGTCTTTTACAGGATATCAGGACGGGGGAGATTATTGGACGTGGCACTGAGCGCCATGGATTGTACTACGTGGATGAGATAGCCCAAAACGGTACTGTGATGCTGGCTCACGGAACTGCAGACCGGGAAGCTTGGCTTTGGCACCGTCGACTGGGACATCCATCCGCGGGTTATTTAAAGCTTTTATTTCCTAAGTTATTCCAGTCTAATAATGTGTTGAACTGTGAAACGTGTGTTTTGGCTAAAAGCCATAGACAAACTTTTAAACCCAGTAATACCCGTACTGATTCAGTGTTTTCATTAATTCATTCTGATGTTTGGGGCCCAGCACCGGTTTTAGGGGGTCAAGGTTTTAGATATTTCTTGATATTTGTTGATGATTGCACTCGTATGACATGGGTGTATTTTTTGAAACATAAATCCGAAGTTGTTGACAAGTTTATCCTCTTTTATGCCATGATCAAAACCCAATTTAAAAAAACCATCCAGATTTTACGTTCCGATAATGGGGGGGAGTTTGTGAATTCACATATGAAAAGTTTTTTCCAAGAAAAAGGGTTAATCCATCAGACCACCTGTCCACATACCCCAGAACAAAATGGTGTCGCCGAAAGAAAAAACCGTATCCTTCTTGAAATGACCCGTGCTTTACTTCTTGAATCTCAGGTTCCTAAATCATTTTGGCCTGAAGCTGTAGCCACAGCCGCCTACCTCCTAAACAGACTTCCAACCAAAATCCTAAATCTCAAAACCCCGATTCACACCCTTGCCACATTTACCAAAATACCTCCGATCCTTACCCTTCAGCCTAGAATCTTTGGGTGTTCAGTCTTTGTCCATACACCTAAAACCGAAAGAACCAAATTTGACCCATGTGCTGTAAAGTGTGTCTTTGTGGGATACGGAGTAAACCAAAAAGGGTATAGATGTTATGATCCCAAAACCCGTCACATGTTTACTACAATGAACTGTGACTTTCTTGAAACTGAATATTTCTATAACAACCAACCTAGTGGTCAGGGGGAGAGTGAAATTATAGACACACTAAGTTGGTTGCCAAGTCCGGAAGCGGTTCCAACAGAATCAGTTAATAGTACTACCGGGCCAACCTCTGAAACTTCCATACAGTCCATGGAACTCACTGCCTCAGAAGAGACACCTCCTCCTCCCTTGATACCTGAGGTAAGAGATTCTGAAATTATTGAGACTCCCGTTATTGAATCCTTTAACATTGATAATCCTGAGATCACAGAAGAACAGGAAGAAGATGCAGGGAGATATGTTTTACCACCGAGGAGTAACAGGGGGATCCCACCAAAAAGGTATTCTCCAGAGAGAGGAGTGCGAGAATCCAGATATCCAGTGGAAAATATAGTAAGGGGGAGTCTATCAGAAACAGCCCGAGCCTTTGTGATGGCCTTATATGCAGAAGAGGTTCCCAGCACTGTGGAAGTTGCCCTAAAGTCAAATAACTGGACAAATGCAATGAAAGATGAGATGGAAGCATTGACTAAAAACAACACTTGGGAGAAGTGTCAATTGCCAAAAGGGAAGAAACCAGTAGGGTGTCGCTGGGTCTTCACTATCAAGCACAAACCTGATGGGTCAGTTGAGAGGTACAAGGCACGGCTGGTGGCAAAAGGATATACGCAGACATACGGGATAGACTACTCAGAAACTTTCTCCCCTGTGGCAAAGATGGATACGATCAGGGTGTTGTTCTCGATAGCAGCAAACAAGGGATGGCCTCTCCATCAGTTCGATGTGAAGAATGCCTTTCTACACGGAGATCTAAAAGAAGAAGTGTATATGGAGGCACCACCCGGGTTCACTAATGTTTTTGGAACTGGAGAAGTATGTCGGCTGAAGAAGTCACTGTACGGCCTTAAACAGTCTCCGAGAGCGTGGTTTGGGAGATTCACTGTTGCAATGAAGGGCTATGGGTTCAGACAGAGTAATTCAGACCACACGTTGTTCCTTAAACGACGAGGTAATTTGGTGACCTGTTTGATTATTTATGTTGATGATATGATCATTACAGGGAACGATACAGAAGAAATGGCAAGATTGAGAAGGAACTTGTTTACTGAGTTTGAGATGAAAGACTTGGGGGCACTAAAATACTTCCTTGGGATAGAAGTACTCAGGTCAGGAAAGGGAATATACATTTGCCAGAAGAAGTATATTCTGGATTTGTTGGCAGAGACAGGGATGATTGACTGTAGACCAGCTGACACGCCCATTGTGGTGAATCATGGACTTCGAATTGTTGAAGGAGCCGAGTTGGTAGACCGGGAAAGGTATCAACGTCTGGTAGGGAAACTAATTTATCTGTCTCACACTCGACCTGATATAGCATATGCAGTTGGGATTGTGAGTCAGTTCATGCATCGACCCCAGATAGATCACTTGGAAGCTGCACTTAGAATTGTGAGGTATCTGAAGGGCACACCAGGTCAGGGAGTATTGTTCAAAAGAAATGGGCACTTGGAGATACAAGGATACACAGATGCAGATTGGGCAGGTAACCCTGTAGATAGAAGGTCCACATCTGGATATTTCACTCTTGTGGGTGGAAATCTAGTCACCTGGAGGAGTAAGAAGCAGAATGTGGTAGCTCTATCTAGTGCAGAAGCAGAATTTCGAGGAGTGGCTCGAGGCTTAGCTGAAATACTTTGGCTACGGAAATTGTTAACTGAGATTGGTTTTCCTCCGTCCGGAGCCTGTAAGATTTTTTGTGACAATAAGGCTGCGATCAGTATTTCAGAGAATCCAGTTCAACATGATAGAACCAAACATGTTGAGGTGGATAGGCACTTCATCAAGGAGAAATTGAAAGTAGGAATAGTGGAGTTGCCATTTGTCCAATCTGAAGACCAGTTGGCTGACATCCTGACAAAAACAGTTAATGGAAGAATTTTTGAAAGTATTCTGAGCAAGTTGAGTATCGAAAATCCCATTAGTCAACTTAAGGGGGAGTGACAGAATATGGTAAGGGATCAGAGAGATCATCATATCCCTTAATCATCTCCCTGTCAACAGCAACAAATCAAGTTAACACCTATATAGGGGAAATTGTAGCAATCAGTGTAAATGAACTTTCCATGAATAACAATGTAACACAGTACAATAGCATAGCACTGTAATACGATCAAAAAGATTCATTTTTCTTCCAATTACGTCTAATTTAGATACCAAAGTTTTGTGACACAATACCATCGCAACCTCCCAGCGTTGAAGCAACGTCAGAAATGTAAGTTCCAAACATAACATCTCCATGGTACCCATTTTGTGTCGTCATTGACCATAACTATTTTTTCATATTATATAAATTAAAATTTTTCATTTTAATTTTTATTTAAAAAATTATATCACAATTTATATCCATATATTAAGATTAATGTCTAGCAATAAATGATAACCACATAAATATTACAAATATTAAAGGCTTTTGACTAACTTTTTCATCTATAATTTTTCTATATAGTTTAATATTATCACCGTATAATATTTTGCTTATATAAAATTAATATTTACTTTACAAAAATCCAATTATATTAGTTCTTTTATATTAGTAACTGCTTCATTTCATAAAATTTGAAAATTTATTTTCAAATTTAATTCTACCTTGGTCAAAGATTTTTCAAATTAATACTAATAAAAACAACAGAAAAAACTCTCTAATTAATTTAAGGTGATGAATTCTATATTAATCACTTCATTATATTCATATAGTTTATGCTATATCCAATATCAACTGAGTTACCCTTAACTAGGATAGGTCCTTAGTAGTATTTGAAAAATAGCAATTCTTATATAACATACTTTGAAGATCTCAAGTTAAATGATCCTTAAACAATTATTACGATGAGAATTTTCATAGGCATATAAGTAATATTACAAATAGAATTCTCATATCGGATCAGTTCAGTAAACTTATTCTTTATCAAATGCCTATATGTTTATTCAAGTATTTTCACATTTTAGTCTATAATATCAACTATTCTTAATTCAATTTAAGGTGATGAATCTTATATTAATCGCTTAACTATTTTCATATAGTTAATGTTATATATATCTAATATCGATTGACTTACCCTTGACTAGGATGGGTCCTTACCATTATCAACCAACTCCTTTAAGGTTTAAAGTTAAACCATAGTCTTTTCCAATGCTGACTTTGAGTCGTCATCAAATAAGGGGTTTGACACTAAATTGTCCTTTTCTGACTTTTATCTGGCTTCTCTCCTTAACCTATATAATATTCTTCCTATTTTTAAATGAAATAGTAATTCAGTTTGATAAGAGGATCTAGTAAAATGATAAGTAAGAAATAAGAAAGTAAAATAAATAACATAAACATTGTTAGATTAACTACCTAGTAATGATGTCAAAATTCGGTATAATGTTGCCTATACTAAAATACAAAACCTTACTCTCAGAATCTATATAATACTAAAAGTAAGAGTTGATCCCATAGATCATAGAATAAGAATAAAAGGGGTTTAAAATACGGTAAAATAATTACGCAAAATATAATAAAAGAGCAATTTAAATTAAAAATGAAATACCATTAAAAGATAAACTTTAGTCCAGTCCACATCCACCATGGGAATCGTATATCAATCTTGGATGTAGGAATAAATCAATATAATACTTCAACTAATCATCATTGAAAGTATCCATATCCTTCCTTAATCTTAGTTAAATGGAGACAAAAACAATCTAATTTACCTAATTATTGAATAACCATTATTCAGTACTAAAGATTCAAGGCTAATACACGAGTAGTTTAAAAGGCTTGGCACATGGTTGTGTTTCAGCTCGTGTACCTAAGTTGTGTTTCGGTTCGGCTCATGTTCCTTGTAAATTTTCTTCATGCTTTTCCTTATAAACTTCTCCAATTCTTGGAAAAGTTTAGCTTTAAGGCCACATCTTCTCAAATACATCAAGAGCCATTCCTATATATCTCATTTGCTCTTAAAATCTCCAATTGCATCTTGAATCAAAATATAAAGATAATGATTTCATGAAGGCATAAAGTTGATGTAAAAGATTAAATTTTAAGAGAAAATAACATATAATTTTACA
This sequence comes from Erythroxylum shatona, assembly GCA_027568895.1. Lineage (NCBI taxonomy): Eukaryota > Viridiplantae > Streptophyta > Magnoliopsida > Malpighiales > Erythroxylaceae > Erythroxylum > Erythroxylum shatona. The sequence continues at coordinate 36,543,975 of JAOSBK010000008.1, read as the reverse complement.
CTCTCATTAAATATAATTGGTCAAATAAAAATTGTTAACAACCTCTTTTTTTGATTAGATTCAACTACTCATACCTTATTTCATCCTATCCAGATTCTTCGAATTATGACTTAATTAAGACATGAAGGAATGGACTTTCGACTCGTACATGAACAAAAACTTCCATCCTGTATACAAATGACTATGGTGTTGCTAATTAATGTTGATGTTTTTTGTCATCGTACGATAAACATGAAGTGATATGGCAATAAGTTATACCTAGAAAGAAATTCAATACGATGTTAATGATATTTTCGGAATTCTTTGACAAAAATGAGACCAAAAATTGAACGATGATTTAATACATTATCATCCTATCTTAATAAGGAAAGATGGAGAAAAATATAACGAAAATAGAACTATGAAGGTCCTAATCAAAAGATTAAGCTCGGTGTTGAATTGTAAATTGGTAAAGTGTTGTATATCTTATTTTACCCGTTAAGTGGTTGTCTGCAAATTGTGTACAAATTTTTGGGTATGAGTTTAAAAATAGGTTGAAGAAAATGGAACAAAAACGTATGGTTGACTGAATAGGAGTTCATAGCTTTACCTAGAGTCTAAAAATAAAAATACCAAGAAATTCCAAGAAATGGGAGTATTAGAACTTAAAACAAAGATAATGCCTAGAGTTGAGTCTTAGAACTTGAAATGAAATTGAAATATCTAGAATTGAATATCAAGGCTTGAAACGCAAAAGAAATGTCTTTTTCTTTTGCGTCATGAAGAACAAACATTGACCTTTAATTTCTAACACTGATCCATCATGAAATAATCAACAACAAAAGAATGTACGTGATCCTACATTTTAGAGCTGATGCTCACTCCAAACATTGCAAGTGGTAGTTTTCCTCACAGTTTAGATATGTTGTAAATGCCTCATCCTCAACAACAACAATGCAAAACATGCAAAAACTCCTTGCTTAACAGTTTTGTGATTTTCCAAAGATGTGTGGGTGATCCCTGTCTACTCCTAATGCGACCGCTCATATAAAACCCTAACTAAGTGGTATATGTCTCCTATAGGTCCCTGCCATATACTCCCTCCTATCCAAAATAAGTGTCGTTTTAGAGAAATACACACTTATTAAGAAAGCTAGTGAAATATTTGATATACCCTTATTAATTGCATGTTGAATTGCCTTGAAAATGTAAT
>JAOSBK010000008.1:36508976-36532700 GCA_027568895.1 Erythroxylum shatona | reverse complement strand
CTTTGGTGTGAATGGACATTAGACCACATACATCAATATGTATTAGGTTTAAAGTCATTAGATGCCTTCTTATACTTCAAAGACTCTAGATAGGCCTTACAGTTTCTCTTTCAGTGGCCATCCTTGCCACAGTGGAACAAGTTCCCTTCGAGGCAGTCTTCTTTGCTTTCTTGACACCTCCTTTAGGCTCTGTGGACTTCTTCTTCTTTTGGCTCTTTTTCTTCAAACCAGAAGAGTCCACTAGCATCACAACATTGTCCTTACAGATAGATGGTTCAACAACCTTGAGCATGTTGACCAGCTCGAGAATTGTGCTGGATATATTGTTCATCTGATAGTTAAGCACAAATTGTGAGTAACTATCGGTTAAACCCATAAGAATTAAGTCAATACTTAATTCATGATCCAAAACAAAACCCAAGGAGGCCAACTGCTTAATTTAGCCATTCATCTTTAATGTGTACTACACTAGATATGTCCCTTCAATTATCTTGGAGCGGAAGAGCAATTGCGAAGTCTCAAACCTTTTAGACCTTGCTTGCTCATCAAAGAGCTCCCTAAGATGATAGACTATGGTATGAGCATCCATAGCCTTGTGCCACTTTTATAGCTCCAGTGACATAGTGGCTAGTATAATACAACTAGTCATCTCACTATCATCAAGAAGCTTCCTATATGCCCTCCAATCATCATTAGAGGAATCAACAGCAAAGGGATCGGGAAGTGGTTCTTCCAACACATAACCAAGCTTCTCGGACTTGAGAACTATTCTCAAGTTCCTGAGCCAATCAAGGAAGTTTGGTCCAGTCAACTTGTTAGCTTCCATCAATGATCTTATATTCACACTAGTACTTGTGGTGTTGACTTGGGCAATAGCAACCTTTCGTTAAAAAGAAAAAAATTAGAATGTACTTAATGCATTTGTATAAGGACTTTAATAACACACATTATAGCTCCCACTATTTTTAACGAATTCATAACCCTCAATATAAATCTAAGAGAACTCTTAGAGAAATTCTCCTAATGTCAATATCCAATATCCCTAAGAATGACCTTAGGTTTGCTCAACAAGCCACCTTAGTTCAACCGGTAGGTATCAATCATACTAATTACATCTCCAATGCAACTATTGAATCTAGTACTATCAACTATTGATGTGTTCACACTCATTGGGCTATCAACTCTTGACACGTGTACATCTAATGTACACTACCCAACTTTGCCTCTATACACGTTGATCTTGGGTTTGCCCAACAAAGCAATGCTTCTAATTAAACTTACTCATTAATCCAAAAATCCTATTTCTATGTTACGAACATATCCATATAAAGCAAGCTTCGGTTTGCCTAACAACCCTAACTTTAAAAGACCTCTAGTTCTCGTCATATTAAAGGAGGGCGTTAGTTTTAATATTCTAAGAGAGGGGTTTGACTAAGGTCTTATCTAACTTAAATGGTCTTATACGTATAACTCATATATATATAGTAAGGGGTTTGACTAAGGTCTTATCTAACTTAAATGGTCTATATATATATATATACTATAACTACATGGCATGATATGGACTACCCAATCAAATTGGACCTAAGCCCATAACTATCCATCATGTAAACCCACACATTCTCCTAACCATGCATTCTTATATATCTAAACACATCATTTTGGTTATGACAATATATGGATCCTAACATTAAAGACCTAATCCAACACTTGGATCTAAGCCCAATCCAACACTTAGATTTACTATCTTCCTTTTACTAACTTCGCTAAAATTACTATTGTATGTTATTTTATTCCAATGTGCACCTCCACACATGTGCTGAACATTATTATTGTGACTCTGCACAAGAGGAGCAACAATTTAGGTATGGGTTACTTAGTTTCTGTCATTGCTGAGTATTATGGCATAGACTATAGTGGTTTAACTGTCTGTCTCCCTAACTTCCTAAATCATCATCATTTATGGCATGTTGAAATCATTAAGTCTCATAATATGGAACTCCGGGATATCAACCAAAAGACATATGTGAAGATCAAGGCTAGTCAGTCAAGTTCGAGTACAGTGCCACCTCAACAGGTAGAAGAGAACTCGATTAATGAACAGCCTGAGGAGGAAGAAGAAACAGAAGAACCAAACTGAAAGAAAGTGCTTGATACAATCTCTGCAAATACCAAGGTAATTAGAAATACACTTGCATAGAACTCTAGAAAAATGAAGAAGATGGACCAAACACAATGATGTTAGAGCCAGGACATACGTCATATCCATCGTTATTTCGAGACTCAAGGCATCCAACTGTCACCCCTAACACCATCCTTGCCTCCATCACCATGAGGCTTTCTCCCTTTCTTTTTAAATTTAGTCTTTATTTTATTTTTGTTTTATTTTAATTTAATGTCACTTCTTTCCATTTGTGTTTGTTTGTCCCTTCTCACATCGAGGACAATGTTTTATTCAAGTGTGGGGAGGGTTATGTGTTTTGCATTAAATGTGAATTTTGCATATTATATGTAGTTGTTAGGTTGCATTTTATAAATCATGTGAATGTGCCAATGGCTTAGATGGATTAGAATTGATTTAATTTTGAACATAGTCTATTAGGTTATGAAAATTCATTAACTTGCAAAAATTAGTTAATTGGGTTCTTTGGTTAAATATACAGCTTAATTAATATTTAATATTAATTTGTAACCCCTTAAATTATCACATTCATTCATAATTTGAGGTCTTTTAACTTAAGTAGCTTTCCTAATTTTTTTTTTATGAAAATGAGTAGCTAAAGTAACAAGATAAGCAATAAAAATGTGTGTTTGTTAGTTTTAAATAAATTACTCTTCCGCTAACTTTCAGGTTATAAATAGAGCTAGTAGCCAGTTGAGAATGTAATATAGCTGAGTAATCGGATCAATACGGATCACAAATATTTATCTTCGCGTCAAAAGGCTATAATGACGTCTTAACCAAGTAGCTTAATAAAAAAATGACTTAGTCGAGTAACCGAATCGACATTCATTACCAATGTTTGCCTCCAAGTAAAAGACTAGGTCCTTGTTTAAATATTTAAAAAAGATAAGTAAAAAGCGTTTTCTAATAAAAACCTACCAAACCTGTAATAGCTTGACTTTTCATGAAAATGTACTTAGGAATAGTTACAGAGTTTGAATGACCAAAGAATTATTAATGTGTGTGTACAATTAAAAAGGGTAAATAAATTAACACTTGGATCTGGATTAATATGTATATTTAGTTCAAAGCCCCAAGACGCAGATTTTGCATGTTAGTGATTTTATATAATGTGAATGATTGTGTTTAAAATTAAATTTATTTCATAAGTTGAATTCATTGTCTCATTACTAAATTGTGTGTTGTGTATTTGTTATTTTATTTGCTTAATTCATTGTCTCATTACTGAATTATGTGTTGTGTGCTTGTTATTTTGTTTGCTTTAAGACAAACAAACGTTTAAGTGTGAGGATGTTGATAAGTGTGAATGCATCATATTTTAGGGCTTAGTTTGATACGTATTCAATTGTTAATTCAATCGTTTAGTATGTGTTTAGATCAGAATTGTGTTAGTTTGCTAATTATTTATGTTTTAAGTATTTTATGGGTTAGGACAAGTCTTTAAGCTTAATTATTATGTTTTTGAGGTATTTTGATGCGTTTGTTAGTATTTCAGGGTCAACATTGAAGAACAAAGAAGTTTTAGAGACATTCAGGTCGAAACAACATCCCACGATTATGGTACAACAGGCCACAATCGTGACAGAAGCACTAGAGTTAGCCTAATCATTACAAAATCCTAGGACATATGTAACACCCTACTCTCGTAAGACACGTACCCAACATCCTGAGTGATATCCAAGTCTGTGCCCCGCGATAGTGGCATTCTAATGCGGTCAAACAATCGAAAACTCAGTACAATATTTAAAACAATTTTCATATGCATACACGAAAATCAGTAATCAAAATTTTGGACCCATACTTTATTTCATAAATATTTTCATTTACAAGAGTTACCAATATTTTTCAAATCATCACAATTTTATTAATCACTAGGGGCCATTTCAGATACAAAACAATCACAATCATAATGTCGTTACAGTATAAATGCGTTCGCATACACATTGTACAATAATTTCATAATACATTACTTAATACAAAAATTAAATTGAAAATCCTATACAGACGCGAACTAATCCCGACCTCTAACTTTTACTTGTATGCAGTAGGTATACTCCCATTTGCCTAACAGGGTACTCTTATGAGCCTGAAAAATATTTGCAAATTTTGGGTGAGTTTTGTGAACTCAATGAGCGACCATCCTCGATGGCTCACTCAATCACATAACACATACAGATCATAAAATCACTTAATTCACATCATTTCAATCATAATCAAATAGCATCACATATCATTTTGATCACTTATTTCACAATTCACATTCAGAGCTGTCACACAGTTCATTTTGTTCATTTGAAACATACATATCAATTTTGTATGCAATACACATGAGACTCACTTTCATTTATTACTTTGTTGTGACCGAGTGCCTATAACTGTCCCATATCCATTGTAGATACCGGGCTCATTAATAACTATCCCGTATCTATTGTGGATACTAGGCTCATTAATAACTGTCTTGTATTTGTTAGGGATATTGGGCTCATTTTATATAGTGAGCCTTTGGCTCTTAATCACTTTCTGAGCGCGAGACTCTTTTTCACATTCTAAGCTTTAAGCTCTTTTCAGTAGCTACTCTGGTCATAACTACTTTTATCTTTCATGCATTTATGTAATGGAATGCATCAATCACATATACTCAATCAGTCACTTTCTTTCAATTTACACATTTCAATGGATCTAAGTCCGGCATTCAACATTTAAGTTGAATATCACTTTTTCATTTATATGCATGTTCACATTTTCCTTCGAAACTAGGACCGACTTTTAACAATCAAGTCATGTATCACATATTTCATCAAATTCACATACAAGGAGCACTTCAATATCTCATTCACATTTCATAATCATCGGACCTTCTACCCGGAAACTAACACAATTCAATTCACATTCACAATGCATAATCATTCAATTCATAATATAAACAAAACAAACAATAAAGTAAGACTATTTAGGTCGACTCATTGTACGCTCCAGATTAGCATTGGCTTCCCAGTTCTAGAAACGTCTAAATGCGGACATTTATCCTGCACATTCAAATTATACAATATACATATTGCATTCTCACATTAATAACTTTTCATAATTCTAAGCATTCATTTATGCACACGTGTGGATATAGAATATGTATAATGCATGTTCATGAAAATCCCGAGTATATCATCAAATTTCATATCTTATTATCATTTGCATCTCATAATTCAATCACTTATCATTTCTTTTCTTGCATTACTTGCTCTTACTATCAATTTCTCATTCATTTAAACTAGATACACTTTACTCCTCTTCTTTGAATCACAATTTTAATCAAATGAACCACTTCATCTCCATTTTACATATGTATTTGGTACTTTAATACCAAAAATTCACTCATTAATGTAATTTCTAGCCTTACAAGACCAAACAATTATCCAACTCTCATTTTAGTCCTATGTCACTTCAAAAAATCTAGACCTTTAGGTTAATTTTTCCATGATCATTCTGATCAGTAAATGAAGTAATTTGGTAACACTTTCTACTAGAAATGTAGCGCCCCCTTACCGCAGGGTACACACCGGGACTCCCGCTAGTCATTCTAGTACATATCCTACAATAAGGGTGAGCTACGTTCGACCACTACCTTACTTCACATGGCATCACATTTTTTTTTCACTTATAACGCATCAATTGAAAATCACAATATTTTTTAAAATCAACTTTTCCCCCATTTCATTTCATCAAGATCAAAAGTTTACACGTCGTTCATTCTTTACTATCTGTATATCAAGCAACATCCTAGTACAAAAATACTACATGAAAGAGGAAAAGGATCAAAGTGATCTAAGTCATCCAAAAGTCCCAGCTGACCGACCTTTGAGCCATGACTTCTCTTACCAGACACAATCTACATGGCTGGAAAAGTCCCTCTGTAGCTAGGAGTCTACTCTAAATCACTGTTGAGCTCGAGGCTCAAATTCACTCGTTGAGCTTTAAGCTCTAATCGATGGCTGCTCCGGTCACAACTGTCATTATCTGATTATGCATTCATGAATGAAATGCATATGCCACAATTAATCACATCATAAGCATGTATGCATATGCCGCAATCAATCACATCATAAGCATGTATGCATATGCCACAATCAATCACATCATAAGCACGTAGGTCTCATATTCACATACAAGTAGCACTTCAATATCACAACTCCCCAGTACACAGTCACCGGACCTTCTGTCTGGAATCCACAATCCAATCACAATCAACCATCATTCAATATATATTCATAAGCATAAGCAAACAATAATTGAGAGAAACCATCTAGGTTACTTACCAACTACTTCCGAAGCTAGTACCTGGAAGTCTCGGTAACGTCTGTGGGTTGACGTTCCAAATGCGCCTCTATAACAATTAAAATACACATATATCACAAGTTGTACAATCAGAAGTATATAATAATGCACATGCAGAAATTGAAATGTGTACAATGCATGTTCGTGACAATCCCGGTATCATTCTATAAATTGCATCACAAAACCATTCCCGTATCAAAACTCATTTATTCCTAGGTTTAGCTGCACTAAAATCATTTTCCAACTCAATTTTTCATGCACACACAATTTACATTTTTCACAACAATCACATTTATTAACAAATATACCGGAAAATGTCATGAATGCATGTACAATCATTTTCATGTGCAAAATTTACTATTCATGTGTATATGTATGCATGAACATACCAAAGCATTTCTAAGCACTTAGTAACCACTGCAAAATTACTATTCTACCCTTCCCACTAGTAATGGGATGTTACATGAAGTGTAATTTGAGTCTAACTTGTTACCAAGATTTTTCTAGATATGGAAATGTAGAATGGTTGGTTTAGAAGTAAGAAACTTAAACAAGAAAAAAAAAGAAAAAGAGAAGAAGTGCAATTCGGTGAAGAAGATGATGAATAGTATTGAAAAATTTTTGGTTTTGGCATTTGTAACTAATGTTGCATTTTGAGTTGTTTTAGCATAAGATAAGTTGCATGAGTGTAAAAGTGAATAAGAGGGATAAATATAAGGGTATAAGTTTGTAATGAGGAATTAAGTAGAAGAGAGGAAGAAGATGGAAGAGTTTTGCTGCAAAAATGTGGAGAGTTACGTGCAAAAAACGTGATTCTACAGTAAAAGGGTGGTAGTTGCTTGTATAAGTTTATGAACAGAGTATTTCATTGAACAACCCTAAGTTTTTTGCCTATAACTTTTTCATCCGAACTCCAAATAACTTGAAACTTGGACCAATGGATTCCTAAGACATTTTCCTTTCTCTGCATAATTTAAAGTTATCTAAATTGATTTGAAAGTGATTGATAGGATTAAAGTGTGAAAGTCTGCTAGAATGTTATGAACTGGAAAATTTCATAATTATGCTTTGGTTTTCTAATTATAACTTGAGCTGCAGATTTATGAATGAGTTTATTTTTGACTCATATTAAACTAAAGACATATGTCTACAACTTTTGTGAAGAAGTTGAATTTTAATTCTGTCTTTAAGATTTTCAAAATTGGCATGAAAGTGAGTTTTAGCTTAAGCTATAACATTACCAGGGACAGAAATCATGTCTTGTGGTTATTGAATAAAATGTATTGATGTGGGCCAAATTAGGCTAAGTTCTCTTGACCAAAGTTGTAGCTTATTTTCTTAGCATTAAATTGGTATAAAGTTTGTAATTTTTGGATATCTGAGCTGAAAGATATGATTTGTTAAATTAAAGGGTATGATCATGTACTAACTAAAAGTGCAAATGAGCATAGTCAGTGGTATGTTATTCATAACTCATTGAATACTGAATCAAATTGGATGATCTTAGAGTCATTAGAAACTTAAAACACTTTAGAACAACTTTCTAGAAGAAAGTTTTGCCTAATTTTGTCATTTACCCTATCAGATTAATTATTCAATGTTGACCTAAAATCATATGGATAGAAAATCTGAAGTGGTCAATTAAGTTATGTAATTGATTTCACATTGTTTTATTTTGGCCCAAATTATAAGTACCAAATGATAGTAATGAGGGCTTTGATATCTGATCAATTTGATGATGAAAATTACAATAAGATACCCAGAATTGTCATTGAGCATGCATTGTGCATATTTTATATAAGTACATGTGCATAAATGAATACTTATACATTTGTGCAAAATTGTTATATTTGTGAATGTGTTGTGCATGTTTTAGAGGAGCCAAGTGGACGCTAAACAGACATTACTGGACCATCTAAGCAATAGCATATTGGAGCGTTTTGTGAGTCAGTCGAGATGATTTCCTAGGATTGTTTTGATTTGAATTTAATTTGATTTGTTAAACTTCCAATATTTTTGAACTGTTTGTGAGTTGTTTCTGGAGTCCGGACTTAAGGTTCGAGGAGTTTAATAGTTGGACATATATTGGGAATGTTTTGATTTGATATGAATTTGACATTTGATTCTCAACAAAAGTTGAATGCCAGACTTAGGTCCAATGACTGTTAAATCTTATCTGAGCATTTGTATAAGATTGTGATATATGAGATATTTAGAAATTGTTGCATTTCATAAAATGCATGCTCAGATAAAGGAGTTATGACTTGAGTTATCAGTATGAAGTGCTTCCACGTAGAGCTTTGCTTCGTGATTTCTGATTTCACACGTAGAGCTATGCTCCGTAATTCTGTTCGATTAAGCCCTATGGGCTGGTATTTGTATAAGTTTGTGATAGGCACTTGGTCACAACAATAAGAAAGAATGTGAGTCTCGTACATATGACATTATAAGACTGAAATTTATTGAATGATTTGCAAAGCTGAATGAGTGATAAATTGATGTGATTTATTTGCTATGCTTAGCAATGTGAACTGTGTGATCTTATGAAATACCATGTTATGTGAACATATGGAATGTGTTCATGATCTGAATGAGTGTTTGTAAAATATGTATTATGTGTATGTGATCCGGTGAAATCATCAATGATGGTTGACTCATTGAGTTCGCAGAACTCATAAAAATTACAATGTGGTTTTTCAGGTACGAGACAGGAGACCTAGTTCTTAGACAGGACTAAAGGACCTTTTCTATTTTGTTATGGTTCAGAGGTTTGTCAGCTGGCTCCAGAAGTGTTGTGTCTTGTATTTTGTTGTTTTTGTTAAAACCTGTATAAGGTTATGTAAATATTTGTATAAAGGAAATAGTGTAAATTTTTTTTGGATTAATGCAATGAATGGTTTTAAATTTAGTGACTTCCGATTATGTTAGATGATGTTATGTGTAAGTTGGTTTTGCTTTTGCTCTAACATGCCATTATCATAGGTTATGTTCCTGAATGTTTGGGTATGTACCTTGTGGTAGTGGGATGTTGCAATGGGTGCCCTGATAGTGCACTATCTAATTTCCCTTAATTTTACAGAATTAAACACCTTTATACTAAATTCAAAATACCTTCATAATGGTCCATTCATTATACCTCAAGTATACCTTAATTATACTTCAATTCCTCATCAAATTCATCTCCAATTCTAACTTAAAATCAGTCATTTGGTAGCTTATAAACTATTGTCTTTCATGCATGAAAAAATAGAACATAAACTATCATTCATGCATCATTTTCCATCACTCATTTCAATCCAAAATCACAGTCAATTTATCTCCAATTCATTCATAATTAAGTTCTATTAACATATATCACAAGAGATCAGTCTTTCACTTACTTGATAAGCTCAATTGCCTCCTCAATTATTTATTCGAGCCTTTTTGTTCTTACCCTTGGAGGTTAAATCAAAAATTTAATTCCAAGGATTGCAATATAGAATGCAACCTTGGGTCGTCTCACTTAATTGAAACCTAAATGAATGGATCTAAGCTGACCTATATGTCATTAAATGCAAGCTAAATTGTTAAGGTAGGGGGTTTTGATCTTTGAAAATCTTAACAAAATTAAATGAATTGTAAGAAAAATGTGTAAAAAGTGTTTTTAGATTTTGGGAATAGAAATCGAAAAAATAAAGAAAATGATCAAATGGTGATAGAATCCTCTTTAAAATGAGCTTTGGCTATCATAGTTCGAAATCTATTTTTTATAAGAGTGGAAATCACTAAGTTTCAAATGGTAAACCTTAAAGAACTCTTTAAGTCCAAGGTCTTAATCAGTGAACTTCATTTCTTAAGACCTTGTTAAATGCCCTTAGTGTGTGTAATGGGTAAATCAATGCAACAAGTAACTTTGGATCTCAAATCAACTTAATATCAAACACAACCATGCAAGATAAAAGAGATTCAACAAGATCACAAATAAACATGTATAAAACTTCATATATCTAAGCTCAAAGTTCTACATCAACAAATCCCAACAACACATTGAGTGTTCAACACTTGATTAAACTCTAATCAAGAATGGTCAACTATAAATTACAAATCCTAAACCTAGGAATTGATAAATCATAGTTAAAATTGGATTGAGTCAATCCCCTTTTTAAGCCCATAGAACTCAAGCCATTGCTACATCTTCAAGAGGGGGAGAGGTGCCTAGCCACGCATAGCTCTAAGAGACTTCATAACTGAGAACCCACTAACATCTATAGTAGCAGTCGACGATGGTAAGAGGAAAACAATGTATGGATGAGGGAAGATGATGGTGCGAGTCTGTAGAAGAGTTGTCTGAATGATAGAGAGAAAAATGAATGATCCAGCAATGCCCTCTTCTCCCATGTCGGCTCTCTTTTGTCCTGAATTAGGTTTCTTTTCAACATAGGTTGTCAGGTTGGATTGGAATAGTGGGTAAAACTTTCAGAAATGGTTTGGGTTTTCGAAGGTTCACCGCGACGAAGTCATTAGGTTTTACCAAGAGTTTTTGGTTTCTTCAACGTGGCGACGTGAACTTCACACTGTGGTGAAATTTTCCCGAAAAGTTTCTATGAATTCTTCATACTTTGCCGCAACAAAACATCAACTTTCACTATGGCGAAACATTAATTTTCCCCGTGGCAAACTTTCCTATTACCCAACTTGTTGACTTATCATTTTCAACCTTCACTCCTTGCCTCTACTCCTTGAGTCTGTTACAATAAATAAATGGTAGTTTGCAGTATCAATTGTTCTAGAAAATTAATTTATCGCAATTACTAATTATTTGTGACAATTTTTACTCTCAAGCCACATAAAGTAATGGTAAACACCAAGAGTCAAATTAAGCATAAAAATCTAAAAAAAAGAGCCAAGAAGTGTAATAAAAATCATGAAAATGTCACCAATTTATATAAGAAACTTGGGTTGAATCAAATTCCCCCACACTTAGACCTTTGTACTCCTAGACAAAGTTTATAAAATCAAAGAGGCATAAGTACAAAAGAAAATGCTAACCATTCTTAAAAATGAGAGCAAAAAAGCAGTTCAGTCACTTCCTCAGAAATCAACCTAAGCATACTAAAAGACTACGAAGAACATAAACACTATAAGAATTTAATCCAAGAGATTGGGAAAAAGAGGTTTCTCTTAAAGTAATGTGTTTATTCAGTCAACTCACTTGTCTTGGGATAATTTCACTCTAAAAATCTACTTAGCCCATTCTCTACCATAGGCTTGTAATAGTTCTAACGATAAGAACTATAATTTTGAAAATCAAGAGGGCTTTTCAAGATTGTAATGTACAGAAGGCTAAATGAATGGATTGAAGAGAAGATCGAAAAATGAATGAGTACATACACCACAATTACCTATCTCATAAAACAAACTCCAACTATAATTAAGAAAATATTACAAAAATAAATATAATTGAACACATTTGTATTACTTGTCTCTTTTGAGAAATTTTTTTGCCTTTTTTTTACTCTTTTTTCTTTCTTTTCTTTTGTAAAGAAACCCTTTCTCTTTTTTTATCAACTTAAACTAGAGATGAGATAGTCATAATAATTGTGAAATATACATGCACTCAAATGAAGGCTCAAAGGGGTTAGCAAAGGTTAAGTGTTTGGGTAATTAGGGTTTGGAAAGAAATGCCTCTATCATATTAACAAAATTCTAGTTCATCAAGCTTTGATCAAGAATTAAAACAAGTTTTGGAGAGATATGAAATTAAGCAGATAACACACAAAATTGAAAGAATTCAGGCTCAAATATCCTTCCAACAAGGTTAGTATCTCAATCAAGCAATCTCAAGGTTTAAAAAACACATAATGCTACTTCCTTAATGTACCTTCACTTGCTTTTTATGAAAACATCGAAAATGAAATTAACTATCATTTAAAAACAAAGATGGTATTTTCAAAAACACAAAGACCACTTTGAAATTTATAAAAGCTCCAAGACATAAGAGTGAAAAGAATCTGACTTGGAAGAATGATTGAAATGAGGGAATTAAAGACAATTTCGGTCATGAAGGATAGTGTTGCCACGGCGAAGCCAAAAGTTCATCGCGACAAAAGACAATTCATAGCATCGCCACGGCGAAGCCAAGAGGTCGCCGCGGCAAAAAATGATAGAAACACTTAAAACAAGCAATTTTCCTCGATCACCAAGTTTAAAAATTTGCATATTACACACAAATGACTTACACATGTGGTTAAATGGACCAAAATGATGCATAAATAAGAATTGAAAATTAGGACAACCTCCCCTACACTTAAATATCAGATTGTCCCTAATGTGAAGAAAAATTAACACAAATATGCAATCAGAGAATAAAATGTAACCCAATCAATCTCATCAAATTCCTCAAACATGGAAGATGTATCATGCATCAAACCAAAAACACAACGAACATAAAAGTGAGAGGAATTATTGAATTGAAACTACATAAACTGAAAACTAATCCTAAGTCCTACTGAAATGGTTTCTCCCTCACACTTATTCAACATACTAATGCATCCACAATGTCATATTCAATCACAGAGCAAAAGTAAGTAGTAAGTGAAGGATGAGAAATGACTTGATGACTATGGGGGATCCTGTCTCTCCTAGTGGATGTTTGGCAGATAGCTATACTTTGGTGAGGCAACTTGACTACTTTCCACTCCGGTGTTAACGTCAACATTTCTCAGTTCACCTGAAACAATAGTGGAAAACCCTTCTTCCAAGGGGCATCAGTGACAATCAAAGCATTCAATAGGTTCATTGCCGAGTTAGAGTAAACATGTTGGAGTTCAAACTCAGAGTATGCATCATCAATAACAATATTAAGCATGTTAACTACTAAGAGTGAATAATCCTCATGGGGGTGTTTCATAGCTTCATACATGTTAAAACTCACCTGTTGATCTCCTACATCCATGGTGATTGTTCCTTCTTTTATGCTAATCATAGTACTATTAGTCCTTAAGAAGGGTCGATCAAGAGTCAAGGTAGTATCCTGCACAGCTTTTGAAGACATGTCAAGTATATAGAAATCAGCTGGAAAAACCAAACCCTTTACTTGGACCAATATGTCCTCATGATGCCCACTTGATGCCTAAGAGACCTATCAGCCAATTGTAATACTATAGATGTAGGCTTAAGACTCTTAACTCCTAATGATGTATAGATACACTTAGGCATCACATTGATTGCCACCCCTAGATCTAACAAGGCCCTTCCTATGATAACTTTTCCTATTGTGCACGTAATGGTGAAAGATTCAGGGTCTTGACACTTAACAGGCATTTAGGGTTTGAAAAGTGTGGACACATTTGAGCTGACTTATACTATTTCATTAGGTCTAAGCTTTCTTTTGTTTGTGTATAAGTCCTTAAGATATTTAGCGTATGCAGGAACCCGTTCCACTAGATCAAGCAAAGGGATGTTGACTTCTACTTTCCCAAATAAGTTAATGACATCTTTCTCATGTTTAAAATCATTCATCCTTTTGCTAACAAAATATGAATTCAGAACTGGGTTCCTTGCTTACTTGATTCTTGAGTGTTCTCTGAATTTGCTTCCTCGCTCCTCGATTGTTTTAACTCCTTTCCAGTCAAGAGTGCTCTTTTTTTAAAACTTTCAGACTTTTTAACTTTCTCAGTTGTTGAAGACAATTCTCTACTCTCAATCTCCTCTTCGTCTTCTCCCTCATCCTGATTTCTGAACCTTACTTGTTTCCCACTATGGAGAGTTATGGCATTCAAACTTTTGGGGTTCATAACGGTGTTTGAGGGGATAGCTCCACTACTTCGTGCTTGATTCTCACTCATATTGTTGGACAACTAGGTGATGTAGGAATTGATGTTCTCAGCTTTCGTCTCCCATTATTCCATTCTCTTTTCCAGAGCATTGAGCTGAGCAGCAGTTTTAGAGGAATCATGTTAAAAGAGAGAGACTATTGCGTTAAACTGGTTGTTATTCGAAGTCCTTTCCTCCTTAATCATAGCCATCATATTATGCAGAAGTTGGTTAGTGTCCTGCTTTAGTGGAACAGTCAGGGCTTGCTGTTAGTTGGGGAACTGGTTAGTGGAAGTTCTAGCTCCTCCTCCTTGTTGAAATCTGTTTGGGCCTCTTCCTTCCTCATTCCTCTAACTGAACCTAGGGTTTGCCTTCCATCTCTCATTATAAGTGTTAGAGTAAGGGTCTTATTTTTAATTGGTCCGACCTTGATACACTGCAGACATCTCTTCATATCGACTAGGGCAAACACTAGATATGTGCATCACTAACCCACAAGTATCACAGCTGGGTGTAGTAAGATCCATAGAAGATGTCGGGCGATTCGCACTCATGTTTTTCCGTTCTGCAGTGATGAAGGACAACTGTGAAGTTACTCTACTCTCCAAAGAGTCAACTTCAGACTCCAAACTCTCCATTCTTTTAGATTGGACCGTCGAAGCTCCCAATTCATGTACACCTCTAGTATCTCTCACACTATACTGTTGATGATTTAAGGTCATCTTCTTGATTAGATCCCATGCTTCTGTAGCTATAAGGTCAATCAAAGAACCTCCCAATGCCGCATCCAGCATACCCTTATCTTGAATTTTTAGCTTATCATAAAAATACTACATTAGCTACTCATCAGGTATCTGGTGATGGGGGCATCTGGACAACAGATCTTGAAAGCGGTTCCAATAGTCATAGAGTGACTCATCATAATCCTAACGTGCCGAATAGATCTCCTTCCTCATCGATGAAGTTCTAGAGGTCAGAAAATATTTTTCCAGGAATGCCTTTCACAGATTGGCCCAACTATGGTAGGCATTCTCCACATGTCTTGGGAGGCTCATATACCACTCCCGTGTCTTTCCCTCCAATGATAGGTGAAAAACATTCTATAGTACTTGATCAAGTGAAGCTTCCACGGGTTTCATACTCTGACAGATCATAGAAAAATATTGCAAATGCATTTACGGATCCTCTCCTATCAAGCCATGAAATATAGGAAGAGAGTTAATGAGTAATCATTTGACTTCAAAATTCACGTCAAATTAAGACAAGTAGCAGTAAATGGATCATAATTAACATTAGAGGTGGTTGCTTCCCTAATGGTTCTCCTTCTATGATTCCCGTTATTTTCTCTAACTTGCTCATGTTCCCCATTACCTCCATTATCACCATTCCTAGGTTAGTTAGCATGAAAGTTAGGGTTTTGTAGAAAAGCTGAGTTCTCAACCATGATCACTCTTTCTATAGACTCACTCTCACTACTTGGCTGACTAGACTCTTCTCCAACAACTAACTGGCTTCTCCCTTTTTCTCTCCTCTCCTTTCTAATCTTTCTCAAATGTCTCTCAATTTTAGGGTAGAAAGGTAGAAGTTTAACTCTCTTGGGCATGCACGGAAACAATTTTAAATGGAAATAAAATAAAATAAAAAGTAACAAAAATTTCTTGCAAGCACACAAAGTCAAATAAAAAGGCAAGATGTGAAGGATGCAAGTGTGTAGTGTATGAAAGTATGTGTAAGAGTAAAGTGTGCAATTAAAGTATGTATGTATGAAAAAGCAATAAAGAAATGTTCAAAACTATGTGGGTGTAAAAATGCTAAGTATGTGATGTGAAAAAATTTTGGTATCCTATTTGTTTTAGTTTTCAAATTTTTATACTAATGAAAGAAAATGAAATCCTATTATTGACAAGCATGACACTAAACTATCTAAAATGCAATCTAAACCAAGGTTCCTCACCTCACTTAGCAACAAAAATGACAGCAGTTAACCTAAAGAACCAATTGCTTGGTTCCCCGGCAACGGCGCCATTTTGATTCAAAGCCTTTTTATTCTTACCCTTGGATGTCAAATCAAAAATTTTAATTCCAAGGATTGCAGTATAGAATGCAACCTCGGGTCGTTTCACTTAATCAGAACCCGATGAATGGAACTAAGGTAGCCTATGTGTCATGATATGCAAACCAAATTAGTAAGGAAGTGGGGGTTTTGATCTTTGGAATTTTAGACAAAAAGAAATGAATTGTAAGAAAATGTAATGAAAAGTATTTTTTATTTTGGGAATACAAAAACAATAAGATAAAAACAATGATCAAATGATGATAGTATCCTTTTGAAAACGAGCTTTGGCTGTCATATTTTGAAATGAATTGTATTGGGGGTGAATCACTAAGTTTCAAATGGTAAACCTTAAAGAATTCTTTAAGTCCAAGGTCTTAAACAATGAATTCCATTTCTTAAAACCTTTTTGAATGCTCTTAGTGTTTGCAATGGGTAAGTCAATGCAATAAGTCACTTTGGGATCTAGAATCAACTCAATATCAAATACAACTAGGCAGATGAAAGAGAATCAACAAGATCACTAATAGACATATATAAGACTTCATATATTCAAGTTCCAAGTTCTACATTAACAAATCCTAATAACACATTGAAAATCCAACATTTGATTAAACTATAATCAAGAATGTTCAACTACAAATTACAAATCCTAAACCTAGGAGTTCATAACAATATAGCTGAACATAGAATAAATTACTTCCCTTTAAAGCTCATTGAACTCTAGCCATTGCTGCATTTTCAAGAGGAAAGAGGTGCCTAGCCAAGCATAACTCCAGGAGAATTCACAATTGGGAACCCACTGGAAACACCCATGGTAGGAGTTGTCAGTGAAGGAGCAGACGGTGAAGTGGATGAGAGGGGATGAAGGTGTGTATCCGAAGGTAGAGAGACTGAATATGTGTTTAAAACTCTGTTAGCTCCACTTCTTCTTAACTTAAAATAGATAGGTTTTAAAAGAAATGGGTTATGGTTCGTGTTGCACAGTGGGTAAACTTCCAAAAATGGTTCAGGTATTTAAAGGCTCACAGCAGCGACAGATAAGTTCACCACGACAAACTTTTCCCAAAAGTTTTAGCTTGGAATGTTGGTTCTTTTATCGTGGTGACAAAATTAATTCACGTTGTGATGAACTTTTCCCGAAAGTTTTACTTGCGATTCTTCATACTTCGCCGTGGCAACACATCATCCTTTCACCACAGCGAACTTCCTGTTGCACCTATTGACTTATTGACTTATCATCTTCAGCCTTTCCTTGACTCTACTTCTTCTTCTCGAGTCTCCTATAATAAAAAAAATGGTAATTTGCAGTATCAATTGTTCTCAGCAAATTAATTAGTGCAATTAATAATGATTTATGACAATTTTACTCTTAAACTACGTAAAGTGAAGGCAAGCACTCAAGAGTCAAATTAAGCATAAAATCTAAAAATAAGAGCTAAGAAATTTAGTAAAAACCATGAAAATGTTGCCAATTTATATAATAAACTTGGGCTCAATCACCTGGATATGGGGAGGAGAATAAGGTTGAGCGTAAAGCCTATGGGTAACAATTTTATAATCGGTAACAAGCAAAACCATTTATAAAATTACTTCCATTGCAAAATTTACATTTATGCAAACTACGTATGCATCACTCTTTTCAACTTATCATGAGCACATAAGCATATCAAAATGGTTCGGGTGGATCCAAAATAGAACATACTATGCATTTTCACATAATGGTCTTACGTAGCCGTGAACTTATGAGAGTCCATCAAGGAGCTCCAGGCCACTAGCGGGCAGGTGGGAGAAGTCTTTTGTCAAAGTGCACTTGACTTAACTTAGGGGATCACCACAAACCTACGTAATATGTATTTCAAGACTTGTAAAACATATTGCCCAAAAGGCACATTTCGGAAACTTGATTTCTTAAGCTTGATATCCTTTCAAAAATCATTTTCATATATTAAACAAAATTCATATGTAAAATATGCAACACATTCTCAAAACATTAAAAAAGTAATAAATGCACATTTTTGAAGTAGTTGGAATCATTTATTTCCATTTCTTTAAAGAGACATTTATGGCTCATTACTTAATTATAAAAAAGTAACCCACCTTAAATTCCTTTCTTAATGAAATGGCTTAATGGTGTCTTTCCTCTTGCTCCTCTTTCCTCTCTCTATCCCCTTCTTGATTTCCTTCCTACATGACAAAATTCTCATTCAATAGGAAGTCAATTTAAGAACCCATAAAGCACATTCACTAAAATTCACTCTAGATTGCTTAAGCCCATACATTTCCTAAAGTTCATGAACCAAAACCCTTCCATAAATCCAAAGTATAAAAATCAACCTTACCCTGAACCTCCACCAATTTATGAGATTATTAGCTTTAAAGAAAGCTCTTCCCTTCCTCTTTCTTTTTCCCTTCTTGAGTAACCTCAAACTCTCTCTTTAAGACTACGAAAAGATGAAACCTAACTTAAAACTCCATTCTTTTCTCTCTTTACCGAAACCCCTCTTTCTCACCTTTTCATTTTCATATATCACTTCTTCTTTCCCCTAATCCATGTTTTTCTTCTTCTTAAGCATAAGGCAACACCTTTCCTTACCCTTAATGAAAGAGAAAAGTCCATCTTGCCCTTACTTTAATGCCTTAGTGTCTTTAACCTTAGGTAACTACTTAAAATACCCCTTTATGCATTTTTACCACCTTTAATTCAACTAACCCATGAAATAAGTCCTACTAACATGACATTAAAAAATTTAACTCTTTAAAATTCACCTATCCAAAACTCATAATTATGTAAATCATGCTTAACAAAAAAGAAAAAAATTTGGGGGCCAACATCTCTCCACCTCATAAAAGAATTACGTACCCGGAATTCTTACCTAAGTCATTAAACAGGTATGGATACTTTTCCTTCATGGCTTCTAAGGGCTCCCACGTGGGCTTTTCTAGAGAATGGTTTCTCTACAGGACTTTGACTAACTAAACTGTCTTGTTCCTAAGGACCTTCTCCTTAGTATCCAAGATCTCCACTGGAGTCTCCTTATAAGTCAAATAATCTCTCAACTGAACCTCAACGGTCTGAAAAATGTGGGAGGGATCTGATATATATCTCCTCAATATGGAAACATGAAAGAGATCATGAATATGTGATAATTCCGGTGGCAGTTCCAACCTATAGGTTAGTGGTCCAATCCTCTCAAGAATTTCTTAAGGACTCACATATCTTGGGCTCAACTTACCCTTCTTGTCAAATATGATGACTCCTTTCCAAGGAGATGTCTTAAGGAAGACTTTCTCACTGACTCATACTCCATTCCCTTTCGGTGTGCATCAGTATGGCTTTTCATTCTATCCTAAGCTACTTTAAGCCTTTGCTTAACTAACTTTACCTTGAAAACTATTATCTGAATCAACTCTGGTCTTATTAGTTTTTCCTTCTCCTTCTTCATCCCAACATATAGTTCTACATCTCCTTCCATACAATGCTTCATAAGGAGCTATTTGAATGCTCAAATGGTACGAATTATTCTAAGCAAATTCGGCCAATGGAAAATGTTCATCCCAAGCTCCTTTGAGATCCATTACACATGCCCTAAGCATTCCCTCAAATGTCCAAATGGTCCTTTTAGATTGACCATTTGTCTGGGGATGAAAAGCAGTGCTAAAGTGTAACTTGGTTCCCAGAGCCTCTTGTATGCTTCCCCGGAATCTCAAAGTAAACTGAGGATCCCTGTCAGAAACTATGGAATCTGGAATCCCAAGTAATCTTAATATCTCATCAATATACTTCTTTGTTAGTACATGCAAAGAATTAGTCTGTTTAATTGCCAAAAAATTGGCTTTCATCGTCAAACGATCAACAATAACCCATATGGCATCATGCTTCCGATTGATCTTAGGAAAGCCCATTAGAAAATCTATGGTTACTCTTGGCCACTTCCACTCAGGAATGGATAATGGCCTTAACTTGGCTGAAGCTACCTGGTGTTTAGCCTTGACTTGTTGACACACTAGACACTTACTTGCATATTCTGCTACATCCTTTTCATGTCTTTCCACCAGAAATGCTCTCTTAAATCCATGTACATCCTGTACTACCTGGGTGGATAGTATAAGATGCATTATATGCTTCATCCAGTTTCTCATCTTTCACCTCCTTAACATTTGGGATACAAAGTTTGTTCCCTACAACCATAAGTCCATCATCCCCTACTACCACTTCAGACTTCTTTCCGTCCTGAATTTCTTCCTAAAGTTTGCTCTATTTTGTATCTTGTGCCACTAATTCCTTAACTTTCTCCCAGAGTGTCGATCTTACTCTGAAGTTAGCAAGAATGCAATTTGGTTCCTCCTGTTTCAAGCTTATCTTAAGCTTAGCCATCTCTTTGAATAAAGGTACGTATACTGTGTGAACATAGGCTATTCGAGACTTTCTACCCAAAGCATCCGCCATTACATTTTCCTTCCCTGGATGGTACTCAATTAATAAATCATAATCTTTGATCAGCGCAATCCACCTTCTCTGTCTCAAATTTAACTCTTTCTGGCTCAGTAAGTATTTCAGACTATCATGATCAGTAAAGATTCTCGTCTAAACCCTATACAAATAATGTCTCCAAATTTTCAAGGTAAAAATCACTGCTGCCAATTCTAAATCATGGGTCAGATAATTCAACTCATAAGGCTTCAGTTGCTGTGAAGCATGAGCTATTACCCTGTCTCCCTGCACCATTTCACAACCCAGACCCTTTCTTGAGGCATCACTGTATACTGTATAACCCTTATCTCTAGTAGAAAAAATCAAAACTGGAGCACTTATTAATCTGTGCTTAAGCTTCTTAAAACTTTTTTGACATTCCTCACTCCAGATAAATTTCTAATTCTTCCTCAACAACTTAGTCATCGGAGCAGTTATCATAGAAAATCCCTCAACGAATCTCATATAATATCCTGCCAAACCTAGAAAACTCCTCACCTCTATCACTATCTTAATTGCCAATTTACCACAGCTTCAACCTTCCTTGGATTAACATGTACCCCCTCTTTCGAAACCACTTGCCCAAGGAATATCACTTCGTGAAGCCAAAACTCACATTTGCTGAATTTGGCATAAAGTTTCCTCTCCCTCAATGTCTGCAACACAATCCTGAGATGCTCCTCATGTTCCCCTTCACTCTTAGAATACACTAGAATGTCATCAATAAGCAATATGACAAACTGATCCAGATATCCCTTAAAGACCCTAATCATAAGATCCATGCATGCAGTTGGGGCATTGGTCAACCCAAATGGCATAACTAAAAACTCATAATGTCTATAGCAAGTCCTGAAGGCTGTCTTGTTTACATCAAACCGTTTGATTCTGAGCTGATGATAGCCTGACCTGAGATCAATCTTTGAAAAGACAGTTACTCCCTATAGCTAGTCAAACAGATCATCTATTCGAGACAGAGGATACTAGTTCTTAATGGTCACCTTGTTGAGTCTCCGATAATTAATGCACATATGCCATGTTCCATCCTTCTTCCTTACAATCAAAACTAGTGCTCCCCAAGGAGATGAACTCGGTCATATATACCCCTTCTCTAGCAGTTTTTCCAACTATTTCTTAAACTCCTTCAGCTCCGTTGGAGCCATTCTATAGGGTGGTATAGAAATGGGTACGATTTCGGGAATTAATTCGATGGAAAACTTGATTTCCCTTACTAGTGGCAAACCAGGAAAGTCTTCTGGAAACACGTCTGGAAATTTCCTCACAATCAAAAAATCTTCTAACTTTCCTTCATTCACATCAGTATCCATGGCGCGTTCCAAAAAGGCTTCACACCCTTTTTCCATCATCCTATTAGCCAGTAAAGTTGAAATAACTCTTGGCGATGGTGTCTTCCGATCCTCTCTGAAAATCACTTTCCTACCATTGCCCAAATCAAATTCCACCTCCTTAAGGCCACAGTCCAACTTCGCATGATATTTCTCTATAACATCCATTCCCGGTATAACATCTAAGCCTTTTAGGTCTAGAGGTAGGAGGTCCACTACCAGTCTAACACCCTCAATATGGAGTTCACAACCCCTATACACTTGATTGATTACCACATTAATTCAACGATATTAAATTCACACCATGTAAAATCATACTTGCAGAAACAAATGAATGCGTGGAGCTAGAATCAATCAAAACATATACTTCTAAATTAAGTAACTGAGCAATACCCATGACAACTTCAGGTGTGGCTGTAGCTTCTTCTCTGATCATAGCAAATACCCTAGCCTGTGCTTGACCCCGTAGCCTCCCTGGAGGAATAGTCTTCTTTGTAGCTCCAGAACTGCCCACCTCTATGACTGGTCTAGTTCCTATTGTTTTTGCTCTCCTTGGGGTTTGCAACTGGGATCCCTCTTTCCTTGTTAATTGGGGACAGTCTCTGATCAAGTGTCCCTTCTCTCAACATCAGAAACATGCTCTAAGTAACTTGAAACACTCTCCCCTGTGAAGCTTCCCATAATACTCACATTGGGGATTCATATTCCTGCTCCTCTCCACTCTGCTGTTACCCTCTGCAGTAGAGACATGTATTGAAACTGCCCTTGGTTGCTTGGTCTTAGTAGAGGTGCTACTCCCCACCTTACTTTATGTGTAGAAGCTCTTTCTACCCTTCTCAGGTGTCGGAGCACTCATTCCTTTCTTGGAATACTGCTCCTTGTTCTTTCTCTTCTCCAGCTTCTCAACTTGGAGTGTAGCATCTACCAACTGCTAGTAGTCACAAAAATTGTGGATCAAGACTTTCTCCTTGATCCCCAAATGAAGACCTTCGTCAAACCTGTGGCATTTATACTCCTCATTAGCAACAATGTTAGTCGCATATTGAGAAAGCTGGGTGAGCTTCAGCTCATACTCACTCACACTCATGTCCCTCTATGTGGAATTTAAAAACTCCCTAGCCTTCTCTTGAACATAAACCCTGGAGAGGAAATTCTTCCTGAACACTTCCACAAAGTCTCCCCATGACAACATCGAAGGCATAACCTGACTGTGGGGCACTAATTTCCACCAATGAAGTATATCCCCTTTAGGGATGGCAATGGGTAGGATTCGGTTCGGGGTTTACTCAACCCATATCCATATCCATTTTTTATGACTCAACCCATATCCATATCCATATCCATATCCATCGGTTTTTACGATTTACTACCCATATCCAAATCCATTGGGTTATTCGGATTTTTGGATATCCATCGGGTTGTATAGCACATAAAAATATAACTTCTAAATTGAAAATATGGAGAGCAAATTTTTGCGAACGCTCTAAATCAAAATTAACTTAATAATAATAAGTCAAGATTTTGATTTGTATGTCTTAAAAAAACT
>JAOSBK010000008.1:36484481-36497529 GCA_027568895.1 Erythroxylum shatona | reverse complement strand
AATTATTCCAGGGATTTTATCTTTATGATTAATAATTAAATAATTAAAATGCACAAAGATAAAGAATGCCTTTTATTGAATAAAACAAATTTTATACAATTAAAATTACAACCAACATTGGCTGCAAGGGCATAAACCAACACCAATATGCCAAGGTCCAATTCAAGGACCTCACTAACATTACTTTCTGCCGAAAAATTAAACAAAATTGTCGCATCCTCCATTAATAAAGTCTTTTGCAAACCCTTTTTCCCCATCGAGCACTAGCCCAGGCATTAATTACAAGGAATGCAGGTTCAGATGAACCAAAGCTGAAGACCAAACTTTCTCACCTGCTTTGAGGAGCTCGATGGGTGGGCATACCACGCCATCCGTCGTGACCTCTTTGTGGTGCTTAAGTTGAATCTTCTGTTGTTGAAGGTGCAATTTGTTTCTCCATAGAGGTCGAAACCTCAACTAACAGTGTGGTTTCAGAGCACCCAAAGACGAGAGATCACTGAAAGCTAAGTGAAAAAAAAGCGAGGGTAGTAAGGTCAATTCAGAAGAGAGAGGTCAGATAATATTAAGAATAACTACTGAAAGATCACCCAACAATCAACTATTTTAACGGAGGTCAAAAGTTGTTTAGTATTAACTTGTCTTTCTTTCTATTTTCTATTTTATTATTATTGCAACTTTTATATGAATTTTTCATACTTATTTATTAAAATAAGTCATTCATCTACTAATTTTCATATAAACTAAAAAAAACACATATAATTTACTGAGTTCAAACTTATATCATCAAATTTATGATTGAAAAATGTAATATTATTATATCATTTAGAAGGAAAGTTTATAACGAAATAAAATAAAATAAAATAAAATAAAATAAAATAATAAATGAGAGTTTTTTATTATATCTTATTTTATCATACAATAAAAATAAAAAATTTGTGAATTAAAGATCTAGAATAGAATGTAAAATAATCTCAGGGCGCAGGTGAATTAGTAAGGGGCTTTTCTAGAATAAGTGAGGCCGCAGATTCAAACCGCTCTTATATATGCAACTATTTAAAATTTGAAACCAGAGCTTTGTCTTCCGCAAGGGATCTACCTGGCTCGAGCGAAAATTAGTCTGAGAGTGAATGGCTTAAAAATACCTTCCTATAATTGAGATCCTCCTAAAATACCTCGTGAGCAACTAAAAATTAAAAACAAAAATAAAATATAAAATAATTTACTATACTATGTTATAAATTTTTCTTTTAAATAATATTTCACTTTATTAGATTGTTTAACTCTTCTATCCAATAAATTTTTTAATATTATATACATTTCCATTACATTGTCTCAAGTAAGGCACATTGTTTTGCAAAATATTACTCCCTACGGAACGTTGATTTCGTTAAAAGGGGAAAGGGAAGTTGTGCAGACAAAGAACGTTGTGGGAAACAATATGCAAATTTATAATTAGAAAGGTTGGAAGAACTGAAAATCTATGGTGGTGTCCACCTGTCGGCAGGATGAGAAATCACTATCCTGCATCAGCCACCACCATGCCGCCACGTGGGAAGACAGCAAATACATGTTCCGTCTCCAGTGAGTACTAAACCGACTCCACAACAATGGCGAAGAAAGTGAGATCCTCTCGCAAGAGCCTTTCTTTCTTTCTTTTTCTTCTGTCATATGTATGTATTTTGTAGAATTGTTCAGATAAAAAAAAGGTAAAGTGCTGGTGTGGATATGGGTGCGCCGAGCGACGACGCTGTGGTGATCCAGAAAGGGAAGACAGCAGGAGAGCCTCACGTCATCACCGTGAATTGCCCTGACAAGACGAGTCTTGCTTGCGATATTTGCCATACAATTCTCGACTTCGGTCTTTACATTACCAAGGGAGGTATGCCACGCCTAGGAGTAGGAAGTGAAATGATTTCTTTTGTTTGTCTAATGAAGAAATATTTATTACTATCTAATAGTTGTATGCTTTTATTTCATTTTGCTTCCTCAAGATTGAATTTTTCTTATCTTCAAGCTCTCGTTACTTTTACTCTGATGTTAGAAAGAAACTTGGGATCAAATTTCCCTGTGGAATCCACTTCCTACTCTTTTGTTGGTTTCACCTGATAATTGTGACTTTATACATACTGTTGCTACGTAAGATAATGTAAATGATCAGCTTTAATTATTCTTGTTGTTTGTTGCAAAGGTCTTGGTGGAAGTGGTAATCTTCTGTACGTTCTGAACCGAGTTTTGTTGCAGATATTTCAACTGATGGGAAATGGTGCTTCATAATATTGTGGGTGGTCCCTAATTCTCCCTCGGTTATCAGATGGTCGAATTTGAAAAATCGGATTTCATCTGTTTGCCCATCTTGTATCTCGTTCTACTTGAAACAGCAGCCAGGCCAATCCACCTCATCTCCTGTTTATTTGTTGAAGTTCTTTTCTCTTGACAGGAAAGGACTACTGCATGGTAATGGCAGTTTCCATTGCTTCTGCATTCTTTGGTTTGGTCTGCCAGAGTTTGCACGATTAATTCTAACACAATTCCATGTGCTTGATTTAGATGTTACTCAGGTTCTTTGTGAGCTTGAGCTTACAATTCAATGGGTCAAAGTTACAACAACACCCGATGGGAGAGTTCTGGACCTCTTCTTTATAACAGATAGCTTGTGAGATCTGTATCTTGTTTCTCTTTCATAATTATGTTAACAGTTTGCAGCTTGTGGTTTAAAACTCGACTTTGGGTTTTACCTTTTTTTTTTTTTTGGTCTGTTATATTGACAATCTCAGTCATTTTAATGTTAAGTAGTGAAAAACTTTGTTGTTTGTCCCAGGTTTTAATTGTGTCTCATGCATTGCAGCCTTAAATTGCACAATTGTGTTTCTGCTTCACTTTTTGTGGTTCAATTTTGATATTAAATTGATTTTTTGTTTAGCACTCATGCAAATGTGTAAAAGGACACTCCTAAAGATTGAGACGTTTTGTTGCATGATTTGCTGGGTCCTATGTTTCCTTCTTCTAATTATTCCCATTCTCCATTTGAATTTTTAGTTTGCTTTATTTTATGAAGCTAAAAAAGTCTTCGATTGGATTTATTACTAAGCTGCATAATTAGATTATTAGAAATTGTGGTGACTTTGTTACTCTTGGAGTTGTTTCATTTTTGGTACTCTTTCCTTGATGACTTTTCCTCGTGTGCAGACATAGAACATCAGTCATGCACCTTCTTATGTCATACATTGTCATAGAGCTAAGTTGACGAACAGTCAAATGTATAGGAAGCTAGCAGTTCATAAATAAATATGCTGATGTAAATTAATAAATATTATGCTCCTTGTTCACGTTTCAGGGAGCTGCTACACAGCAAAAGCCGACAAGATAAGATACTCGAGCAATTACATGCTGTGTTAGGCGACTCATGTATTAGTTGTGAGCTTCAACTGGCAAGTCTCGAGTATCAGTATCATCAAGGCCTGCCTTCTTTTTCTCCTCATATTGCAGAAGAATTGTTTCAATGTGAGATTGCAGATAAAAACATCCACTCACAAGCTCTTAGCTCAGATATCGCAAAATTGAAGAATGCAAATGTGATAGTGGACAACTCTTTAAGCCCAGGTCACACATTGTTTCAGATACACTGTGTAGATCACAAGGGTCTACTGTATGATGTGTTGAGGACTCTGAAGGACTGCAATATTCGGGTATTTGTTTCTACATTCCACCATGGCCTTTAATTGAGCTGATGACTGGACAAGAATCTTTTACCCATTTATGTTGAGATTTTTGCTGGTGCATTTTAGCAAACAGGTGTGGTGACCTCCTATTGTAGGCCTAATTATCATGTCATGTTCCTAGTTTACATTCCCTCAATTTCTTGCCTCAAGTGGTCCAAGTTCGAAGTTGGGAAATAAGTAAAACATAAATGTAAATATGAAAATTGAAAATTTTATTAGGTGGTTTTTAAATTAGGTACAAATTTTAAGGTTTTGATCAAATCTCTAGTTGCTTTCATTACATTTTGCATATAACTTAATACATTGAAATATGAAATCATGTCTTCCTTTCTCGGGCAAAATATTTTTCAGTAAACCTACTCTAGTTTTTAAAATTTTGGTTATTTCATCGATTCAATGGGTGGAATTATTCTTCAGGTAATCACTTTTGAGTAAAACAAATAATCTTTGTGCAAATTGACCAGTGGCTGATAATTTAAAGGAATTTTCATCCTCCTTGTGTATATGCATAATGCATTTGTAGATTAAAATTCCAGAGCTCGCGTATCAATGAGATTTTTACTGGATTGTTGTTGTTATATTTGTAGATCAAAATCATGTTTACAATTTACTGACAAAAAGGATTTCTTGTTTCTTCTTATCCAGATAGCTTATGGTAGGTTTTCTCCAAAGTCAAGAGGCCATCGTGATTTGGACTTATTTATTCAGCAGCAGGATGGGAAGAAAATTGTTGATCCTGAGAAGAAAAACGTGATCAGCTCTCGCTTGAAGGTTGAAATGCTTCACCCATTAAGAGTCATTATTGCAAACCGAGGACCTGATACTGAACTTTTAGTTGCTAATCCTGTTGAGTTATCTGGGAAGGGAAGACCACGGGTTTTCTACGACATCACTTTTGCCCTTAAAACACTTGGAATCTGCATATTTTCGGTAAGAGTTGTATTTTGGAAAAGGTACTGATTCAAGTACCCAACTGCTTAATGAAACATTTTGCATGTGAAGCAGAATTACTAGGGAGCACTAAAATGTTTCATATAATTCTGCAATGATGCCAATGCGAACGAAATTATAGTAACAGTGACTGCTATTAGTGGCATGTTAGTGTAGATTAATACATGTTTTGTGCCTGTTTGTTGGTGTGAGGGGTGTTTTCTTTTTGTTCCCTGCAAATGGGCTCTTTATAACGTCACTTAGTTGACTGGACATGAATTATACATTAATACACTCAAATCTTCATACACAGGCTGAAATAGGAAGATATTCAATGGTGGATCGGGAGTGGGAGGTCTACAGATTTCTTTTAGAGGAGAACTGCAAATTTCAGTTATCAAACAATGTAGCTAGAAGTCAGATTGTAGATAGAGTGAGAAGAACATTAATGGGCTGGTGAGGCAACCTACAATTTCTGTAATTTACAATGGGCGTCACAGAGTTTGGCTTTAGCTTTTACCATTCACTTGATTTTTGCTCTAATCATCTCCAACACTTGTGCAGATGCCTGTGCCTCTGATTTCTTGGCCAACTATTTTGTTGCTCATTATATGTTGAGCTTGCTTATATCAGCGGATGGTAGTAGCTTTCGCGCGTTGTAATTACTTGAAATGAGCTTGTACCGTTTGTTACATGATAGACTACAGTTTTAGTTTCAGTTGTTACAGTTCAGATATCGTATGCAATTGGTTCATGATGCAAGTTTAAGTGTCAATTCAACTGATCCTTGATTGTCCTTCTTCATCCTATGGAAATGCAGGGATGTTATATCCTGTCAAGTTGATCAACGTGGAATTTTCGTAAGATTACCAACCGGAAGAATATTGTGATAGAACCTGCCAATATTCTTGTATCCAAACAACACTCACAAGCACACACACTGAACCGAACATGGATGAATATATTCCTTGATCGCAACTGATCAGAAAATAACAATGATATAATGCTAGAATTCGAGGTTCTAGCTCCTCCAGTCTCTTGGCTCAATTCACGTAATACAACACATGCATGGCCTCCCAGTACCCTTGGACCTTCCCTTTTGATAAGTAAATTTAATTTCTGGACTATGGGTCGTAACATTACCTCCCTTGTTAGCTGCACCTTGTCCTCAAGGTGGAATGCTGGAAATTGTTGGTTGATGAGGTCATACGGCTCTCCTGTTGCTTCTTCAAGCAGCGGCCCCTCTCACCTAATCAAAACCTCCTTTATTTTAGATTGCGGCCCAATTCTCACACCCAAAACAGTTGTTGGTCGGAGGAATAACAGATTAGGACTGAGATCGCTTGGCCAATTTGCAGTCTGTTGATGGTCATGAGCTGCCTTCAATTGTGAAACATGAAATATTGGGTATATTTTGGATTCTGGTAGTAAGGCAAATTCATACGCCACTAGTGTCACCTTCGTACTACTGGAAATGGTGTATAGAACTTAGGAGACAGCTTCTCATTCACTCTCTTAGCCAAAGATTGTTGTCTGTAAGGAGCTAACTTCAAATAAACGCTATCCCCTACTGCAAATTCAATGTCTCTCTTATGCACATCAGCCCTTGCCTTCATATGTTGCTGAACCGTCACCAAATGGTTCTTCAACTCCTCTATCATGGCATCTCTATCTTGTAGCAACTGTTTCACACTAGCCACCACAGTTTTTTGCGTTTCATATCTTAAAATTGGTAGTGGTTCTCTCTCATAAACTACCTTGAATGGTGAAGTCCCTAGCGATGAGTGGAAAGAGGTATTATAGCAATATTCCGCCCAATGTAACCATTTATACTATTGAGAAGGCTTATCTCTAGTAAAGCAGTGAAAATAGGTCTCTATTGTCCTATTAGTGACCTCAATTTGACCATCCGACTGAGGACAATAAGTCAAGCTTTGGTTTAGTTGAGTTCTCGAGATGTACAAAATTAATGACATTGATGCTAAAACTTTAGGAATAGTTTGAGCTTACAAGGTATTGAAACATGACAAATTCCTTTTCTAGTTTCAGCATTTGATATATAAGGTAATGAGTTTGGTATTTCATTGATTCAATTTCTTAGATATAGTAGGTTTTCTTTCGCTTGCTCTAACATCTCTTTAGAGTAAATTGGCTCCCTTCTATTATGCTTCTTAATTTCATTATTTATTAGCTTTAGCCTCCTAACACAATGGAATTGTTTGGTACATTCAATCTAAGCTGGTCATAACTTATTTGAGCTTCCAATAACCCCTCCTCCTTAGTTAGAAGATTTTTGAATCGAAAGGGTCCTTTTTATCTTCTACTTAATCTCCATATTCTTGACGGTTATGGGTGAATGGTTAGAAATTCCTGGAGAATCAAATTTTGCTCAGCTTCCTAAAAATTTATTCAACCAGTGATCATTGATGAGAGCTCTATCCAATTTCTTCCTTGGAAGATGAGTTGGGCTTTGGTTGTTGCACCAGATGAAGAACCAACCTTCTATTTTTAAGTACATGGTCATTATATGTTCGATGCATTCCTTCATATCGATAGTATAAAAATGAGACCCCTTATAGCCTTCCGCCTCGCTCCTATGTGCCATACTATTGAAATCTCGCAGGTTAATCTATGGGTGTTGGATAAAGATGCCAATATCTTCCAATTTTTTCCATAAAGACTCATTTAGTAGTTAAGATTAGCTCCATATAAAATGGTATCATAGAAGGAATAGTTTAGTTCCTTCACCTTAATATGAAGCATTTGATTAATTGACTCCTCCAAACTTACCATCACCCTTGCTTTGTCATAAGATAGTACGTATAACTCAACCATAGTGGTAATGGTTTTGATTTTATACAAAAAGACCAATGCCTACCAAGTGCTTGTAATATTTGCATGTTCTCTTGCTTTATTTTAGTCTCAAATAGCCCTATCATGATAGGAATCTTTTCCGAAACAAAGTCCCTAATCACCTCTAGTTTTTTAGGCCAGTTCATACCCTTTACCTTCCATATAATGAATGATATAGGGTGCATATAGAGGAGTTTGGCCCTTAACTTTATTATTTGTACCATTTTTTTCCTTTTACTCTCTGATACTACTTTGAAGCCTTATTCCACTTCCAAATTTCTTATTTCTATAGTGTTGTAATCCCTTATATTTGCAAGGTCCTCATTCCTTTTTGTAATAGTTGCATCTATTGCCTCATTTAGTATGGTGGTTTTCTCATTGGTAGAGAGTTCCTTTGTATTGCCATCTGTAACCTCTTATGTTTTCCTTCCCTTTCCTTGTATATC
Source organism: Erythroxylum shatona (assembly GCA_027568895.1). Lineage (NCBI taxonomy): Eukaryota > Viridiplantae > Streptophyta > Magnoliopsida > Malpighiales > Erythroxylaceae > Erythroxylum > Erythroxylum shatona. Next base: position 36,489,581 of record JAOSBK010000008.1, on the reverse strand, counting down.
TCCCTGTTATTAGTAATGAAGGAGATATTTTGTTCTGATCCCTCCATGTTTATCAATTCCTTGAAGTCGTTCTTACAAAAGATATTCCCCATAAGGATCCACATCTTCCCTTTTTGTCTAAGTGTTGGTCTCCAAGCATAGAAGACCTACGCTTTATCCTCCACCAGATCTCCTTCTTACCTAATCTTAGGATAGGGATTGTCTCTGGTAGTTGTTTATTCAATTCAATGTTAATGCATAGTCTAGTAAATCCTATGCTTTTCCTTCAGCCTATAGTTTCATCCATACATAAGGCTTTGCCAAGGTAGCTTGCCAAAGAGCTAAGTCTTTTTTGTAGAATAATATTTTAGTAAAATATTGTGAAAATTCATCTATAATGGAACACTTTCTTGCTTAATTTTGTCTAATTTTAAACTTGATCTTCATATATGATGAAACAATGGTATATTGTATATGTGTCAAGGGTCATCTTCTATTATCTTCTTGGTTTCATTTTCACTGTGAAATTTGAATGATACATGGTTATCTGTTATTAGTAATATTTCCTATAACCCTGTGATTTTCCATGCTCTGAATGTCCTTCTACTATCTTATTGGTTTCATTTTTGTTGTGAAATTTGAATAATAAATGGTTATCTCCTGTTAGTAGTATTTCCTATAACCTTGTGGTTTTCCATGCTCTGAATGCCCAACTTTCTATTGGATGATATATAGGGCTGTTATCCATAAAAAAGCCAACTATGGTAAAGTTTCAAACTTTTACTTTGTTCTTCAAAATCTCGTTGTTATATGCAACAAACTTCCTTCCTTCTTTGAGTTGAGGGTAAGAACTAGAGTGGGGATCCTACTGCTTTTCCAAACAGTGATTTCCAATTCATTATAGTGGAAGGGGTTAGTATCAAGATTGTGGTTGGTATTTTGGTCGAGTTGGGATCTAGGTTTTTGATCAATGAAAGTGGTGGGAAGGACATTTCAATGTGAGTTTATTCTTCCATGGGTTTGATTATTGCAAGATTTTTCATTCTGGTTATGGTATAGCCTTTGTAATGGGAAGATATAAGGAATAGGTGTTAGGGTTAAAGAAAGTACTTCGAGTGAAGCTGCGTGGTGGTGGTGGTTTAGATTGACATATTAGGGTTTGGTTGTTTGATGAGAAATGTGTGACTTTGTCGTAGAAGATTGGAAAGGAGATTGTTGAAGATTGGTGAGGGAAGAGAATAGAAAGGAGGAAATCGGAGCACATTTCACCAATAGAGAAATTCTGCCTAACATTCGTCAGACACTTCTTCATAAAATGATAGGTAAGAATGAGGGCAATGTTGGCTTTAGTTCTCAAGAATTGTAGGCTATTTCTTTTATCTTATTTTTTTCATTTGTATTCTTTGTTTTCTTCCTTTTATTTTAGGATATGAGTTGTCATTTTGAGTTTTCAATGAATATATGTTATTTTTGTTTCTTTGATCACCATTTACATTTAAGTAATATAAAAACATAGACATTTCTTATAGTTTAATTTTTTTGAAAATTTCTTAATTTTTAAAATTTTCCAAAAATCTTCTAATTTTTAGCATTTTAAAAAATTCTTATCTTAACTTCAATTAAAAATAACAATAAAAAGTATGCACTATGAACATCACACTTATTAATCAAATGTTATTTATATGACAATTTAACTTAGCTTTTAAATTTGAACTAAATTAATTAAATATTTAAACTAATAATTTATTATAATTATTTTAAATTATTAATTTAAGTCAAATTTAATTGGTTCAAGCTGAGTTTAAGAGCTGAATTGGGAGATTATATTAGTGATCTTTGATTAGTTCATGTCTAATTTTTATACTGTATGTGATTTGTCGTTATTTTTTAATTAAAGTATAAGAGAAAATATTTTTTAGAAAACTAAAAACTAAAAGAATTGTTTTCGAATTTTAAAGATTAGATAGTTTTCTTAAGATTTTCTTAAAATATATGGAAGTCTATAGCTTTTACCCTATTTAGGTATTGGAAGATAAAAGCTTCTTTTACCAAGGAAGTGTTAATCGCCTTTAGCATTAGAAAGAGGGATTTCTATGATAACGTTACAAATTAAGTTAAACATTTTGTAAAATGTTAGTGGATGATTTGTATCTTTGTCTAATTAGAAAAAACACATTTAATATATGAAGAGTAGAATAAATCACGCATAAAGACAAACTTGTCATAGTAAAAGATTATAAGAACATTAATTAGTCAAAATTTTTTATTTTCAAAATAAATGTGCAGGTTGTATAAATCACAAAATCAAGAAGTTAATTTCTTAAAATATCATTGTAAGTAAATAATAGATCATAATTTTAAGGACTACTATTTTTTAATATTTTAATTTCAAAATAATTTTATGCTTAATTAAATCATATTTATTTGGTTAACCTATATCTGTTTAAAATAAGCAATTTGACTTGTTTGATCCCATTTTTTTAAAACGTAGGTAAAATTTTTTGGCTACGATTTCTGAAATGTAACTAGAACCTATTCCATCCACCAAATATCAATTGCTCACGTCTTAGAAAATTGTATTTCTTGACATGCAAGAACAGTTGATGTTGATTAGAGGATACATTATCAGCATGAGATTGGCCATGAAGATTGTAGTTAAAAAGCTAAACAGAATTTCAACGATGTAGTCAGTCGTATTGGTTTAGTTAACTAGCAAAACAATATCACCAAGAACAATGTAGTTGTATGAATAGTTAAGCATTCCCTGCTATGCATATGGAAGTGATAGCATCCATTTGTGAACACCAAAAGCAAGCACATGTGAGATAGAGACGTCACGGGACCTTTTTTTGAAAATGGGTTTGATTTTCTTGATGGAACGTACTCCAAATTGGAAGTCTTAATTCTTAAAGCTGAGTGGTACATCTTTGTCTAACCGATGCAACCTATTTGTTACTTGTCCTCTCCATATTGGTTATTGGCTTAAAATGTCCTAAATAAAATGAAATTACGCCCATCCTTCCGTGTTCTAGAGAAGATTGGCATAGGAAAGAAGATCCCAAGAACAAGTGGCTGGACAAGGTAGAATGGGTGTGTAAATTTATAAGGACTAACCTTAATGCGGAAGTACCGGATCGATTTTCTGATTGCTAATCTTCGTTTTACGGTTGGCTACTAGAGTCACCGATTAATCCACGTCCCAAACCCTAAGTCTTTGATGGTTTGTTTTTCGTGAGAAAGTATAGAGAGATTTTCTTTGAATGTAGGGAGAGAGTTTTCCAGATTATTTGATGTAATCATTGTTTCATCCTTTTATATGAGGACGATAACCACCAGAAGTTACTTTTTGTGTAACTTCCAACAGGATGCAACTACGTCTATTATCTTTCCTGCTTCACTTACAACTTCCAAATCTACAGAGAATGGACAAGTTGAGAAAGAATCTGCATACGGATTGATTCTCATACAATAAAATGAGTAATAACAGAATATAAGAGATTTAAAGTATCCAAAGACAATGGAAGTTTCATATCTAATAAATTTATTAGGTTTGTGTGCGTTTTCTACAAGAATAAGAACTACTATTTATTAAAAAAAGATTTACAGTAAACAAAAATTTAGATATACATTAATTAAATAAAAAGACACAAAAAATAAAGATTTGTCTTAAACATAGATAACAATGTAATAATAATGTTATTTATAAAAAAAGAATAATAATACATCGATTACTGTGCAACCCACTTTAACTATGACACCATTCTATGAAAAAATGAGAAGAGGTTTATAGGCAAAGTCTTATAATAAGAAGATAAATTAAATTGATACAAAATAATCATTAATTAAAATTTTTAATAATTATATGAAAAATTCTTTTAAAATGAATGATATCAATTTTTAAGTAAGATGAAACAACTAAATTATGAATAAAATTTAGTAATGGATATGTAGCAAATAATATATATATATTGAGGGTTTTAGCAAACAAAAGCATTGATCTTGTCCTTTAAACAACCAGATTAGCCCAGGTTCTATTGGTAGGATGGTAGCTTCCTGTATCATGCATGATTGTTGTGTCATGTTAATGGCAGATTGTTCTTTTCTTTTAGTTTCTTTTTCTAAAAAAAAGGAAAGAATTCAAGTACACTACGTATATACCTGTTCCTGTAGTCCTATCCAGAAAAGGATGCACAAAAAGTGAAAAAATATAGTAGTTTAAGTTCCGATTTCGCAACGATCTTCAGATGCAAGCGCCATCGAAAGGCATTCAAAGCGTGCACTGTACAAACAAGAAAAGTAAACCATAAAAATACTGATAACCCACGTTACATTTAGGTGCAACTTTTTATCCATTTCTAATTAGCAACTAAAATAATGGCATTAGATCGTCTGTCCCATTAAGCTTGTACCTATTCTGTGCCGCAACAAAATCGTTAACGTTTTTGTTTAAACCAACGTTTAATCTCTGCTTCTTGCTCACCTAAGTCGATCCATGTTTCTGTTCGAATTGTGCTTCCCGCTTTATCTTTTAAACTTAGACCCGTAACTAGGTTGCCTGAGACCTTTGGCCCTGCTTTAGCTCCTTATGACTTTCATCAATAAAAGCCCACACTCTCTTTGTTTTCCTTTGGGCATCAGACAGTCTGTGCCACTAAGCCTGTACCTATTCTATGCCACAACAAAAATGTTGACGCTTTTGTTTAAACCAACATTTCGTCTCAGCTTCACGCTCACGTAAGTCGAGCCATGTTTCTGTTCTGATTTTGTTTCCCGCTTTACCTTCTCCACTTAGACCCATAAATGAGTTGCGTGGGACCTTCGGCACTGCTTTAGTTCCTTATGACTTTCATCAATAAAAGCCCACACCCTCTCTGTCTTCCTTTAGGCCCTGTTTGGTAGGATGTTAATTAATGGAATGGAATGTAATAGAATGGAAGAGAATGAAATGGTTTATAATGGAATGAAATGTAATATAGTAAAAAGTTGTTTAGGAAGGATGGAAGGGTTCATAATGTAATGTAATGAAATATTATTTGGAAGATGAATGGAATGGAATGTAATGTATAATAAATGACTTTTATACCCTTTATATTAAAATGGTTGTTGCAAGAGGTTTATTAT
>JAOSBK010000008.1:36463322-36476317 GCA_027568895.1 Erythroxylum shatona | reverse complement strand
AACAGCCTCTCTACTATGTAGGGGTAAGGCTGCGTACTATCGGACCTCCCCAGACCCTACTTTATTGTGGGATTTCGAACTGGGTGGTGATGATGATGATGATGATGATGACAAAAGACCATTACCTGCCAAGTGCTTGCAATATCTGCATGTTCTCTTGCTTTATTTTAGTCTCAAGTAGCCCTATCATGATAGGAATCTTTTCCAAAACAAAGTCTCTAATCACCTATAGTTTTTTAGGGCAATAAAAGCGTTGCCACAAATCCTGTCGTATAAGGATGCTTTAAAGCAATAAGGTGGGCCAATTTGCTCAATCTGTCCACTACTACTAAGATGGCGTCATAACATCCAGATTTTGGTAACCCTTCTACAAAATCAAGGGATAAATCCTCCCAAATTTGACTAGGAACTAGCAGTGGCCGCAGTAATCCTGCAGGGGTTAAAGCTGCATATTTTTGTTGTTGGCACGTGGCACATTCAGCTATATACATAGCCACCTGTTTTTTCATCCCTTCCCAATAAATTTCTTTTGCCATGCACTTGTAAGTTTTCAAAGTACCCCATGTCCAGCTAAATGAGACTCGTGTGCTTCCCTTAAAAGAAGGGGAATATATTTAGAGTTTCTACAAAGCACTAACCTTCTATCATAGATTAATCTGCCATGTACCAAGGAAAAAGGTAGCTTATTAGTAGCACCTTTGGAGACTTTAGCCTTCAGGTCCCTCAATTGGCAGTCCTCTTCTATCTCCTGCAAGATGTTTGTTATGTTAACCCCTTGAGAAATTCTCATGAACTGACAGTCTACTAAATCCCCCCTCCTTGATAAGGCATCAGTAACCTTGTTACTCTTACCAGGTTTGTACTCACCCCTGAAATCATATCCCAACAGCTTGGTAACCCACTTTTGATGGTCCGCCGTAATTAGCCTCTGCTCTAATAGATATTTGAGGCTCTGTTGGTCAGTTCTGATGATAAACTGTTGCCCCAACTAGTATGGTCTCCATTTCTTAACCGAGAGGACTACTGCCATGAGCTCCCTCTTATGGACTGATTTACCCCGAGCTCTAAATGATAGGGACTGACTGTAATAAGCGAAAGGCCTACCGTTTTGCATCAACACTGCTCCCAAACCTATACCAGATCAGTCTCCAAAATGAATAGTTGCTAAAAATTAGGCAAAGCCAAAACTGGCAATGAACACATAGCAGTATTCAGCTGCTTAAATGCAACTTCAGCCTCCTCCGACCATTTAAACCCGTCCTTCTTTAATAATTGAGTCAACGGAATAGCAATCTTCCGATGATCTTTCATAAATCTCTTGTAATACCCCGTCAGCCCCAAATATCCTCTTAATTCTGTAACATTTTTAGGCCTTGGCCAATCCCATATAGCTTGAATTTTGTTTGGATCTGCTGGAACCCCATTCCCTGATATAACATGTCCCAGGTATTTAAGCTATAACTTAGCCAACACACACTTCTTCATATTTGCATATGGCTGTTTCTCCTTCAATATCACCAACACTTGTCTCAAATGATCTACATGGTCTTCTAAGGTCTTACTATAAATCAATATATAATTGAAAAATACCAACACAAACTTCCTCAAAAACTTGCTAAATACTCTATTCATCAAAGCTTGAAAGGTGGCAGGAGTAATAGTGAGTCCAAAGGGCATCACTAGGAATTCATAGTGTCCATGGTGTGTCCTAAAAGCTGTTTTTTTCCACATCTCCTTAGTTCATTCTAATATGATGGTATCCAGATTTTAAGTCCAACTTAGAAAACACCTTAGATCCATATAATTCATCTAATAGTTCATCCATCATAGGTATAGGGAATTTATCTAACACTGTAGCCCCATTTAAAGCCCTATAATCCACACAGAACCTTCAACTGTTATCTTTTTCCGTACTAACAATATAGGACTTGAGTAAGAGCTTAAACTAGGCTGAATTACTCCTACTGCCAACATCTCCTCCACTAATCTCTCAATTTCTGCCTTTTGATACCTATAAGGTCCGACACTTATGGGTTCTACCCCTTCTTTTAAATGTATAGCATGGTCATTATCCCTAGGGGGTGGCAACCCCTTTGGCATGTTAAAGACTTACTTTGTAACTACTCAATAAAGACTGCACACCATCAGATAATAAACCCGACTCCTTTCCTCCATTCTGCTCCAAAACACAAACATGTATCATGAGCAAATTATCATCTTATTTAGTTTGCTTCATGAAGGTTATTAAGCCTATCAATCCCTTGGTAAGGCTTGGATCCCCCCTCAATATGACCCAATTCTCGTTTTCTCGAAATTTCATGGTAAGTTGTTCCCAATCCGTGACTACCTCTCCCAAAGCCTGTAACCCTTTGACCCCTATTATCAAGTCACGTCCATTAAGGGCATGGATAAATATTCTTCAGTTATGATGTACTATTGTACTTCTAATTGGACTTCCCTATAAACGCCCTTTCCCTCACAGTCTCACCATTCCCCGTGACTACTCCATACCCCCTGGTATCCTCTAATTTTAATCCTAATTGGTCCAATAACTTCACGGAAATGAAGTTATGTGAAGCCTCTGAGTCAACCAAACATACCACATCTAACTCCCCTACCTTCCCACTCATCTTCATGGTTTTTGGCATAGTCAACCCAACTATAAAACTAACGGCCAATTCAGCACTCTCTTCCCCCTCTTCCTCACTCTCATATTCCACCTCCTCATCTAATGCTAAGAGGACTTACAGTTATTTATTCTTGCACCGGTGCCCTGGAGCAAACTTTTCATCATACTTAAAACACAATCCCCTAGCCCTCTTGTCTTGCCATTCAAAAGTTGATAACCTCTTAAACCTAGTATCCCTACCACTCATCTCACTTTTGTCTCCCTCCTTGAGAGTCTATTTTCCCATGACACTCCCTCTTGTCTCACTTACCTTACCCGTGCTGATCTATCTACTATACTTATAATTCTTCAACTCTTTGCTCTTCTCCTGTATCCCCATCGCAGTTTCAATTATCTCAGTCAACCCTCTGGGCTTCACCAATTTAATTCATACCAAATTTGGGGTTGTAACCCCTTAATAAAAGTATATTTCATTACCTCTGTTGTTAGATCTCTAAAAGCAACAACCAGGATCCAAAATCGTCTCCTATACTTGAGAATCGTACCCTCCTGTTTGATGGAGAGGAATCTTTGAAAAACACTGCCTTCGTGGAGTGGATGGAAATGCCTGAATAATGTACTCTTCAACTCTCTCCAATCTAACACTAGGCCAGTATCGTCAATGGTCCTGTGCCACTACAGTGCTTCCTCGTCAAAGCTAAGTGCAGTCAACTCCACTTTTTCTTCTTCCATGTACCTCCTGGTGGCAAAAAATTGCTCCGTACTATTATCCAAGTATCTGGGTCTTGCCCCTTGAAAATTGGCATCTCAATCCTTCGTAGCTTGCAATCGCGCCTCCAATCGGGTGATCGAGGATCATCATCTGGGTATCTGTTCTCCAGCATTCCTCTCGGTGATTCATTTCTTCTCCCCAGTACCAACCTCTATCCTCAGGCTCGACTTGTATCTCCTCTTCACGTCTCCCATTCCTTCGCCCATATTCTTCCTCTCGCCTTCCTTCCCTTTCGATTCGCTCACCTTCTAAATTCCCTATTCCCCGAAATTGTTCCCTAATTTCAATTTTAGTACCCGGGTCATACCCGATCCGTGATTAGCCCCCTTCAACTCTCGACTAAGCATTTGGCTCGAATCCAACCCATTTTTCTTTTACTTTATCATGGCTCCTTCCTTTCCATGCGAATGCCTTCTCTTTGGTCTCATCTCTTCGACCTTTCATCCTTCTAGTCTCCGATGACTCACCTTCGAATGCCTTTGCCAGATTTTAGGGTGATCGAACCTAAAGAGTTGTAATAGCCTGCATTAGCTTGTCAAAATGCCTACTAAAGTCTTCCTTTAGCTCACCTTTCACTCCTTCCAACTTTTGATTCATCTCCATCCTCAGAGAGTCACACTCCATTAACAACCCCTTTTTGATTTCTTCATATGCTTTTTCCATCACGTTGAGCCTCATCTCCTATTTCTTACCCGCTATTTGTTGCCTAGATCTTTTTGCTCTGATACCAAATGATAACTAACTCTTTTCTCTCTTTAGACAACTTTACCCTTTCTTCTAAAAATTAACAGAGCTACCCTCATTACCCTTGGACCTTCTCCTTTGATAAGTAAATTTAATTTCTGAACTATGGGTTGTAATGTATTGTATCTCTTATTGAAATATTTTTGAAATAGTTAAAAGTTTACTACTTGAAAACATCTAGTTTTACTTGACCAGCTATGGAAAAAGTAAAACTGAAGCTGGATTCAAACTTCAAAGAAATAACGACTGAATCGTCTTTAAGGATACAATAATGAGGCGAATTCCAATGTATACATATAGCTTGATGTTGATTCGGTACGGTTTTAACTTTTTAATTTAATTTTTAAATTTTAGTTTGATTTGTTTTAATAATTCTCGTTATATAGTTTATTAATTAATAGATTAATTATTATAAATTAATAATTTTATAAATTAAAATAAATTAATTTTCAATCATATTTTAATTTTTAATTTTATTCAATATTTAGTCGGTATTTAAAAATATTATTGTTATTTTTATTAGAGTAAAAAAATCAATCTTTTTTGTTTGTAAAATAAATTGTACTTTAAGATTTTAGATTAAAATATTTATATTTATATAAAAAAATTCAGAATCAATCCTTTTTTGTGTTAAATAAATTGGTAATATTATATTTTTATTTATTAATTAAATATGACAATAAATGAAGTCTTTTTTATTATTTATATCAAATTATAATAGCCATAGATCTGATATGAGCGAACAGGACATGATAAGATAAAACCATATGATTGATATCTAACCGAATCTTGAACAGATGGCAAGGCCTTCCATAAGGTGCCCTGTGGGTGGGCCACATGACAAGACTCATGACCTTTTGTGTCCACGTGTGCATCTTTCACCACCTCAACATTCGCAAAGCGTGTGAATGCTTAATCCATACGACCACCGTTGGATCAAGTTTATTGGAATTGATCCAACGGTTTTCTCAGATATTCAAACTTTTACTTGCAGGCACGGGCAGCTTCTGTTCTGGTGGTTTTATCAGATGTTCAAACATTTACTTGCAGGCGCAGGCAGCTTCTGGTCTGGTGGCTTTAGATTGATTCGTTGTTCCATTAAGCAGAGGATAGGAGAGACGACTAAGAAAGCGACCTTGTATCTCTCTGTTTTAGATCGAGATTAGGGTTGGAGATTCGTGATTTCGCTTTTCGTTAACAAAATGCCGTTTTTTGTTATTGATACCGACAATTGAAAAGAAACAACAATTCGATATGGTTTCTTCAACGCCCCGTAGCTCTGCTTATCTCGACGCTCTCACGCAAGAAATCGAGAAAAAGCTCCAACAGGTTCGTTTTGCTTTTTCCTGTTTCTCTTTTTTTTTTGGGGGATTTAATCTACCTTCTTCCGATCGTTAATTTAACTTTTATCGAGTACATATAAATGCCAAGATATAGCAAATATCCGATACGCTTGTAATTGGCATTAATAATCATCGATTTTATGCCAAAAAAGATGGATTTTGAAACTTACACAATGTTGCAGGCACTGGCTTCTGCATCGCAGAGGCGAAACCTATTGCAAGAGTTGTTCGCCGACATAGCTCTGGAAGTTGACGACCGAGCCAGAGGTCAGTTATTGATCTCCAATTTGTGTTGTTATCGTTGTGCTGAGAATTAAGTGTAACTATGAGGAAATAGACGTCAAACAATATCACACGTAAGAAAGAAACTGTGGTTGAGCTTTCTGGAATATGATAACGTTTATTAGATCCTTTTTCAGTGTCGGTTGATTAGTGGTTAAACTGTTATTTTAGATTGCTTCTGAGTGTTAATATTAATTTTTTTCCTAGTCGTGTTGACGTGTTGTAAAGGGCAAAATTAACGCCTTTTTGTGGGAACAGAGGAATAAAAAATCACTTTTGTCCTTATTTATCAAGTATTGATAGTAATATTATGAATTTTATTAATAAAACTATTTTGTGCATTTTTCACTCTTTCCTTTGACAATCTTTGTGGGTATTGAAATTGAACTCAGATATCATACTTGAAGGGAACGAAGATGCAATTTCTCCTGTTGAATATGGTGGAGATGAGCCATTGTGTTTTTACAATGTGCTTGCCGATTATTATGTTAGGGTTCCCCTAAGTGGAAAACAAATTCTTGAATTGATTGTCCGGCTTTGGAGCCAGTCATTTGCTTCAAATATCTTTACTCTTTTGTTTCATAAATGGGTAAGGTAACCTTTCTATTCTCACATTGTTCTCTCTGTCTTTCATTTCACTTCTAACTATGTAGGATCATCTGGTAATAATATGTTTTTAAGTTGAAAAAGTTCATGAGTTTCTGGTATGGAACTATTGACATTTGTGAAATAAATGAAACGACAATCTTTTATAGGTCTGCAGTTTTGCCTTTACTAATCAGCCACTGAGTGGACCTCAACCAGTGGAAATTTTTTCCATTGTGATGCTTTGCATGTGTATATTCTAGGCTTCAGTTTAGAATTTGTTTTGAAGCACAAGCTATTAATCATATTTTTATTGATAAATCTAAGAACCTTTACACCATTAAGCACTGGAGCGGCATGTTTATCTTTTCTGCAGCTATTTGAAGCTCAACTGGATAATACTGATGTGCTTCTACGTTACTCATCTGCTCTTGTTCAAGGTGCTACACATGTCTTCTGGTATGGAAGTGTACTCTTCGCAATATGGAATTTTGAAATCTATTGAGCTGTTGCCTGTTAAATTTGATTGTCGAGAATTTTAACATTTATTTAGATTAACAGTGATTGATGAAAATGGTAAATACTCTTTACCTTCAGACTAAATGGAAGTTGGTTGTGTATGAAACACTATTTCGAGCAGTCAAATCTTAACGAGGAAAAGATACTGCTTCTCTTTTCATGGGTTTTGAGTTGAGCAGGAATGTGCATTTGTCTCTTTAATGATTGCCATATGTGGGCTCTTCAGGGGTTAAATGAGTTAGAGCTTTTTCCTGAGGTATTCAGAGTTCTCTGTTTCCTGTTATTGATGATTAGATGTTGGATTTGGGTGTTTGTGAATATTGATTAGGGCTTTACTTGTCATCTGAGTTTACATAGGGAGTGAAAGTTGTATGGGAATTTACAAGTATTTGACATATATGTTAAGGTGAATCTTCACCTCACTCTTGAAATAGTATTCCTGCATCAATCAGATATCTGTACTGCATTCTTAGAACCCACGTCTTACTATCTAATGAATGTGTTCTCTTGCTTCTTTTGGATTTTCATCTTTAAAATGTATTGGCTGACCTTGTGTGGTAATCATTCACTTCCTTACCTATATTCAGGATTGACATCCAAACAAACACAAGACGTTTCCAAACCCTCTTTCTGGTGAGCTGTAGTCACTTTCAGCAGAATGAAAATTTTTGCCCAGTTGCATTTGTGTTGACAGAAACATGTATCCGTTATAATCTCACTCATTTTTGGTTCAGTATCTCCTAGAGGAAGTTGCCCTGGAGCCCAGTCGGTTGAATAAAATTCCTGTGCAGGTCGGGCCATAAATGTCTATTATTTTCGATTTGTGTGAGCAGTTGTTTAACTTACTGAGGCTTTATTGGACTGCCTCTCTGAATGAGGAGATTAGGACTTTTGTAATCATCAATTATATTTGTACCTGTGGCATTTGCATCCTAAAGTTGCTCTGTGTTTTGTCATTGATTCAGGCACAGAGGGATCTGTTTCTTTTACTTTCTAGGTTCATACTCTTTTACAACTCAGGTATGCTTTAGAATCTTGTGTAAATTTGGTTATGAGAAACAAAGGTTTCAGTTGATCTGTTTCTTCTGCAGCTGACAAACTTGAAAGTTTCTTGAAGCATTTTCCCATGTTCCCAAATGCATTCTTGGTTGGCAGTCCAGCAGACTTCTTTGTTATTGAGCTTGCAGACCAGGTGCGCATATAAATCTTTTTTTTTTCTTACACGTTCATAAAATTTTGTGCATCTCTGGAGTTGAACTATCTTTCTGCTGCTCAGCTTCAAAAGTTGAAGGTGGAGCCAGTTCTATTGCATTATCTTTCACAGATTAAAGTTCTTCAAGGTGAGGACTTTGGACTGGTCTAAAATCAATTAGTTTAGGATTTCATGGGCCTGAATCGAGCGCCAGATGTTCTAAGCAAGGTCTTGCATTGCAGGGATGGAATTGCGAATGACAACTAGCACAAGGTTAAAGGCATGTTTATATAGTTTCACTTCTCCTGGAGGTCCAATGTATCCTACAAGAGCTGTTCGGCATGCAGCCTGGGATGCTTTAGATTTCCTATTTCCTGTAAGTATTCCCTCATCCTCGTCCTGCTTCAATTAGGCTAGCTCTTGAACATCTACGATGCCTGTTAATCGGATTTTGTGTCTCTTTTCTTTTGTATTTATCCTGCCTGTTGAGACATGATCCAGACATTTTTCTATTTCACAATTTTTGTCAAGATAAAGAATGGTGCCGATGTAATTGATTGCTCATGGCAAAGAACTCCATAATGCTTACATCTGGATGACCATAACATTTGCATTGTCCAGGTTGGAAGATACCCTCGTCATGTAATTAGTCTGTTTTTCAGACTGCTATACCCATGGTACTGGCCCTCATCCTGCTGGAACTTTGTAGTGTCTTGCATAAAGGCACTTTTTCTCTCCCTCTTGAACCTGTTGTTATCTAGTCGCCACAAGCTGCGGGAACCAAGGGACTCTTGAGGACCAAAGGCATCTATTCTTGTAAAGTTCAACAATCAGGAATGGCAATTGTTGTATGATGTGGATTTTGAGGGTATTCTCCATTTGAGAATCAATGTCTCTATGTTCAAACGCAAATTAAAAACATAACTGCTTTGTGTGTAACTATGAGAACTATCACTGTAATTCTGTATTTAACGCGATCAATTAATACATCGAGTCTCTTTCCCTGAAACGACACGTCACTTTTTCAGATAAATCTTTCTTTCATGAAGATAATTGAAAAACCGATCATTAAAAAAAATAAAACCTAAAAAGAATGGGTTTGCTCTTCTGACTGTAAAGACGATGAGCCTGCATCAATTTCTGAAGTCTCACATGAGCATGTACCAATTGATGACACTATGGTGCTCATGCGTCGCGATTAATAAACTCAACCCACTTTCATACTTTCCATTATTTTCATATCTCAACCGGAAGGGCAACGCTGGAAACGGCACAAGAGCAAAAAAGAACTATGCTACGACCTCCATAGTCAACAGTTAACAGCGTATTGGATTGTCTTCAATCAAAACAATTAACGAATGAACCCGTAGGGCATCAGCTTCAACATTAGCTGCCACTTGGTGCTGGTGTGGAATCATCCAACGAATCACCAAGTGCATGGATGGAACCTCTGGACCAGTAGAACGAACCGCACTAGTAATAAGACACCAAGGCGTACAAATTATGAAACTAAGACATATCAAGTTGCAAGTAATTCTCATTGCAACATCTATATAACATTCCGCAATTGCACAGCTGTTGCTGGATTCTATTTTCACCCATGAATGGAGCAATAGACAAGGTTGAGGATGACAGAGGTTGTAATCCACTTTTCAAGCATCAAAATTCATCAAAAGATGCCAGCTTAACCCAGTAAACTTCTAACAGCAATTTTCCCATGAATAAACTTCCAGACCAACTACAGTATAAGAAAATTGTAAACTTTCCGCTTGCAACAGCCTACTAGCATATCGTGGCACTAGAGATGACATTTGACACGAGATCATAATATAATGGTATGCACGCCAGCCACTGAAGAGCCACGAAAACCCTCAATCAAGCAGGCTTTAAGTAAGAACTCTTCCATATAACAAGGAATGCAATGGCCGAGAAAAGTTCTCAGTTTTAGAATAGCTTGACAATGCCTACTTGAAAACATGTTCCAGTTTCATCCACTAGTATTTTCAACTTCATCCGGTTGACTGAAGCAGAGAGAATCCATATGTAGTTTATGATATGCTACATAAGGAGCATTATGCATTAATCAGGGGAACTAAAATTTCCCTGGAAAGAATAGATGACAGGGTGATGAAAATTTATGCAAGAAAACCATGTACATAAAATCAACTATACCATCAAGATGAAACAGGCTCCAATGGGCAAAAGGATCAATGTAGTACAAAGAATCTACCTGAAATGCAGTCTTCCTGGCAAGCAAACCCAAAGATGTTGGAACATGGAAGATTCCCGTTGGGGGTCAACCCTCCAGTCCTTGCAGACACCTTTCTCTTGAAGTAAGACTATATGACAATAAAAGTTCCACTTTCAACAGACGGTGGAGTAACATGAGAAGAACCAAGGAGCTAACCAAACCAAAAGCAAAAATCACACACTGACAGTTTTCAATTAACCACATACTTGATCCCAACACAAATAATATCAGTGACAAAGCCCAAAGTTCATGCTTAAAGGTTAATAGTTTACGAGCATTACTAAGACTCCTAAAAGTATAGAACTTGACAAAGTTACAGAAGAAGTCCATGGAAGATAGATGCATGAGCACCGACCAAAAACAAGGAATGCCTTCAATTCGTCTGCATTGCCTCTGAATGGTACTTCTCCAAGTCAGCGTCAAGATCTTCGGCAGATACCTTTTCCCCACGGCCTCTTCCAGCCCCACGTCTACGACCCCTTCCAAATCCACGGCCACCACTACCACCTCGTGATCTTCCAATGGGACCACCTCTACTTTGTCCACTGATAAGTAAATGAAATGCATCAGTAAAGATAGTATAGCACCACAAAGACAAGAAACCATTTACAGCTACAAATTAAACACAGAAAGATCTCATTAAAGCACAAAAACGTTAAAAGTAGCACATTCAACAACTCTTTTGAATTCCATATTCGTTTCTATTAACCATATGTTTAGTTTGCTGATTCTGCAGCAGGGATGTTGTAAATGCCACAGCATACAACAACAAACAGAGGAGGAAGGAAACAGAGACTAAAGCAACAAATAATTAGCAGATAACAAACACCACATTCTGAGAGCGAACAGACAACAAAAAGATGTACAGAAGCACAGAAATCCAATTTTAAGCACATAAAGTAGGATAAAAACTTGAGATTTTTCACACACAAATTCATGGAGTTGACAAATAAAATCTTGAATGTCACGTGTAGAACGGACCTTTACCATTGGCTCAGTTTTTTTTTTTTTTTGATTAAGTAATTAATAGGCAAAAAAATAAACAGCAAAAAGAGATGGACGTACCCTCTGTTAACTCCATTTAAATTTCCAAGAGTGCCATTTGTTACCAGAGGTGCAGCAGGAGTGGTAATGTTTGTTCCCACAATCTCTATCTTCATTGGCTTCCCGTCAAGCTGGACATTATTGTACCTCTTCACGGCAGCCACAGCATCTGTTCGACGTGAGAAGACAACCTCAGCTGTTCCCTAAGAAAAAGATCTCTAAAGATCAGGAAACAAACAATTCCACACAAGGAGACAGCTTCAGCCAAACTTGATATAGATACCTTCGATCTGCCACTCCGATCATAATGGATATTGGATCGTTTCAGATCACCAACTTCAGAAAACAATTCCTGCACACACAAAGTTCAACCAATCATAAACAAGACAGTTCCGCATTTGTTTAAATGCCACTTTTACTGCAGTGCCATCCATCAATACAAAAATCATACAAAGAACAGGCAACAATAATGGAATTATTTAAAATAGTACTT
Source organism: Erythroxylum shatona (assembly GCA_027568895.1). Lineage (NCBI taxonomy): Eukaryota > Viridiplantae > Streptophyta > Magnoliopsida > Malpighiales > Erythroxylaceae > Erythroxylum > Erythroxylum shatona. Next base: position 36,464,463 of record JAOSBK010000008.1, on the reverse strand, counting down.
TGGTTAAGGATATTTCATCAGACTCGAAAGAAAAGACGTAGAAAAATTAAAAAACCCAAAAAGTCACTCCAGATACACAGTGTATCCCTGAGATGCAACTAACAAGTTGAACTGCTAACAGAATACTAAAACCCAATAGTCCAATACTGTGGATTCCTTATTCCAGGAAGAGAGAAAAGAGTAAAAAAAACCTTTATATCCTCGTTAGAGACGCCATAATCAAGGTTGGAGATATAGAGTTTAGTTCCAGTCTCAATGGCGGATGCCCGACCCGCTTGTGTGGCCAACCCCATACCCTGCTCGGTAAACATATCATGCTGCCACGGGGTTTCTGGCGCCTGAACATCAAGAGACACATAATTCAGGAAAATGACAGAGTAACGGAAACAGATCCATCCAGGAAAACAAAAACCCTAGCTTCCATACAACGAAGAAAGTACCTTAGGCGCAGAATACGGTGCGGCGCGATTGGCGGCGCGATTAGCAAATCGGCGGGAAGGACCAGGTCCAGAGCCCCGACCGCGACCTCGGGATGCAGGCTTCTTATTGCTCTTGATGATATCATCAAGAGACATGTCCAGAGCGCTCGTCATTTACTGTTCAATAATAATAATAACAAACTACAAATGACCAGAGAAGAACCAGAAACGAGCGAAGATGGCTAGGGTTTCCTGGAAGATGAAACGAGGAAATCTATTTTCTGAGTTGAAACTAATCGCATTATGCTATATGCCTATATCACTCTGTGGGGTTGACTTCTAATACGTGTCCTGCCCTGGTTTATTTACCAAAAAAATTAATAATTATTATTATATTATATTATGTTCAATTTCCATCATCATTATTATCGTCACACGTCACATTTAATCCGAAGTCTTAAGCAGAGTATGATAATATACAGTCTTATGGGCGGTTGATTTGTACAGGGGAATAATAATAGGAATGAGAATGAATATAGTGAGAAATGATAATGGATATTATCATTATAATTATAATGGTTGGTTAAGAGAAAGGAATGATTACTATTACCATTGATAATGGTTGGTTTGTAAAAAATAAAATAAATAATTAATTAATTAGAGTATTTTAATTAATGAATAAATTATATTTCAATTAATTATATTGTAACTAATTAATTATT
>JAOSBK010000008.1:36432842-36452181 GCA_027568895.1 Erythroxylum shatona | reverse complement strand
TAATTTACTAGTCAAATTTGAACATCTTTATTTAGTATAATACGTTTAGATCTAAAATTGATGCTAATCGTGAAATCATATCGAACACAAAACATCCTTAAACGGACCGACAAACATTGACATCTCGCAATATTATGCAACATTAATTTACTTTCTAAATGATAATCAATAATATAATAGCTTTTGTTAATAATTATTATAAATAAAGTGCTAACATGATATGACAAATATGTGGAAACGTTAAATTTATTAGCTTGACTTTAAATATATTTTCACATGTTTCATTTTTTTCATATATTTTTATTAATTTTATATTATTTATTAATTTTAAATTTAATATAAGCCCATGTCACAATTGTGTATATTTAATATGTAGTTTGAATATTAAAACATCACGAAATGTCTAATAGGAATATAATATGTTTTTTAGTGTATGTTTGAACAGGCTTATATTAGTAGATTTTTTATCAGTCGAGCTTTTTTTAAAATTTTTTTTTTAAAATATCAGTTAACTATTTGACTGTCATTTAAAAAAAATTAAAAGAGCTTCGTACTATAGAGTGTTTATCCGTCTTAATTTATGTACTTCGCACAACAATCCACCAAAAATAGCAATACCTTTATTTAATTTATTTTATGAAACTCAACGATAAAGCACAAAGGACATGAAACCAAAACCAGCTAATCATATGATAACGAGAAGTAACGAATGCTAAGACAAATGGAAAACTTAAACTACCAAGTAACAACCAACTTTAGTATTAGACTTTACTTATAACCTAGTAATGTTGATCTCTAGTTGGAGCATCCCACAACGCCAAGGAACGAACAAAGCAAGCAGAAGCAGAAACCACAAGGCTAGCAACCATGGTAGGCACAAAGAAATCCAAGCTTGACCTCCTGAGCATTTGATAAGGCAAGCAAACAGTTTCGCCGGGGATGTCCATGGGAAGCCTGACAAGAGTACCAGTAGTACCCTCACCACACGAACGCGATAACCATGAGGAAGGAGATACCGTGGAGACAAAGGCGACCTCAGGAACAAACGACGCCATGGCCACAGTTAAGCTTAACAGAATCGTCCATATCAACGCATGCAGAATTAGCAGCCCACGAACTCCGAGTCGTCGGACAAGTGATTGAATGAACTGCAAAGGCATCATAAAAGATGAAGTGAACAAACAAACTTGGCCCTTTTCGTTTGCTGGAGTGAACTAGTTGGCCGGAATATATGGAGATGGAAGCACGTTTGTTGCCTGATTAACTTCCTCCCTTGTCTCACGGCTCTGTCGATGATTACGACTGCGTTTCGCTGCTCTACTCTTGTGACCACGTAGCACATAGCACGCACACGCCTTTCTTCTAACAATCCTCTAAACAAACTGATCTAGAATACAGGTACTCTTTAAGCCCAACACCAACATATATAACAATGATTAATTTTTAAAGAACATATTATTAGGTTATTACGCTAAATATAATAACAAGTTAATCATCCAAATATGATAATTATGGATTATTTTACTACCTAATTAATTTACAATAGCCATGTAATTAATCAATTTTACCTAACTCAAATGTTTTGTCATCATTAACAAAAAAAAGATAACAAAAATTGTTATTACTAATATTTTTATCCTTGATAATGTTCATAAGTTAATATTTGAAACACTGTGATTAATAAAAAGATAAAGTCAACAAATGATCTAATTGAATCATTTAAGCAATTAAAGTTGAAGAAAATGAGCAAATTGAAATGTATAATTTAAGAGAAATTTAAAGAAATGAGTGAAGAATCAAGAATAAGGAGGGACCAGACATATCCAAATTTAAACAAATCATTCTAACTTTATCTTAGTCATTTTAATTGAATATGAGTCTAATCATTGCATGATCAAATGTATGTAGAGTATAATATATAAATCTTTTCAAAATTAAGAGAAAATTTATTTTGATTTTAAAGAAAATCTTTGATCTACAAAACAAACTTTCAGAAAGCTTTTTAAAAAGTTTTGAATCAAGTTTTTATCAAAGATGTAAGCTTTAATCTTTGAAAAAATTAGGAGAGCTAAAAATTTTAAGTTTGGATAATTCAGCGACTGAATAAGTATTGTTTAGCATTGTACATAAACTAAACTATTCATTGTTCAAACAATATTCATCAGTTGCACTATCCACTAATTGAAGCACTAAGGGTTATGACTAACTAATTGATAATTAATTAGAAAACTTATCGACAACAAAATTTAAGCTCAAATAAGGATCCAACTAATTGAATTATCTTATATTTTCTTATTCATTTCAATGTCTTTTCAATCCTATTTTTGTGTTTAAATACTCAATTTGCGTTCATTTTGTGTTTACATACGGATTAAAGGATTGAACACAAATATATACTAAAAGGAAGAAGTTTGACAAAGTTTGTCAATACGAGATGTCGTGATGAGTTTGTTAGCGTTTCAAGGCATTTGGAAGAGTTTTGGAGGAGGTTCAAACCAAAACATAGGGCCACGATTGTGACAAAAACTCGAGCACAAGACCATGATCGTGGGGAGTCAGCTACGATCATGACAGAGAGTAGACAAACTAGCCACAATTGTGACCTACACGCAGACAAACACGAGGTCGCTTCCAAATTCAAGTTTTTGAGGAACTTTTTGGACTTTTTAGGCACAGAAAAACCCTAGGATTTACCCTAAATGAAAAATACTATATAAAGAAAGAGAAATGACTTAGAGAGTTAGTCTCCAATTTGCCACTTTTGGGAAAACTCCAGGAAGGGAGAGGGACTCTCAAAATCTGCCACTTTTAGAAAAACTCCAAGAAGAAAGAAGAAGTAGAGAAATTATTGTTACTTTCTATAAGCTTAACAATTCTCTTTCAGTTTCAATGCTTTATTTTCATATTAATTCCATTAGTTTAAAGCTTTCTTAGTACTAACCATATTTTTACATGTTCTAGAATATTTAGAATGAATGTTTGATGTATTTTATAGTTGAAATTGATGAATTTTTGAAGGAACCATTATGTTATATCAATGGATGTTTATTCCTTCAATTTTTCAACTTTAATCTAGGTTGTTTAAGCTTATTTATATGCTTTTCAGGTCTGAATTTATTAGGTATTTGAATGTTTAATAGTTTATGTCATGGGTGTTTGCTTATTTGTGATACTTTTAATTAATTTGTGCTTAATAGTTAAGATTTATGCATGTTCATAGGTTCATGATCAATTAATTTGAGTTTTTTATACAAGTTATGTGTGTTGGAATATTTATTTTGATGCAATTAGTTTATATTTTGTAATTTGGGTTATGATTAGTTATTTATTAGCATAAAGAGTTTTGGTTTTTATTAAGTTAGTGTTGAATTTTAGTTTTTATTACTTCGTTTCAAGGCATTTAGAAGAGTTTTGGAGGAGGTCCAAATCAAAACATAGGGCCACAATTGTGATAAAAGCTCAAGCATAGGATCACGATTGTGGGGAGTTAGCCATGATTGTGACAGAGAGCAGACAAACTGGCCACGATCGTGACCTGCGCATAGACAAACACGAGGTCACTTCTAGATTCAAGTTTTCGAGGAACTTTTTGGACTTTTTAGGCACAGAAAAATCCTAGGGTTTACCCTAAACGGAAAATACTATATAAAGAAAGAGAAATGACTTAGAAAGTTGGTCTCCAATTTGCCACTTTTGGGAAAACTCCAGGAAGAGAGAGGGACTCTCAAAACTTGCCACTTTTAGAAAAACTCCAAGAAGAAAGAAGGAGAAGCAGAGAAATTATTGTTACTTTCCATAAGCTTAACAATTCTCTTTCAGTTTCAATGCTTTATTTTCATCTATTAGTTTAAAGCTTTCATAGTGCTAACCATATTTTTACATGTTCTAGAATATTTAGAATGAATGTTTGATGGATTTTATAGTTGAAATTGATGAAGTTTGTAAGGAACCATTATGTTACATCAATGGATGTTTATTCCTTCAATTTTTCAACTTTAATATGGGTTGTTTAAGCTTATTTATGTGGTTTTTCAGGTGTGAATTTTTTGGGTATTTGAATGTTTAATAGTTTATGTAATGGGTTTTTGCTTATTTGTGATGCTTTTGATTAATTTGTGCTTAATAGTTACGATTATGCATGGTCATAGGTTCATGATCAATTAATTTGTATGTAGGTTATGTGTGCTAGAATATTTATTTTGATACAATTAGTTTAGATTTTTTAATTTGGGTTATGATTAGTAATTTGTTAGCATAAAGAGTTTTGGTTTCTATTAAGTTAGTGTTAAATTTTGGTTATTATTACTTCGTTTATAATTTACATCCTTGGTTTTATTTAATTATGAGTTTTGTTTATTTAATGTCTATTTTACTTAATATAAACATAGGTGGCTAGACTACTTAGGGGTTTGGAGATATTATAAGGATGAAAGGATGGAAATTGTGAGAATTGGTACTTGTATGTCTAGGTTGGTCTAAGATTTATGATAAATGTCATGAATTAGGAGTTGCTTATAGGTTTGATCACCTTTAGGTAACTTCCTAGTCCAAAAGCTAAGGTTGAGCGTGTGATATGTAATAGTCCATAGTGGTTCCCAAAAGTAACAATAGGTTAGTTGAATTTGTCATAATACTTAATCAACTAATCTAGGATCTTATACCTTTAAGTTACACCTTCCCAGCTTATGGGTAGGTGGCCCAAGTTAGTTGTTTCTAAGTACCTAATGCGTCTTCACTATTGAACGTAGAGAGCCTATTCTAAGTTATAGTGGAGATCGGAGCATTTTTAAAGCTTATAAATTTTGCCTATTTTAAAGAAATTAAGGATTTGAGAGCTTAATCGAGTCCATAGGCTAACATCATGATGAGAGTACCTTTTATTTAGATTCAAGAATCAATGAACGCCCCAAAATCCCAAAGATATCTCTAGCCTACTTTACCATTGTTATTAATCTTTTATAAATTGGCTTTGTGTTTATCTTTTTTTTTACGTTCAATGCATCTTAGTTGTTTCATTTTCATCATTTCAAGATGTCTTGTTTTCTATTGTTTGCAATATTTGAAATAGCATTGTTATCTCAGCTTTCTGTGGTTTGACCCTAGATCGCCATTTACTGCATAATCTAGTAGGTAGGAATTTATTCTTTGGTAGTTGTGACAGGTTATCAAAGTGCTAGATTGAAGAATAGTCAAAGAAATAAGAATCAGTTACGACTCCTTCATTAATGAAATTAATGCTATAAATGAATGTTCGAAAATCTATTTAAGGTCAAATATATCTTTGCTTATTAATATATCACATTATATTTTTCTCATGTTATCTTTATATCATTGTAAGTGCATAAAATGACTCACATATTTAAGAAAAAAAGAAGGAAGGAGTTTTCAACCTTGTGTCATATTTTTGGATATATTATTGCAAAGTATTCACATGCATATTGATTATAATTGGTAAAAAATCAAAAAGAATGAATGATTTACTTAAGAAAACATTAGCTACAACATTATCCATGATAGAGAATGAATTTAAGGCTTCACCAGTTAATCAAGAGACTAATATAATAATGAAATAGTTGAATTCCTTACATTATTTGGATGTTAAAGATGTGTAATGTGGAAAAGTAGTGACAGCTCTACTTGATTCTCCATTCTATAGGTATATTTTTATAAAGTTGTCAGATGCAAGGAAGTTGGATTGGGTTGTGTCTATTTAGTTATATTTTCAGGCTATTGCTTATTGAAGTCTCATCAGGTTTAACACATCTATGTTAAGAACTATTCCATATTTGAATATTTTAAGTATATATTTTGTACAAGTATTTGATATGAACCTTTTGACTTCATATTTGAAATAAAATTCTTAGATTTATATAAAATTCCATAGTGTTTTATAATCATTTTAGCTTTTATATTTAAATGTTCTCATTAATTATTTAATATTAGAACTATAAATACATGGTATTTTTATGAAATTTCGAATCATATTCATAATCAGATGATGAACTGATAAAGGTAATTATTATTTTTCTAGCTGGAGAAAAGAACAAATATTTTCAATTATACAAGCAACTATGCATAATTTCTGCTCTATCAGGTCATAATTAAATATTGAAACTTTTGAATGAAAAATCCTAGATGGATTTATGAGAACTTAAGAATGAACAAGATAATCTTCTTGAATCTATGTGATTATTTAAAGAGTTCAGGAGACTTAAAGCCAACAAGTCATTTGACTGTAGAGAAATGAGTAATAATTTTCTTGATGACTACGGGATATAGTGAGATAATTAGAGTCAATGCCGAGCGCTTTTAACATTTGACCTAAACAATTTCAAAGCACTTTGCAAAATCGTATATGCAATTAATCATCTTGTAAAAAGACTCATTACTCTATGATTCTTTACCAATAAACCTCTCAAGATTCAACATAATTTAAAATTCTTTCCATATTTTCAAGTATTTTCATTTATTTAATTACTATTTTTATTATGTCCTTACATTTAATTAATTATTTTAATAATATAATTTTATTTTTTAGGATTGCTTAGGAGCAATAGATGATACATATATTAATGCACATGTTTCAACCAATGAACAAATATTATGGGTTGTTACTCATTTAAAGTACGTTTTATATATGTACTAATTGAATAAAAAGATAATTCAAATGACTCTCGAGTTTTTTTAATAGAAATAGTAACAAATTTAGCAAACTAATTTTTTATGCCTCTACAAGATATTGCATTACAATTAATTTTAATTGCTTTTTGTTAATATTATGTTCTTCATATGTTTATGTAAGTTCTATCTAGTTGACTCATACTACACTAATATGTCTAAATTTCTTTTATCATATCAATCAAATTTTTATTGAGTGTTGTTGTTGTTGTTGAAATTATAGATAGCTATTTAAACATATCAAATGAAAGATGCTAGTTATTAAGTGTTGACATAAACTATATCCACTACAAAACTATAAAATTATTTTTTTAACATGGAAAGAAAAAAAATGTAAACCCTAGAAGAGAATCTCAGGAATTGCTAGTTTTAGAATTTTAAAATCTAGTTAGACCAAAACAAAAATAAAATAAAGATTAAAATTTTTAATCTAACCATGTGATCCCCTTTTTTCTCAGATAATGAATTGACTAATAAGTTCAAATTAAAGTAACGATAAAATCTATGGTAGGTAAGTAAATTTACAATTGTGAATAGAATACACACACATAAAAGAAAAAAAAACTCACTAAACAAAGTGTAAAGATAAAATTCATCTTGGCCGAACAAATTTGTGGTTGGACGCCAAAAGCTTAAAAAAAAAAAGTAAAGTGTTAAAAATGCAACCTAACGTGATAAGTGAAATCTAACCTCATAATAAAATGAAAGCGTAATCATAATTTCTAATAATTCTTACAATTTTAGTCCAATTTTTTTGCATTTTCAATATAAAATAAAAGCCTAACCTAACATCTTAAGTTGAAAATTTCAGAAATTGGACTAAAATTGCGTTGTCAATATTATCTTAATAAAGAAGTAATCATAATATTTTTACATTCTTTAAGCCTAATTATAATTTCTAATCATTCCTACAATCCAAATTGTCTTTCGTAACTTCTATAATATTTTAGTAAATTAATTTTTATATTTATTATAAACTTTAATTATATAAAATTAAAAAAATATAATTTTAAAGGGCATTTAAAGCAATATCTAATATGAACCCGATACTCTGCTTTAACAATACCAAAACCAATCCAAGTCAGACACATAGCTCACAACTATCTTAGATACACGGTTTCAATTGACTACTAAAATATGAACATAAATTTATTGATAGGGTTAACTCACCAACAAAAGTTAATTATTATTATAAACTAATCAAATATAAAATACTCACAACTGGAATATCCCGAACATAATAACTGACGGTACGAAAAATTGATATTATCACAACGAAATGTTGTTCTTAAGGAAGAAAACCAAACATCAAAGGGCAAATAAACACTTCGAGTAGTCACAAGAAAAGGCTGTTTCAGGCTTTTTATTTTTGGGCTTTTGGGTGGGTCATAAATTAAACCAAAGTTTCATTAAACCAAAATATAGTAATAATATTAAAATAATAATTTTGAAAAGCTAGATATATTTGGAATTGCTTAACCATAAATATAGACAGGTACATTGGCTGCAAAGCAGGCACCCGTAGAGGTGGCATGTTTTCTCAATATACCCTGCTCTAAAGATGAAAAGGATGATAAGCATGATACCGTATTCCACTGATTCAACCATCATCGCTCGCACCCCCTGAGGGAGAATGTAAACACTCAACCTCAATTACGTGATATATCTAACATTCTTGATAATCATTTAAAGGGTAAACGACCCAAATTCTCACCATGCTTCTCAGCTGCATCAACAACTCCACGCAGTTAAGCTACCATCTATGTCATACTAATAACTCTTAATTAGGACGGAATCATGCCAGCTTCGATTGTCTCCCTAGTAGATTTACAGCTACCCCGTCGCGGTCTATTTCTCTACCTAAGCCAAACTAGAATCGTTTACAATTTGAGCCACTTCCCCAATTTCAGAACAGTTCCATTTACATTAGACTCAACAACAATGCTAGCAAGAGTACCAGGATGCTTCAGAACATGTTGGTGAAGTTTAGAAACTCGCGAGGAAGCTCCAAAAATGCCACTTAATTGTCTCATAAAGATCCTAGTACTAATTGCAAAAATTGGGGTTTGAATTACTTATGAAACTAACCATCTAACTTTCACTTCTTACAGTCCTTTCACTTCACAATGCTTCATGTTCCTAACCTGTTGAATGGATGTTAATAAATAGAAACAAGTATTGATGAAGTTCGCTACCTTCGGGTAAGATGTTAGGATGGGTTGGCTGCAGTTTTCATAAATAATGTCTGATCTTTGTTACTCAACCTTCTTCCCATATATCATCTTCATCGTCCCCTGAAGCTTCTGCTTCAAAATTCAAGTCATTGACTTTGAAACTTTCAATTGTACTCCCTGCAATAATGCAAGCAATAGTTGTAAATGAACATGGAATGAATTCAATCGCATCATATATTAAAAGCAGTAAAGTAAAAGCAATGATATGGTCACTTAATAGCTTCAATCTAATTTTCAACCGTTATAGAACCAATGTCAGTACATTTGTTTACCAAACGAACTGGCACCAGTACAAGGGAAAAACCTAGTCAATATTAAGTAAAAACACATCAATTAATATATGACTACCACCCGTATCATCAGATTGTAGTCCAGCATAGTAATAAGAAAACAAGAAGAAAGTTGAGAGAAAGAGAGAGAGAGAGAGAAAGAGAGAGAGAGCAAAGTTTCTAGTCATCAATTCTATTGCAATAACAAATGATCAAGATATTTACAGGGAAAGGATATACTAATTGATCCTCCAAACTCTCAACAAGGAGATGGAGTAACAAAGAGTTTCTAAATTTGAATCTAGCATAAGTTCACCTAAAGTCTTTCCCTAGTGGTGGCATCTGATTCACCAAGGGAAAGCCCGAGAACACAGGATAGGTGATGGATCTCACCAGTAATACACATGAAGATATGTTCTGGGCCTTACAGTCTTATACAATGGAACAGTACCATGCTACAAAACAATAAGACTTACCTCCAACAGGAGCTTCTTCCCAGTCGTCATCTCCATCAATTTCCACACGTTTAGACTTCATGCCCACTTGACGACTAGAAGATGAATCAGCAACATCATTGGAGTTTAATGTTTGGGATGACGATTCCTGTTTCTTAGCAGCTTCTTCTAATTCTTGGCGCTTTTGAAGCAAAGCAGCATAATAAGCTTTAACATACTCGTCCTGTCACATAATCAGAACGAGATATCAAGTGAATAAAGGAAATTATACAGCATTTGATCAAAGAAAAGTAAAAGATCCATCATATATGTTACTATAAACCTGCAAATTACTCTGAGCATCATTTCCATTGATGGATTTTTTTTCATCTGAGAGTTCCACCGCTGGTGCTGCTAATGTGCCATCCATCTTAGACTCCTGCTTGACCTCTCCACGTTGCTCCTTTGTAAGGTTCATTCCCTGCTTTATCATCCATGGTGGTAAAACTTTCAGACTCGAGGTTGAAGTTTCTGGTTTGACATCATCTTTGCCTTCAACCCCCGAAAATGCAACTTCAACCTGTTCCAGACCAAATATAATTTAATCATTAGTATACAAAATTTTATTAACTAGGCATATTAGAAAGCCTACAATCCCCGCTGTTAAAATAGAATACAAAAAGATTGAACCCAAGTAGTGTCTACTTAGTGGTAATTTTAGATCCCAAGGATGGAAGCAAAGTTCAGTGTAATGATAAATAAAATAATGTCCAGAAATAGACATTGCTCCATGGCAAGAAAATTTTGCTTTATATTATTTCAGAGATCACAAGCTCTGCTGCATTTTTTATTCCAGCACTCGTGAGTGAATAGAACCACACATCTCAGCACACCGTTTAGTGTGTCAGTCTGCTGTCCATGTTCTCAAGACCAAGGACGAGTAAGACGGACCATCAATCTAACTAACTGCTTTCTGAAAAGAATATTGATATAGGGCAACAGAAAATGTCAAAACTATATGATAAATCTAACTTAAAATTAGAGTGATTGCCAGACTTATTCCTTTTTTCTTATTTCTAAAGTTTTATGACTCACTTTTAAGCCTAAGAATCACTTCTAGAAAAAAAGTCTCCTCTTCAAAGATAAAAATCAGATTTCGTAAAATCCCTCATCCTCTTCTAAAAGTTAAACATCCAACTTAAACTAGAATCCTGTCATCTAAATCTTGTCAAGGTAAGGACTCAAACTTCTTGCACCCTAATGCATATTGAATGCATATTGAATCATAACGACTTAACTAAACCTATTCCAATTAAGTTCTAACACGGAAGACTGATAACTAAAAAGAAACTGACTATTAAAAAAATAACACGCAAACTAACTCTCATCCCATGTCAATATTGTAATTTTTATTAGTTAATAATAAGAGATTTAGAGACCAAAAACTTTAAGAATAACAGAAATGACTAAACAAAATTCCTCCTTGCAAAAATTAGTCTTGACAAGGTACACTTCTGACCAACTTTTTTGAAAACCAAACCACTGAAGTGCTACAGCAATAACTAAACAGATTGGGAAGGAGTTGCAGTTTGATACATGGACAACAATAGTGGGAAAAACTAGGCTGTTTCCAAATTAAAGAATGTTAGGAAGCATGATAAAGGATTTAAGAATATGTACCAGGTTTAAAATGCCATCAGAATAACTACACTGTTCAGAAACTTCTGCAGCTTGAAAACATGATGAAGATGGTGGGAAGAACTATGCAGTTTAGGATTTAAAGACCATTATCAAGCATGATTATGGGTTTGCAGGTGAAATTAGGGAAAAAGTGAACAATTATACCAAACATGCCAAAGTGAACAATCAAAACCATCTGGGAATAACTTTATGAAAGTCCAACAGCACTGAGATAGCTACTATATATTCTTGTTTCTCAATGATAGTCATATCAATTCTTAAAGAATAAAGTGCATACTTGTTCTAAACTATCAAACTTAGTAGTTCTAAACCATTCTCCTATATTATTACTCTCCTTGGCCTTATTATAGACGTGTCACATTTCAAACAAGAATGAAAGTTACAGTAAGACCAACTCCTAGAATGCCCAATTTATAGTTTCCTAAAAACACCCATTTTAACATTCTGATAGTTGGAATAAATGATAGCCTCGAGTTCACACCAGAGGAACAGGTTTATACACATGAATTACAAGTGAAGTGTTGACTATAATATGATCCACATAATTCTTGGAATGAAATTCCGGGCAAACATGTTTCTCGATGTGTGAGATGCAGAGGGACAGAAGTTAGTTTAAGCTAAATATGCATGAAATTGGAAATATCTCCGAGCATAATCCACATTGGAATTATTAACAGGACAAAAGGTTTTAATTTAGGTTTCATTGTAGCACCAAGATAAATATCCAAGGAATCAAAGACAGCCATTCCAAGAGCAATGGTAGATATGTTCATGCCTTGTCCAACTAGGTAATACAATTGCTAACGATTATATCTGCAAACAAAAATAACCATCATAAATTGCCTACCTAAGACTTTCAACTTCAGCTTTATCTTTAACTTGCTGAGCTAAAGGTCAGCTATAAATTTCAGAAAAACATTTTAAGTTTCACCTTAATCATCTGATTAAAACATTATCTTATGTTCCAAGATCATACTTCGCTTAGATAGGATCCACTGGTCAACAGCAACTTTCGTGAAAATTTCATTCCCCTATAGCACAGCAAGAACAATAAGGGCACAGGTTCATGTAAGGACCAAAGTGCTGTTAAACTGGATCATTCAAAATTGCCAGGAAATAAAACTTCTAAATCTCCTGGCAGAAACAGCACCCATTCAACATATTCAATCAAAGTGGTTGAAAACATTACTCATCCACACACTAACAAGTCCAATAGTGAGGCAGAATTGGCCAAACAGGAACATGAAGCAGATGAAAGCAGCTTGACCATACACCTAAAAGGGATATGCAGATTCTTATAGTGCACACAAGGTAAAATCGAATCTAGACATCTAAAATGAAACTTTATGGCAAAGAACCTTGCTACCTTAGTCTCTCCAATAAATGGCATGGGTGTTCCACCGTATCCTAGCCCTTGAGAAGATTTAGAAGGATCGTTAGATGAAGAATCACCATTTGCTGCCCGGCCAGCAGCACTTGCTCGAGCTTCCCATGCTTGAAGAGTTCCAAATTCTGGTACAGCTAGATCTTTCACTCTGCTTAGTTGCTCCATCAGTGGTTTAAGTTGAACCTGCAGCCATTTCATATCATTTTTAGACGAAGAGGAAAAACATGTGGCACATGCACAGTAAAAAAACCAAGCCTTCACAGTCCCCTCCCCCCCCCCCCCCCGGCAAACAAAAAGCCTTCACAATATCTATAATTAGCAGGACAATGGTTATCTACCTTCATGCAATTCAACAAGAGAGAGGAAAAAAAACAGAAAATCTGAATTGGCCATTTTTTGGTGGAAAATTTACAAACATAAAACAGTGGAAGATTAACTGCCTTTCCTTTTGCATTTGTTAGAATAAAAGGAAGTCTATTGGCTGTAAACTCTAGCTGTAGAATCAATGTGAAAAGGGGCAAAACAGCTCCATCACTGTCACTGAAGAAGCATGCCAAAAACATCCATTTATAAAGGTAAAAAATGATGTGATTGACCTATCCTTGTTCTCCACTTTGCAATCCAGGCAGAATCAAGTACTAATAGTAACAAAAGTTCTGAAATTAATAAGCAGACATGTAGCCATAAGTAGACCAGTGGTTCATACTAATGGTTAAGTACACATGAATGACAGAACAAACACCAAGTGTGAGAGATTTGCAAGGATAAAATGGAAGTCTGAGAAGGAAATTCATTATTTGAAACTCAATAAGCTGAATACCATTCATCGAAAACTTTTTCTACACTAGCAAAAATTAAAAAAAAAAAAAATTCTGATTGCCAATACATTGAAGAGTCTGGCAACAGACATCCTTCAATTGTGAAAATTTGACTATACAAGAATATTTGCCACCTGTCTTTTGAAAGCCCTAAAGAGAGTAAGCTCAGAAATAAAAATCAGGATATCCAAATAAGATAGATATCTAAGAAGATGATTGCATAACGCTAATGGTACTAATTAGAGGAAACGAAGGAAATTTCAGTAACATAATTATGTCATCCAACTGTTTCACTTTCTTTAGAAGAAGCTGCATTGACAAGTATTGAGTTTAAAGGGATATACATATAAAATTATCTTGAAAAAGCATCACTTTCACAAGAAAACAGAAACCTCCATTTTTTGAAGCATATCTTTCAACTTTTCACGTCGCCGCCTCCTTGCATTGTCATCCCCCTCTCCTACTTCTTGTGCAGCTAACTTGTCACTCTCTGCCACAAGCTCCCCATTGCATCTTTCACAGTGGAAATATTCATCATCTAGTGACACCAATTGTAGTGCATCCAAAGCATTGTACCTAGTCGGATGGCATTATCAAATAGTAAACTAGAGCTACATAAATTCGTTCTAACATACAACGAGTGAAATAAAAAGACTTGCAAAAAAGAAAGGAAAATTTTGAAGAAAAAGAATGAGTAAATAGATTTTTTAAAAAAAAGAAAAGCACAAAAAGATACCTCTTCCCACAGTTTGGGCATATGTACTCTTGGACAGTGTTCTTGTCTTCCAGCTCGTCCTTTAGGTTTTTCCTCATCCGGTGCAACCTGTACCTGACAACATCATATATCTGCATTGCGAAATGGAATTAAGGCATCTCTTTCACAAATTTAGAATCAATTGAACAGAAAAATTACAAACATAATGAAATACTTAACGAGTAAATTATAAATATGGATTAAGTACACACAACATGCATACAGAGAGAGCGAACCTGTGAATAGTCAAGGCAACAGTAAGAATGAGTG
Source organism: Erythroxylum shatona (assembly GCA_027568895.1). Classification (NCBI taxonomy): domain Eukaryota; kingdom Viridiplantae; phylum Streptophyta; class Magnoliopsida; order Malpighiales; family Erythroxylaceae; genus Erythroxylum; species Erythroxylum shatona. Next base: position 36,437,636 of record JAOSBK010000008.1, on the reverse strand, counting down.
TGCAGCTTAACCTTCTCCTCTCCCTCCTTGCCAACTTGCTGACCATCTGCTGTGGCAGCAATTGCAGCACTATACAGCTTTGCACCTTTAGCTGTCTAAATAAAACAAAAAAGGTGACGGGTCAAGCTCTAAATGACAGAAAGAATACCAGTTTAATGAACAAGAAGAGACAAAAAAAGTTCACTAAAGCCATCCGCAAGAATGCACCATTAATAGTTATCTTGTATTTATGTCTAGGATAGTATTCCCAGTAAAGTATGAACTACATGCACAAGGGGAGATTCCATTAAAATGACTAGCTGATTAGCACCTTAAGCAACCGTTAAAATTGGCATAAATATCACAGAGTTAATAGCGGTTCAACAATTGGATCCATTTAAGACTAAATGCTGAAGCTCAGTATCAACATCATACGTATTCAATAATGGACCTCCTAAAGGATACAGTTTACCATGTGTGAGTTTCTGACAACCATTAACCTTTCATGTAAAGACATCATTTAATACTTAAGCAAAAAGATGACACTGGCATTAGTAGTACAAGAAAAAATTAGTGTCAAACATGAATACAAAATAAAGCATCAAAGGCCTTCCGCATCAAGAGAACAAATCACTGACCTCTTTTCTATGATCCCGGGTGATTAACTTTTCTTCCTCAAAAAATCTAAGAGTCCGACGAAGTTGTTTAGAATGTAACTTCAAATCCTTTGCCAAATCCTCTTCTCTAACCCATTGCCTTCTGAAGATATATTTGAGGGGTTAAAATTCACTTAAATCAACTCAAGTCCAGTTGCATATCGGCCACTTAATAAATAAACTGCTAGACTGCATAAAACTGCAAACCTGGTGAAATGATTTGAACAATCAAACAAACAAAACCTTAAAACTTCCATCAACTAAACCGCTTTATTTCAATAGCGAGAAAGATAATCCAAATCGGAAAAGAATATCTGAGTACTTCAGAGAGTCCACAACCTGGTGAGGGCATCAAGGACCACGACGGCAATCCCTCTGTTATCACTCCTTCCTCCGGCCTTGGGCTGATTGTCTCCTTTCGTTGTTATATCGTCGTAAAACGCTCTCGCCGCAAGCTTCACCAACCTAATTCGCTCAATAAAGTTAGGAGTAAAATTACGTAACAGAGAATGTTATGGAATGATTTTATTAAAAAAATTATAAACAGATTCAGCGAATTAGCATATACCGATTGAAGGGTTCTACGCTGGTGCTCATAGTAGACAATTAGTGTGAATTAGGGTTTTCCACAGAACCAAAGTTTGGGCAAGTGTTCTAGCTTCTAATAGAAGCAGATCATGGCAACTTCCTCGGATTTCAGAGCTCTAAGATACAGAAAGACGCTCAGAGTCAGCGAGAGAGGCAGAGATCGGAGTGGAGGCTCTTCGAACCACGAAAGACCCATCCGCATGAGCATTTAAATAATTTTACTAAAACATATTAAATAAAATTCATATAAAATTTTAGGATGAAGATATTTCTTTCACAATTAAAATATTAAAAGTTTTTCAAATTTAAACTAATAGTAGTCTTTTGAAATTTAAAAATATTTTTGACACCATGATTTTTAATTTTTAATTTTTGTTTTAAATTGTATTTGATTAAAAATATGTTTTAGTTGAAATTTATAACATAAAAACTGAAAAAAAATCTAAGTCTTGTCTCTCATTCTCTCTCTAAGAGTGCAAGTTTTGGTCATGCCGTGAATGTGCATGGTGAGTTTTGCTTACTGTTTCTACGCTGATTTTTCTTATCTCTCTTGTCGATATCATGGAGTCAGAGTTGCAAAAGCTCTCCATTCGAGAGAAAGAAGATGCTGAATTCGTTATTTCCTTGGAGGATATTCAGAGGGAGGAAATAAATTTTGAGCTGTGCTTGCTAGGTAAGCTGATTGGGGAAAGAATGGTTAACGCAGAGGCGTTCAAACGAACGATGTTGAGCTTGTGGAGACCCATGTGAGGAGCGTATATTAAACCGACGGGTGAAAACAATCTTTATATCATTCAGTTTTATCACCAGGTCAATTTGAAGAGGATGCTAACGGGTGGTCCGTGGTCTTTTAACAAGTGTATTCTGTTGGTTCATCAATGGAAGGAAGGGGAGGACCCAGTGAATATTGATTTCACTCACACAGATGTCTGGGCACAATTTCATGGTCTCCCATTGGGTTTTGCTTCTGAGGCCTTAGCACGAAACATAGGAAATCTGATGGGCACTTACCTGGAATATGACTCTGCTAATCGCCGAAGTTCATGGAATAGCTATATGCGTGTCAGGGTTCGGCTAAATGTGGAAGAGCCATTGATGAGGAAGAAGAATATAAGAAAACAAGGAGCTGATCCGATGGAGATAACGTTTAGCTATGAACGGCTTCCGCTGGTTTGCTACCTATGTGGTATAATTGGGCATAGCGAAACCAACTGTTTGAAACTGCTTGAACAGCCGGAGGAGGAACACTGCCGGGAATGGCCGGAGGAAATTCAGGCAGAAGTGAGAGCCCGTAATGCATGGAAATCAGTGCAATGGAAGCGAGATCCGGGGAATGATTTTGACGTTGATTTTGCAACAAATCCGGCTCCCAAATTTTTTCCTTCTGCAACTCAGAATCCCCACAGAATAGGAAACAATTTTTCATATTATCCTAAAAAGATACTATCAAAATCCCCTGCCACTCCTAGACCAAACGTGGGCCACATTCCTCCTGATTTTAACGGAGACCAACCTGAACTGTCAGGATTTAATGCTTTTCCAATAGAGAAAGAATCTTCGATCATGATTATTGAGGAGTGTAAAAAACGACCACGTCAAGGAAGCACAAGCATTATCATTGTAGAAGAGATGGTTACAGATGATCAGATGCAGTCCAACCCACCAAACCTATTACCAGCGGCCGGTCTTGCTCAGCAGACCCGCCGAGAGCCATGAATTTTATTGCTTGGAACTGTCGTGGAGTAGGCAACCACCAGACAGTTCGTGCTTTGAAGGACTTAGTTAGGATCAATAAGCCTTACATTTTGTTTTTAAGTGAAACTCTAGCGACTTCTGTTAAGATCGAAGAAATAAAAGTTCAATTGAAATATGATTTCTGTTTTTGTGTTGATCGGCTTGGTCGCAGTGGCGGCTTGGCTATGTTCTGGTTGGATAGTGTCTCAGCTACGGTTACCGGTTACTCAACCAACCATATAGATATGGTTATTGATGATTCGATTAATCCTAAATGGAGAATTACAGGTTTTTATGGCTACCCAGAATCTAATCGAAAACGCGATAGTTGGGAGCTTCTGCATTCCCTTAATCAAATCCACAATCTTCCATGGGTCTGTTTTGGTGATTTTAACAATTTACTGTCTATTAATGATAAGCTGGGAGGGGTGGATTATCCTAGCTCGTTGGTAGAGGGATTCCGGCAATGCATCATGGATTGTAATTTGGTGGATGTTTCGTTACTCGGGTTCAACTATACGTGGGAAAGAGGAAGAGATTCAGGTTCCCCTGCGTTGGAAAGATTGGATCGTGCGTTTGTTAACGAAGAATGGATGGATGTTTTTCCTTTTCATAAGTTACACAATTTAGTGAGTCCTACTTCGGATCACAACCCGATTAAATTGGTGGCTATGCGTAGAATTCCTAATAAGAGGACTCACCGTTTCAAGTTTGAAAATAAATGGCTAGCAGAGGATGGATTTCTTGAGTTCGTTTCTAGCTTCTGGAGGGCCACTGGCAACAGGAATATCCTTTCTCGTCTAAATGAATGTGGAAACGGTTTGCTTAGGTGGCAGAAGCATCACGTGACTAATTTTGCAGATAGCATAAAATATCTTAAGAGAAACATGGAGCTCTCTCGATAGTGTCATCAGTTTGCTTTGCTCAAGGTACAAAAAGCAGCCCTTAATCGTATTTTGGCACAAGACGATATCTACTGGAAGCAACGGTCGAAGATATTCTGGATGCAATACGGGGAGGCAAACTCGAAATATTTTCATGCACAGGCTTCAAAAAGGAAAAGGCTCAATCAAATTACCTCTCTTCTGGATGAAAGTGGGCAGCAGGTAGTGGACAATGAGGGGATCGGTAACATTATTCTGGACTATTTCAAGAACCTCTTCTCGGACTCGGGTGGTATGGAGTTTGGTGATTTTGCGAATGTCACGTCGATGGTTACTCAGGAGGACAACGACCATCATTTAACTCCTTTATGCTTCGAGGAGGTCAAAACAGCAATGTTCGAAACACACCCAGATAAGGCTCCGGGACCCGATGGTATGAATCCGGCATTTTTCCAAAAGTGTTGGCACATTGTTGGGGCTGATATTTTTGAGAATTGTCGGTCTTGGATGGAGGGAGGTGAGTTTCCGGCAACTCTTAATGATACGACGATAGTGCTGATTCCTAAAAAAGACAAGCCTATATGTATGAAAGATCTTCGTCCCATAGCCCTGTGCAATGTCATCTACAAACTTATTGCTAAAGTGATAGCGAATTGCCTTAAAAGTATTCTTCCAAGGATAATATCGCCCATGCAATCGGCGTTTGTTCCCGGCCGACTTATAACTGACAATATCTTGGTGGCTTTTGAGATTATACATTACTTGAAGAATAAAGGGAAAAGAAGGTTTGGGGAAGCAGCTCTTAAGATTGATATTAGTAAAGCTTATGATCGAGTAGATTGGAGATATCTCCGGTTTATGTTGTTAAAGTTGGGATTTGATAGCAAATGGGTGGAGCTTGTTATGGCTTGTGTCACTACCGTGCGGTATTCAGTGGCGTTTAACGGCTCTGA
>JAOSBK010000008.1:36401712-36432742 GCA_027568895.1 Erythroxylum shatona | reverse complement strand
AGGCTAGTAGGTTCTGGGTGTACGGGGTAAGCCTGTTGGCTTGGGTTAGTTTCGATGCCTCTCCATTCAATGTTTTGCTTTGTGTTAGTATTGTTTACTTTCAAAAAAAATCTATTTAGTTGAGACACGGACAAAAAAGAAGATAACGATAAATAAAAAAACAATAACATAGAAACGCAGAAATAAAAAATCTAGAAACGCAGAAACTAGAAACGCAAAACAAAAAATACAAAACACAAAATGCAAAAACTTAAAAGTTAAAATAAATAAAAAATGCATAATAACAAATAATTGTACATGCAAAAAAGCAAATAAACGATAAATAGGAAAACCATTAACGCAGAAACGTAGAAATAAAAACTTGGGAAGCCAAAAACTAGAAAAATCAGGCATCAATGGAAAAAGAAACCAAGACAACTAAAAAAATTAACGCAATATGATTAGAAAAATATCAAATCAGTTTCAGTAACTCACCTGTTTAAAAGCCCAAGCTTTTGCATTATGCATGAATATAATAAGGACATAAGAGATGAGTTAGGGACATAAAAGAGAAGAAAAGAGCAAAGAAGATATGACTTTGAGACGTAAGAGAAGAGAGAAGTGAGAAGAGATATAGTTTCTATAATAAAGGAAGCTTAGAAGAGGAGGAAGTAGAAACTAAAACATGTGAAAATTTGTTATGAAATATTAGAAAAAATATATTTTTTACATTTATGTAAAGTTGTAGTTTTTATTTTTAAAAACAATAAATGATAATAGTATTTAACCAAATATGTTTTTGGTAAATTAATCGTTATGAACTAGCATAACTTTGGTATATGTTTGTATCATTTAGGTCATTTACGGGATGAAGATTATATTACTAATCTTACCATGGGCCCTTGGATCCATTCATAAATTTCACCTAAGCTTACCCATTGGGTTTATGGTCCACTACAATGTGTTTGCTTTAACCTAATTGATGTATTCTTGAAGGCGGCCTTCTAGCTTGTAGTGTGGGCTTATTTTTTGACGGTGTCTTTATACTGGTGTGTGTAAGAAATTGGTGAGATGGATTCAACAATCCCAGGTATTCTATTTTCTATTGTGTTTGGTTTTTTGTGTGGCAAAGGACCATGGCTTCCACTATGGAATCTGGTTACTATCTTTGTTAAAATTTCTATCAGTTGGTATCAGAGTCAAATCAATAAATTTTGAAGCTGTTATTTTCGTTATATATATATATATATATATATACACCCAGGTATTCTATTTTCTATTGTGTTCGGTTTTTTGTGTGGCAAAGGACCATGACTTCCACTATGGAATCTGGTTACTATCTTTGTTAAAATTTCCATCAATTGGTATCAGAGTCAAATCAATAAATTTTGAAACTGTTATTTTCGTTATATATATATCTAAACAATGGAGTGTTGTTTTCTGAGCATAAATACATCATATGTTGTTTATATACATATTAATATGTGTTTTTGGCAAGCTTTTGCAACAAAAATTGTTGAAATAAGTGAGTTTTTTGCAATACGATTTATGGATAAAACCTTTTGTTCTCATATCTCCTTTTGGGTGAGTTTTTTTTGTTAAAATAGATCTTATAGATCATTAATCTTTGGAAGAGGAGCAAAATCTCTCTGAAATGGTTGAAAACAACTTTCCCGATGGTTAGATACAGTTGGGTCGGGGCATGGATAATCCATGGGTCGTTTGACCCATCTGGAAGTTGAAGATGAATTATTTACAGCTTTGCCATAACAACTTATTTACAATTTTTTCATCTCATATTATTTACAAGCTTATTTACAATTTTGTCATCTCATATTATTTACAGTTTTGCCATAACAACTTATTTATAGTTTTGCCATCTTAAGTGATTTACAGTTTTGCCATTAATAAAAATAATGACAATGTTAAAATATGTATATACATTGTTAAATATTAAAATTGTGATGACATTATTTTACGAATTTTTAAGCATGATTCATTTATAATTCAATTATATATTTTATCCAATTACATGATATCTTAGCTATATTTTGGAAAACTTTATTTTTTTTATACTAGTTATCTTTTATTTAAAATAAAAATTTGTTATATTTTATCATGTTTTTGGATATAATTAAATATTGTATGCTTATGAACTTGCCTCTTGTAAGTCTAGGCATTAGAATATTTTTGTCGATATATATATTTTAAGTTTATCAATTTTTACTAAGATCCGTATGAGCAACGAAGTTATATCGATAAATTCATTGTTTGGTAGGATGCTTAGATTAGTGAAGAGAATATATCGAATGTTATGAATCGGCATAATTTTACTATCCTAGCGATAGTCGATTGATGCATTTGGTTATGATATTTAATGTATTGCATTTTCTTGTGAATGAGTCTACTTTTAATGCTTAGTGGACTCTAGCATTATATTATAACTTTTGTGGATCATTTTGAGAAAGTTAGAGAAAGAGCGAATATCATGATCCTGTGTTACATGCATATTAATGCTGCTCTTATGGTTTTTTCTTTAGCTTTGAGCAGTTCTCAATTCTCTACCATTTTGAAGCTTAATGGGACTAATCACAAACAATGGGTTGAATCTCTCATGATGAACTTAACTATTATGAAATTAGGCATGGCCTTGAGAGAAGACTCTCCTCCTGAACCTAATAATGAATCTTCTCTTAATGATAAGAAGCTTTATGATGAATGGGCGTACTCGAATAGGTGTTGTTTGATGATCATGAGGTATCATATAGAGGACTCAATACGTGATAACATTTTAAAAACTGAGAATGCCAAGGAATTTCTTGAGGCCATTAACAAGAAATACAAGAAGTTCTCCAAGAATGAAAAGAATGAACTCTTGAGCACTTTGCATTCCGCAATTTATGATGGTATTAATGGGATTAAAGAGCATATCAACAAAATTGTGGCTTGTTATCATAAGATTATGGCAATCGATATGGAGCTCGATGAGGACTATATTGTGGGGTTTATCATGGGGTCTCTTCCATCTCAGTTTGATTCCATTAGGTCAAGCTACAATGCTCGGAAAGAGTAGTGGACCATAAAGGAGATGAATACTATTCTTGCAAAAGAGGAGGATGACATGAAAAAGGGAAGGGCAAGAAAAGTGGCAATGGTTACAAACCAAAATTATAATGGCCAAAAAAGGAAGTTTCTACCAAAGAATGCCAATAACAATAAGCCTTTCAAGAAACAAAATGCGAGTAATAAAGGGAATGGACAAGTAGCAATCTTAGCTTCAAATGTTTCCAAGATTGAGGGTTTCAAAGGAAAATGCAATTATTGCCAAAAGTTTGGGCACAAGAAAAACAGATTGTAGGAAGCTTCAGGCTAAATTGGAAAAGGAAGGTAATCTTTTAGTAATGGTTTGCTTGGAATGCAATATCGTTGATGTACCTTCTAATACTTGGTGGTTAGACACTGGTGCTATAATTCATGTACCAAGTAGTGTGGAGCAGTATGTATACATGGTACACGGTTTAAAAACCAACGTTAATTTTTTAAGGACAGTCAAATTACAACTTACCACAAGACATGTTTTGGAGTTATATAAAGTTGCTTACATACCTTCAATTAAGAGGAATTTAGTTTCAATATCTGTTTTAGATAGAACTGGTTATAGTTTTCATTTTGGATCTGAAAAAGTGACTTTGTTCCGTGACTCTACTTTGATTGGAAATGGATTTTTGTGTGGTAATCTTTACAAGCTTGATTTGGTAGATATGCCTCTTCTTATTACTTCTTCTTTTGCTATTAATACTATTGCTACCATAAAAAGGTTGAGGTTGAATGAAAAATCTTCTATTTTATGGCATAAGCGATTAGGCCATATTTCTCGGTAAAGAATGGAAAGATTGATGAAGGATGGGATTTTACAGGACCTTGATTTCTCATATTTTGGTACTTGTGTTGATTACATAAAAGGAAAGTTAACCGCGAAGGTTAGAAAAACAAAAGTTGGTAGGAGCGAAGAACTACTTGGGTTAATTCATACTGATGTTTGTGAGCCTTTTATACCTCCAGCTATAGGTGGTTACAAATATTTTATCACCTTCATTGATGATAAAATATTCTCAATATGCAAACATATAAAGTTCACAACCTTTCCCAAATTAAGATCAGCAATGTCTTACTTATGGCAAGCAAGGTCAGTCTTACCTATGGGAGCTATGTTCAAAATTTTCCCCAATATATTCTCTGTTATTAAGATCTCACATTCCTGCACCTAAGAAATGATGGCTAGCTTTCCATTAATTTCTTCTTTTCACATATGTGTAAAAAAACCTCTGACTAATTCGTCCCACACTATATCATCCAAATTTAAAAAGTTCTCCCACCCAACAACAATAAAGAAAGTAGAGAGAGGAATACCAATATCATCGAACATGCACGGAGGCACAATACGCCCAACAACCACTTTTCTCTTCTTGTATCGCACTTTATAACGGGCTTCAACTTCCATAATTGAAATGATTTTATTTGTGGTGACAATTTTCCCTTCTTACGAACCATGAGTTTCTTGGACCTTTTTTCTCTAGTGATTTCTTCAAACAGGTCCTGTTCTATAAATAGCTCATCCCCAATGATGGCTTCCTCAATGTTTTCTTCAACTATAGGCTTTTCACCTTTTCTTTTCTCTTCTCTTTCCTTTTTCTTGACTCTTCTTTTTCTTTTTCTTCTGCCTCAGTAGGTTCTTTTTATGGAGCTTGTTCTGTAACAATTCCTCTGGTCCATGGTCTTCTTTCCAATCAAGAAGGTTCTTCATCTGAACTATCGTCATTTATTGCCCAATGTACTTCAGGCACTTTCTTCTCTTTTAGATCAAGTTTAGGAATTACAGAAGATTTTGGAGAAGGAATGGGTAGGCAGAGAATAGGTAAATGGAATCTCACATTTTTTAGTAACTCCCCCTTATTGAAAGTCTCTTCTTCTTCTTCACTTTCTTCTTTCTTTTTGACACGGCGAGTACATCGTAAACACACAAGTTTCAATCCGAAACTTGAAATTCAATTGAGAGAATCCCCAAATATGAAGTTTATTCAAAATGGCCTCCTTAAAATAATGCAGAAAAGAGTTTAAATGGGTCCCAAACCCTAAAATGCAAATAACTAAAACAATAGAGTTTGACTAAGAAAAACAATTGACTTTTTAAAGCCCGTCAAATCTGCAAACTCTTTCGTTTAGACTTCTGGCCTGCAACCCACTCTTGGAAATCATCCGCAACACGTTCCACATTAGTCTCCTTCACTTGAGAAAAACTCGACCTCGAGTTAACAGCATCATCAGAATATAATGGCTTATCAAATGGGTATTACTTGTAGATGTCCGCCACATTAAATGTCTTGGAGATCCCCATACTATCAGGAAGTCCCACCACATAAGCATTGTCATTGATCTTCTTCAGAACCTAGTACGGACCATACTTCTTCGGCTATAGCTTACTATAAAGGCCAGCTGGAAACTTTTCTCTCCGCATCCGTAGAAATACCATGACCTCATTGCCAACAGCAAAAACCTGCTTCCTGCGATACTGATCAGCTGCTTTCTTGTACTTTGCATTAGACTCCTCCAGCTTCTGCTTAACCTCAACATAAATAGCCTACCAATCATTCGCTATCTTCTCTACAGCGGCACTCTTAACAGCAACATTAGGCAGATCATTTAGATCAATAACATGCTTAGGAACCTTAGTATAAACAATAAAAAAAGGTGATCTCCCTGTTGAACTATGGACTGCATTGTTATATGCAAACTTTACCTGAGCTAATGCAAATCCCACTGCTTTGGTCTATCTCCACAAATGCTCCTGATCAAATTACCCAAAGTCCTGTTTATCACTTCTGTTTGACCATCTGTTTGTGGATGAGTTGTACATCTAAAATTTAATGTCGAATCAAATAACTTCTATAAAATCCTCCAAAAGTGCCCAAGGAACTTGCTGTTTTGGTCCGAAGTGATGGTTTTAGGAGCCCCATGTAAACGCACCACCTCCCTAAAGAGCTATTGGGTAATATTTGATACATCTAAAGTCTTCCTGCAGGGAATAAAATGCGCCATCTTCAGCAACCTATCCACAACTACAAACACAGAATCCCAACCTCTTTGTGTACGAGGAAGACCTAATACGAAGTCCATTAACAAATCATCCCAAAGACTATCAGGAACAGGTAAAGGCATGTACAAACTTGTATTCTGTGACTGTCTCTTTGAAGTTTGACACACATAACAACGCTTCACCATGCTGTAAACATCCCTACGCATCCTTGGCCAAAAGAACCTCTCTCGAATAGTAGCAAAGGTTTTGTCTCTACTAAGGTGTCCAGCTAGGCCTCCACCATGCAAGTCATGAATTACCTTCTCCCTCAAGGAAGAATTGGGAATACAAAGTTGATCTCCCTTGAAAAGAAAGCCATCTATAACATGAAAATCCTCTTCAGGTTGGATCTTTGAACACCTTTCCTAAACAGCTCCGAAATCATCATCAGTTTCGTATAATCCCTTCAACTCATCAAAACCCATAATTTCAGTTTTCAGAGTCATCAACAAATCTGCACGCCTACTCAAAGCATCTGCAACTTTATTATGGACCCTCGATTTATGCATAAGTTTAAAAGGGAATTTCTGTAAAAATTGGGTCCATCTAGCATGCATATCACAACTAATTCTTTTCTGACTGCTCAAATATTTCAAAGTTTCATGGTCAGAATATAAAACAAATTCTTTACCAACCAGATAGTGCTCCCAATGCCTCAAAGCTCGCACAATCAAATAGAATTCTTTGTCGTAAGTGGACCACTTTTGTCTTACATCACTGAGCTTCTCACTAAAAAAGGCTATCGACCTCTTCTCTTGTTACAACACAGCCCTAATTTCGAATCCGCAGGCATCGCATTCCACCTTAAATAACTTGTCAAAATTCGGTAATGCTAAAACTGGAGCAATACACAATTTCTCCTTCAATTCAGCAAAACTAGAATCTACTTCTGCACCCCATTGAAATTTCCCTTTCTTCAAACACTCCATGATCGATGCTGCAATTGTACTGAAATTTCGAATGAAACACCTATAAAATGTAGCCAGACCATAGAAACTTCTGACTTCTCTGACAGTCTTCAGTGTAGGCCATTATTTAATTGCCCAAACCTTCCCTTCATCAACTTTAACCCCATCAACGCCAACCACAAAGCCCAAGAATAAAAACTGGCTTATCATGGAGATGCACTTCTTTATATTCACATAGAGCTTATTTTCTCTCAAAGCTCCTAACACTTCATGCAAATGCTGCAATTGCTCATTTTCTGAACCACTATAGATCAAAATGTTATCAAAATAGACAACAACAAACCTGCCAATAAATTTCTTGAGTACCTGGTTCATAAGCTGCATGAAAGTGCTTGGCGCATTTAACAATCCAAATGGCATAACAAGCCACTCATACAGCCCTTCCTTCGTCTTAAATGCTATCTTCCACTCATCACCCTTCCTAATTTGAATCTGGTGAAAGCTATTCTACAAATCGAGCTTGGAAAACACTTTAGGGCCATGAGTCTGTCCAGCATGTCATCTAGCCTCAGGATAGGGAACTTATACCCAACTGTAATCTTATTAATTGCACTGCTATCTACACACATCCTCCAACTACCATCTTTCTTTGGAGTTAATAAAGCAGACACTACACATGGACTTTGGTTTTCTTGGATGTACCCTTTTCGCAGCAAACCCTCTACCTTCTCCTTCAGAATTTTGCTCTCCTTAGGGCTCATTCTATAGTGAAACAGATTAGGTAGACTAGCACCAGGAATCAAATCAATTTGATGTTGAATATCCCGTAAAGGTGGCAACCCAGGTGGTAATTCCTCTAGCATGAAATCACCAAATTCTATTAGCAACGGCTTCACAGCTTCAGGAATTTGTACTGCATTCTTCTCTTTTTCACTAGCCAATAGCACATGTTTGACAACTACAACATGCACTTCTTTTTTCTCCCACAACTCAGCTTCAAACTCCTTCATAGTAGTGGCAACTATAAAAAGGGTTCGCCCCTCCACTTTAGAAGCTTTGGCACGACCACTCTCTTTCTTTGACAACAAGGTAAATTTAACCCCGCCTTTCTCCACCTTGTAGATGTTATCTCTACCAGCATGTTAAGCGTTAACATCAAACTACCAAGGTCTACCGAAAAGCATGTGACAAGCATCCATATCGACAATATCGTAGTAAACTTCATCAGAATATTTGCCGATAGAGAAATGAATCTTACAGCGCTCCGTCACTTCAATTTCCTCACTAGGCGGAATCTATCCAATTTTGTATGGATGTGGGTGCATCTCAACTCGTAGCCCAAAATTTTCAACAGCATCCCTGCCTACTACATTTTCATAACTGCCACTATCAATAATAATATTAAACAGCCTACTACTAATAATGCACCTACTTCGAAACAGTTTATGCCGCTGTGAGTGTTCTTCCGGCTTAGAAGTCAGCATCAATTTTCTCACGACATAATTTCTTGCAAGATCATTGTCCTCTGTTTCGTACTCATCATCTTCACCATCGGGTTCGCATACTACTTCATCCTCCTCTCGATCATGAAGAGTAGACATATAGGCTATAAGAGGAAGTGTAATCGGTTGCGTATCTTTTGATAGACACGTACTTAGATTTGTCAGACTGTGTGTGTGTTTTTGAAAAGATTGAAAAGACTCCATTAATGACTCCCTATTTATGTGTCACTTAGAATGTCAACCCGAGAGAAGCCTTCTAAACTCTAAGGGGCCTACTAAACTAAGAGAGAGTTTCTAAGGAATCAAAATAGAAAGAGCCTACTAAACGAAATGTAAAGACAAATAGCAGAAAATATTCACGCAAAAATAATATCAAAGAGTTTACACATACCTAGCTCTTTTCTTAACACCCAAAATCTATCTTCAAATAGTGGCTTGATAAAAATGTCAGCTACTTGATTCTCAGTATTAACATGCAAAAGGTTAATGGTTTCTTCTAAAACATAATCTCTAAGAAAATGATGTTTGATTTCTATATGCTTAGTCCTAGAATGATGCACAGGATTTTTAGAAAGATGTATAACATTAGCATTATCACATAATATAGGAATTTGAGACGAGTTTAGAGAAAAATTATGTAGTTGATGCTTCATCCTTAAGATTTGAACACAACAGATGGCAACGACTATGTATTCCACTTTAGTCATCGAAAGCATCGTGCAATTTTGCTTCTTGCAAGACCAAGATACTAAACATCCTCCAAGAAATTAATAATGACCACTTATGCTTTTTCGATCGACTTTACCACCTGTATTATCTACATCACAATAGCCCACTATATCAAATGAATCAGTTTTTGGATACCATATTCCAAAATCCATAGTTCCATGGAGAATCTTTTAACTGCTTGAAGATGACTTTCTTTTGGATTTGATTGAAAGTGTGCTAAAAGACACATACTAAGCATAATCTTTTACCTTATCAGAATCATTTTTTAGCAATGTATTTTCCAACTTAGCTACTTTTTGTTCCAGAACTTCTTTTTTAAAAACCTTTGCTTATAGTCAACCTTAAGAGGCATATTCTTGGTCACCAAATTCTCATTCGCAAATTCCAATGATTTAATCTTATTCTTCAGAGATGCATCATTGCTCTTAGACTTCTCAACTTTTTTGAAATACCTCACTATCAACCTTTTGTACTGATCATATAATTCATGATATGCATTTTTCAATTCATCAACTTCAATATCAGAGTCAAAATAATATACCTCATTGTCTCCTAATTTAGCCATGAAGCAAACGTTGCTGACTTCTTTTGGTTCTTCTTTTTCAAAACTTTCAGAAACCTCATCTGACTAAGTTGCAGTCATTGCTTGTTTTCTAGATTTTTTATTCTCTGACTTATTCTTTTGAAGAAGAGGACATTCTGGTCTTATATGTCAAGGCTTCTTGCAGTGATAACATATGATTTGATTGTTTTGTGTATTGCTATTGCTGCCTTTTGATAGGAACCTGTTGTTTCCAGCTTTCTCGTTCCCTTCTCTTTTCTTCATTAGCTTCATTTTATAAAAGTGGAAAGACGGGCATATTTTCTGACGATAAATTTGAACTCGTCATCTCCATCTATTTGCAATTCAGTGTCACTTTTATCACTATTTGATTTGTCAGTTGCTTTCAATTTCATTCCTTTTCTGTAGGAGGATCCTTCATCTCGCCTAAATATAGTAATTAGCACAACACGTATATACAATTCTAAAGCAGTCACCTTAGGTCTCGATTCCTTTAGTAATGACCTCAGAATCTTTATTACGAGCTCGTCATTGGGATATATATTTCCCAAGTTCTTTAAGGTCATTATGATGTTGTTGAAGTGTCTGAAGAATTTGTCTATGGTCTCTCCCTGTTTCATACCAATAGTTTAATATTGATGTACTAAAAAACTTATTCTATGCTTCTTTACTTCGTTCGTTTCTTTAAACGTGACTTGTAGTTTGTCCCATATTTCTTTTGCTATAGAGTAGTAGGATATCTTTTTATATTCTTCTAAAGCAACACACATATCAGGTGATGCTTTACCTTAGCATTTAGTTGAACATTTCTCCTCTCAGCGTCAGTCCATACTTCTATGTTATCGAAAGTGGGAATTGTAGCTTCAACTCTAATTGCTTGCCATACTTCGATATTTACAGATTAGAGATATATAGTCATTCTCTCTTTCTAGTATGAGTAGTTGTTTCCATTGAAGTAAAGAAGCTTTAAGACGGATTGTCCTTAAAAACTTCTCAAGGTGTTTGTCATAATCTATCACATGCTGTAAAACACAAAAATGTGAAACCTCGCTCTGATACCAAATGATAAAGCAAACACACAAAAAAGAGGAGTGAATTGTATGTGACTTAATTTTGCAAGTTATTTTAATTCATATAATAAGTAGATCCTAGTTAACGAATAAAAACAATTATTTCAATTCATATAATAAGTAGATCCTGGTTAACGAATAAAAATAATAGGAGCTTGTCAGAAGATAAAGTCTTTTAAACGATAGGAGCTTATTAGGAGATATGAGCCTTTTGAGGAATAGGACCCTGCTTAAGTGAAAGGAGCCTAATAAATAATGAATCCTGTTAAAACAATTTAAACACAGAAGGCACCTATTAAATTGAACTGAACTGAACTGTTAGCAAGTTGAAAACAAAAGGGACCTATTATAAAGGTGAAGGAGCCTCTTGCTGAAATGAATACACACACAATTTAATGTGAAAATATAAAAGATAATGTGTGAGAGAGAAGAAGGATGTAGTTAATTTATATTGGTTCGACTTACAACCCAAGCTTACATCCAGTCTCCAAGTATCAAACTTGAGCGTTTCACTATAAAAGTTTAAGTATTAAATTTGACGAGCCTCTTAAAGCTCACGACTCACGAGTACATATTTTTCAAGGTTCTTCAACCTTTTACACTCAAAGTGTATAACAAGCTTCTAAAAGCTCACAAAAAATAATATAATAATTTCTCTCTTGATAGAGTAATTTCACTTTCTAAGATACAATAAGAATGATATGACTCTCAATAATATAGATGTTGCTCAAATATTTCAAAAGTGTAAGTGGGTTCATCTAGAAGTGTTATTGCTTTTCCTTAAACAATCAATTTCTTTAACTAGTCATTGCTTTACTTGCATCTTTAGTTAACTAGATGAATTTAAATCTAAATAATTTTGATCTCATCTTTGACAAAAATCTTCCGATAATCACGGAGCTAATATACAACCTTCATAATTAGTAGGATTCTTTCGGATAAACCATTTCAGCAAGAAAGAAAATGTATTTTTTATGATTTTATTTCTTTTTGAGAATTAGATCATTAAGTATACAAAGAAATAAATCCAATTTGAATTTTGAAATATTATACAATTATCATCAAAATCGTTAATCATAAACCTTGAGCTAACAATATGGTTGTTTAGAGATGGAGATGAGCAATTACTGGAAGAGAAGGTGGTGAAGGTGGTAGGTTTTTGCACTGAATTCTAGTTGCATAGAAATTATGAAGGCAAGTAATAGAAAGAACCCAAAAACTAATAGCAACAAATGAATTAATAATGTGAGAACAAAGAGAGAAGCATTAAAACAAGAGAAGGGGTTACCTTAAATGGAGAAATCGAAGCACAAAAGACGCATAGATGCAAGACGATGATATTTTTTAATGAAATTTTTTTAAAAAAAACACATAAAAATGTGATTTTTTACGTTTTCGTAAAATTATCGTGGTTTTCTTATTTATAAAACAAAAAAATGGCAACAATATTCAATCAACCAAATTTTAACGAGCTGTTTTTTTTTTTATGAAAATAACAACAAGAAATAGAAGAAAAAAACATAATTTGTTAAATTCTCAAGCTTCATGGTCACGTGAGAACAAATGTCACGATGAAATTATTTGTTAGATAGGGACGAAAAAGTGCTTAGATGAGATTCGCCCCAAAAGCAAAACTGTTTAAGCCCATTGATGGGCTATTCTTTAGTTCCCCGCTCTCCATAATTTCACAGCTCCTTTGCCACTGTCGTCTTGGCTTCCACCCATAGATGATAAAACTCACTGACCACATTCATGCTCCATCAAGATGAAACTCTCTCCTTCTCGCATACCCTTCTCAAAGATCACCATTCCCAAATCCACAAACTTTTGCACTACTGGTTCCTGCGTAATTCCACAAACTATCAGCGCTGTTAAAGACAAAGACTCGGATTTCGTGGCAATTCTGATAAACATATTGCGAGGAAAACAAAGCTGGAAGCATGCGTTGAATGATCCGTTTGTTTTGAGGAATTTGAGGCCTCACCACATTGAGAAGGTTTTGATGCAGACTCTGGATGATTCCAAGTTGGCTTTAAGGTTCTTCAATTTTCTGGGCTTGCACGCAAATTTTAACCACTCAACTTTATCCTTTTGTATTCTAATTCATGCTCTTGTCAATGCTAACCTGTATTGGCCTGCTTCTTCGCTCTTCCAAACATTGCTTTTCCGCGGCATTGGCCCTAGAGAGATTTTTGACTGTCTCTTGGACTCTTTCAGGAGATGTAAACCTAACTCGAGTTTGGGGTTTGATTTGTTGATTCAAAGTTATGTGCAAAATAACAGAAGCTTCGATGCCGTTTCCATATTCAGATTGATGACAAGTTGTAATTTAACGCCTGAAATCAGGACTTTGAGTGCACTTCTTAATGGGTTTTTGAAGATTCGGCAATTCGACATGGTTTTAATCTTGTTTCATGAGATTGTAAACTCGGGGATTAGACCTGACGTTTACATTCAGGCAGCTGTAATTCGAAGTTTGTGTGAGTCTAAGGATTTTGTTAAGGCCAAGGAAATGATATGTTGGCTGGAATCCAATGGTTATGATTTGAATTTAGTGGCATATAATTTGTTGATTAATGGTCTTTGCAAGGGTCAGAGAGTTTGGGAAGCTGTTGAGATCAAAAATAGCTTAGCTCGGAAAGGACTGAAAGCTGATGTAATAACTTATTGCACTTTGGTCCTTGGGTTATGCAAGGTGCAGGAGTTTGAAGTTGGCTTGGAGGTGCTGAATGAAATGATTGAGATGGAGTGTATTCCAAGTGAGGCTGCTGTTTCATGTCTTGTTGAAGGGCTAAGGAGAAAGGGGATGACTGATATTGCTTTTGATTTGGTAAATAAGCTTGGTGGGATCGGGGTGACGTCCAATTTGTTTGTATACAATGCATTGATTAATTCTTTGTGTAAAGAAGGAAAATATGACAAAGCAGAGTTGCTTTATAGTGAAATGGGAGAGAAAGGTTTGTCTGCGAATGATATCACTTATTCTATTTTAATTGACTCGTTTTGCAGGAGGGGTGAAATGGATACTGCAGTTCTTTTCCTTGATAGAATGAAAAGCTCAGGGATAAAAGTTACCGCTTATCCCTACAATTCCTTGATAAATGGTCACTGTAAGTTGAGGAATTTGAGGACAGCAGAGTTTTTCTTTTTTGAGATGATTCATAGAGGATTGATGCCAACGGTTGTAACTTACACAGCATTAATTAGTGGGTATTGCAATGAAAAAGAGTTAAATAAGGCTTTTAGACTGTATCATGAGATGACAGGGAAGGGCATTGCACCAAATGTATACACCTTTACTGCACTTATATCTGGGCTTTGTCAAGTAAATAGGATGACTGAGGCTAATAACTTGTTCAATGAAATGGCTAGACAGAAGGTTATACCAAATAAGGTGACTTACAATGTTGTGATTGATGGCTATTGCAGGGAAGGAAGCACACCAAAAGCCTTTGAATTGCTCAATGAAATGGTAGAGAAGGGTCTTGTTCCAGATACATATACCTACAGGTCTCTAATAAGTGGTCTTTGTTCTACTAGTGGGGCATCTGAAGCCAAAGTTTTCATTGATAATCTTCACAATGAGCATCGTAAGTTAAATGAGATTTGTTACAGTGCACTTCTCCATGCCTATTGTAAAGAGGGGAGATTGAAGGATGCATTGAATGCCTGCCGTGAGATGGTGAATAGAGGTGTGGACATGGACCTTGTGTGTTATGCTGTACTTATAGATGGTAGTATGAGGGAACATGATACCAAGGCTTTCATTGGTCTTTTGAAGGATATGCGAGATCAAGGATTAAAGCCTGATAATGTAGTATATACAAGCATGATTGATGGGCATAGTAAAGCAGGGAATCTAAACACGGCATTTGAGCTTTTGGACATAATGGTTGAAGAAGGATGCACTCCTAATATTGTAACATACACAGCCCTGATAAATGGTTTGTGCAAGGCTGGATACATGCATCAGGCAGAGCTTCTTTGCAAGAACGTGCTAGTTAGTGATTCTCCTCCAAACCAAGTCACATACGGTT
This sequence comes from Erythroxylum shatona, assembly GCA_027568895.1. Lineage (NCBI taxonomy): Eukaryota > Viridiplantae > Streptophyta > Magnoliopsida > Malpighiales > Erythroxylaceae > Erythroxylum > Erythroxylum shatona. The sequence continues at coordinate 36,417,822 of JAOSBK010000008.1, read as the reverse complement.
GTTTCCTAGACCAACTTACAAAGGAAGGGGACATGGAGAAAGCTTTAGAGCTTCACAATGTCATGCTTGATGGGTTGTTAGCGAATACTATTTCACACAATATACTTGTCCGTGGCTTCTGCAAATTGGGTAAGTTTGAGGAGGCAACCGGCATTTTAGATGGAATGGCAGAGAATGGTATTTTCCCAGATTGCATCACATATTCAACCGTGATCTATGAGTATTGCAGAAGGGGTAATTTACCAGAAGCTATCAAGTTATGGAACACTATGTTAAGTAAGGGTCTCAAGCCAGATGTAGTAGCATACAACTTTTTGATACATGGTTGCTGTCTTGCTGGAGAATTAGGGAAGGCTTTTGAATTGAAGGATGAAATGATGAGAAGGGGTCTAAAGCCAACGAGAGTGCAACGCAGTGGAATAATTCACAGAGATATCTAAAAGAGTTAGTACAGATTGTTATGCTTGTAGATTAGATTAGCTGTGTAATATGTGTTAATCTCGATTAGGATGACTTAAAAGCTGGCTATGGGATCATTAGAGAAAGAGTTGCTGCCCACCTTCAAGTGTACTACACTAGAATTTATTCCAAAGCACTAGAGGAAGGATATTTTTGTACTGAAATTGCTCTCTTGTAATTTGTAAATAGATTGTTCCCTAGTAATTGAGTTGGCCTCCACTAATTTCTTTGTTATTTTACATCTCTTTTTATTGTTTTCCGTTGTTGATAGTTTTTGTTGTGTAATATTAAAATCCTTTGGATTTCGTTAATTAGAAAACAGTTTCTTTCCAGTGACATAAAAGTAAATTTGCAATTCTTCTTCAACCAACAAAATATAAAAGTTAGATATGATTATCACACAAACATAGTATTATACAAAATATAGTAATTAGCACAACACGTATATACAATACTAGTAAATTACACAATACTTAGAGATTAATGAGTAAAATTGGCACATGTCTTATTATATTAACAGTATCATCATCTCCTAATAATAGTGTTAGGAGTGTAATAAATATGTTGATATTTTGTAAGTTTATAATATCTCTGATTATAAATGAAGGTAAAAGTATAATTAATATTAGGTTAAAAAATGACCTGCTATACTTTTTCATTTTCTTCATTTACTTTCTTAATAAATTTATCATATAATCTCTTAACATTTAATTAAGTTATTGCGAGCTCTTTACTGTTAAATTATCATTTTATTTATCTTATAAAACAATACATTTTCGATCTTGGAAATGCGTAGTAATTTGAATGGAACTAGTCCATTATATGGACCACCAAAAGTTGTTTGGTCGTTTAAAGAATTGTTATATACTTGATATATGGACTCTCTTAGGATATGTTTAGTTAAACGTAAAGTTTTTAATGGAATGAAATGATTTATAATATAATAGAATATAAATAGATGTAATATTAGAAAATTGTTATTTGGGAAGAATGTAAAGGTTCATAATATAATATAATGAAATGTTGTTTAGAAGAAGGGTTCATAATATAATATAATGAAATGTTGTTTATCATTTTACATTCTATTTTAAACTCTCCAAATCGTAGGTACTTATTTTTACTACTTAGGATGGAATGAGATGTAATATGAAACATTTCTCTTACATTCTATTCCATTATAAACTCTCATTCCAAATGATGAAAAAATATTACATTCCGTTTCATTCTATTAATAACCACCCAACCAAACACAACTTTAGTCCACTAGGCAAATAAAGTGGCAGAAAGGGTAACTGAAAGAAAATTAGTCAAAATATAAAATAAATAAAAATAAATAAAAATAAATATTGATTTTTGCTTTTAAAGGAAATGATGTTATGATATACAATTCAATTAAAAAATCACATATTTCGCCATGTCAATATAATATCTCATCTTTAGCCTTTTCACATTATTTGACGGGGACTCAAATGTTAAAAAGTCCATATGACAAGCACATTAAAGAATATGAGATTGAATGAGGACTTAATGCAACTAAGTTCAAAAGAAGGTTGACATGTGACAATTTGAAAATGTTAATGACTCATTTGTTTATAGAGAATTGTGATACAACCGAGCTATACTCATAAAATATTTAAGGAAGATAAAGAAGGAAGGAAATAGGAACGGGGGAAATAAAGGTTAGACAGGGATAGTAGTATTGATATTTGCTAGAAAATATTATAAAATAAGGACTCAACAACAATTAAAGAGGCTGCATTTTGTCCTTAACAAAGTTGTCGCTTGAAATCTTAACAAAATAACCTACTATTTTTATGTTATTTCTATTGTATCAACCCCTCTATATCATATCAGATCCTTTGTGTGGATGAAAATCAATAAAACAGGGTTGAAATTGGTTTATGGTATAAAAGATCTCACCTAATTATTTGACTCTAGCATTTAAAGAAGAGGAAGAAGCTTGGTAGGTGTTCAGTTTAGTTTTGATATCAAAAATCATGTTTATACTTAGTAATAAAATTCTTAATGAGGTGGAAATAGTAAAGGCTTGGTAGGATTGGGCTAGGTTTCATGATACAATTTTAGTAAGAGTCTATGAGATGATGAAGGTCTCACTTCAGGTTAGATTAGAAGGAAGCACTTTTTGGTATCAGGTTATAAAGTTTGGGTCAAGTATCTCATTTTTTGTTCAACTTGGGTTGTTGCTAACATCATTTCTTTGAGCCCATTTGGGTTAAGCATATTGAGTTTAGCTTGTAATCTCTCTTCAAGCCCATTAAAAAATACAATAGTCATGTAACGCTCCTCCATCCTCCCAACTGATGCTGCTTTCATCTCAAACTATGCTTAATATTCTGCCACGGTCTCGATCTGGCAATGTTAGGTATGTGAAAGTAGGACAGAAAACATAAAATGAAAGATAAACTTTATTGCTTTCTAAAAAAACATATACTCACAATTATACAAAAAGTTGTTCTATTTATAAAACCATAATTAACTGAAAAACATAAAATTAGGAAATGCAGCCACTAACTCCTTTAGACTAGGAAAAATAACAACAAACTTAAACAAGTAAGTTAGACCCAAAACAAACTCCTATTGACTAGGTCAACAAAGAAATTCAGCAGATATTTCTAACAATCTCTCCCTTAAACTGAAAGTTTTCAAACTTTCCGTTAAGACTTATTGAGTGCACAAACTCCAAACAATCCCTTTAACTTCTGAAACATAGGCAACTTCAGTGGCTTAGTCATTATATCAGCTACTTGATCTTCACTTTTGTAGTATACAAGATAAAATTTTCCATCCTTTGTGAGGTCCCTTAAAAAATGAAACCTTACATTTATGTGCTTGCTTCTTCCTTGTAGAATAGGATGTTTAGATAGATTAATGACAGAACTATTGTCATAATAAATTGCAATAGCACCCTTTTGTGGAAATGTAACTCTTCCAGTAGTTTTCTCAGCCATATTGCTTGCAAGCACAAGTTGTTGCCGCTACAAACTCTACTTTAATTGTTGACAAAGTGACAATAGCTTGCTTTTTTGAAGACCATGAAATAGCTTCTGATCCTAACATGAAAACATAACCTGACGTACTCTTTTGGTCATCCAAATATCCAGCATAGTCACTATATGTAAAACCAAATAATTCTGATTTTCATTTTTCTTATAAAACATAACATAATTTGTAGTTCCTTATAAGTAGTGAAAAATTCTTTTTGCAGCATAAAGATGGATCTCCCTAGGACATTCCATATATACACTAATAAGACTTACAACATGCATTATGTCAGGTCTTGTTGGAGTCGTATACATTAAACTTCCCACAATTTGCTTTGTATAAAGTGATGTCCACCTTTCTTCAGTCATAATCTCTCCTAAGCTTCAAACCGTACTCAGTTGGTGTGCAAACATAATTATAATTCTTAATATGAAATCTATGCAAAATTTCTTGCACATATCTCTTCTGAGATATAAATATACCAGCAGAATTTTACACTACTTCTATATTAAGAAAATAATGCATCAATCTAAAATCAGACATATCAAATTCAAAAATCATAGACTGCTTAAAATTTTCAAACATAGCACAATCATTTCCAGTGTAAATCAAATCATCAACATATAGGCACACAATAAGCATCTTTCCTTCTCCACCAATCTTAATTAAGAGAGTATGCTCATATGGACATTTTTTAAATCTTTCTTTTAGGCTTCAATTCAGTTATACCAAGCACGTGGAGCTTGTTTTAGCCCATATAATGCCTTTTTGAGTTTATAAATCTTACTTTCACTTCTAAACTTTACATAGCCAGGTGGTTGGTCAATAAATACCTGTTCTTGAAGGTCACTATACAAAAATGATGATTTTACATCTAGTTTGAAGATTGGCTAGGAGCTTTATACAGCCCGAGCGATTACCAATCTGATTGTATCATGCATAGCCTTTCTCCATTTTGAGTCTTTGACAACATCATCAAATATAACTGGATCACAATATAAAAATAGGGCAAAATGTGTAAGTGGGTGCTCAAAGTGATCAATCTCATTTACCTCATTGTCTTCCAGCTATACAAGTCTTCTTCTAACATGTTGAGGTCTTTCTTCTACTCCAACTGGAGGAATGCTTTAAGTGACAGTTGGTTATTGCTCACTATTTGTAGGCTACTATCTTGTTTCTTTATTTTCACCATCAAAATCAACTTGCATTTGCAGTTCAGGCTTATTTCCATCACCAGTTCAGAATTGTTCTTCATCGAAAAACATGCCACGACTAATGAAAATTTTCTTAGTCATCGTATTGAACAATTTTTATGTCTTTGATTGCTCATAAACACCAAGGAAGATGCATTTTTCACTTTTTCTTCAAGTTTACTCCTCTTTTGATCTGGAACTTATGTATATGCTATGCAATCAAAAATTCTAAAATGATCTACACTTGGTTTTCATCCACTCCAAGCTTATTCGGGTGTCAAATTTTGAACAGTAAGTGTTAGGCTTCTATTCAGTACATGAATGCTTCAGTTGACAGCCTCAGGCCAGAAACTTTTCTGAATTCCATTGCCTTTAAATACAGTTCACACCATGTTCAAGATTGTCTGCTTCTTCCTCTCTAAAACTCCATTCTGTTGTGGCATATACACAACAGTAATTTGTTTTTTAATTCCATGATCCTCACAAAAATTTACAAATTCTTGTGAGATGTATTCTCTGCCACAATCACTGTGAAGAATCTTTATAGGCATGCTTGCTTCTTTTTTAACTCTTACCTTGAAGTTTTTAAATGCTAAAAAATTTCAGATTTTTTTTTGCAAAAAATAAACCCAAACTTTTTTACTATAGTCATCAATGAACGTTATAAAGTAACATTTACCACCATTTGCTGTTGGACTTATAGGTCCATATAAATCAAAGTGAACAAGCTCGAACACCTTCTTTGCTCTCCATTATCTTTCTTTTTGAAAATTATCTCTATGTTATTTCCCAATTACACATTCTTCACAAATTTGAGAAGGGCTTTTGATTTGTGGTGGACCATTCACCATGTTCTTTTGCTGCAATGTTTTCAGTCCTCCAAAATTAAGATGTCCATAGCGAAAATGCCACAACTAGCCCTCGTCCTTTACTTTTGTAGAGAAGCATGTGTGAGTAGTGTTGTTGAGATACAAAGGGAACATTTGGTTTGTTGTCATGTTGATTTGAGCAATCAAACCCAATCTTTTGTCTTGAATACAACAAACTCCTTTTTTTTATAGTAATCTCATATCCCTTCTCTTGGAGTTGTCCAATACTAAGTAAATTAGTTTTCAATTCTGGAACAAAATAAACGTTAGAAATAATCTGAGTAGAGTTCTCCTCAATGTGGATCTTAACATTGCCTTTGCCCATGATAGAAACTGTAGATTTGTCACCAAATGTCACAGTATTACGAAATGTTATATAGATTTATCTCTACACATGTGAATACTGCATCCTGTATCCAAGTACCACACATGTTGATAAACATCTTCTTTTGCATGATTGGCCATCAAGAGAGAAAATTCTTCTTCTTTCTCCACAAAATTTGATTTTGCACCTGAATCTTTCTTAAAATGAGTCCTACATTCAAACCTGTAGTGCCTATACTTGTGATAACAAAAGCATTTGATATTGGACTTATCATGACCTCTTCCTTTGATACTGGAGTCAACTATATGATCCTTATTTACTTTAGAGTTAGCTACATGAACCTGGTCTGCTTTTTAATGAGAATTCTTGTCCTTCCATTTCCCTTTTCCACACCTAAAACCTTTTGGATTGGTTACTACCTTCAGAGCTTGGTCTTCTTTCTCCTGCTAGACAACTTTCTACTCATGAACCAACAAAGAACTTTGTAATTCATCAAGTGAAAACACATCAATGTCTTTAGATTCTTCTATTGAACAGACAATGAAATTAAATTTTGGTGTCATTAATCGAAGAATTTTCTCCACAATAGTGACATCCTCTAATTTTTCACCGGATACACATTTTGTTAGCAATCGTCATCGTTCTAGTGAAAAAATCTGTAACAAACTCACCTGACTTCATGCCTAAAGTCTCAAATTCAGTCTGTAGTCCTTGAAGCTGCACCCTCTTTGCCTTTGCATTTCCTTGATACTTCTTCTTTAAGGAATCCCATATCTGTTTTGAGGTATCTTTGCAAAGAATCATCTCCAAGATTGCTCAATCAATAGCTTGGAAAAGATAATTTTTGGCCTTAAGATCTTTCAGCTTCAATGCATCTAATTCCACTTTTTGCATCTCTAACAATACTGCTCCAACTACAGGCTCTTCGATTCCATATTCATTATTCAACAACATGCCAATACTCTTTGGATCTCAAGAAGTTCTCCATCAACATGCTCTAATGGTCATAATGACCATTAAATCATGGAATCACTGGTTGCACAAATGTTGTTTCAGATGTCATTTGCTACTGTAAAACAAAATGAGGTTGAACAAAAACAGAGCTGCTACTGCACTCTTTCTCACTTGTGTCTTCCCTCTGGATTTTTCAAGCCTCGTATCCAAGCTCTAATACCACTATTAGGTATGTGAAAGTAGGATAGAAAACATAAATTGAAAGATAAAATTTAATGCTTTATGAAAAAATAGACACTCACAATTCTACAAGAAGCTGTTCTATTTATAAAACCATAACTAATTGAAAAACATAAAATTAGGAAATGCAACCACTAACTCCTATAGACCAGGAAAACTAACAACAAACTTAAACCAGTAAAGTAGACCCAAAACAAACTCCAATTGACTAGGTCAACAAAGATATTTAGCATATATTTCTAACAAGAAAATGGCAAAAATGATTGAATAATTGACCCCTTATATGGTCTAAAAAACCTCTGAAGCATCTGCCATTTCAACATCTCCCATGGAGAAATGGTCCCTCCTTTCTTCAAATCTTAATCACGATTGTGCCTCCCCTCAAAATACACCCTTATTGCTTCCAATTTCTCTTATTCTGACAGCTTGTTTATTGAAAAGTACCTCTCCTCATAAGAAATCCAAATATCTAGATCCTCACTTTCGAAGATATGAAGGTCAAATTTCCTAAGCTGGCAGTCCTTCTCCACATTCCTCTATGCCAATTACGATGTCTTCGTGGTGCTTCTCGATACCTACATGGATGCCCGATGGGAAGAAATTGCTTTTGCTTAGACGCTTACAACCACAACTTTCCCTGTAAGGATGATCCGTAAAGTTTCATATATCCTTTGTGTTAAGGTAGTGATCATCACTTTTGGTTCTGATACTTCATTCTTAAGTATGGTTAGCTATTTCATCTCCTCCTCCATATGTTATAGGCGAGACTTCACTTTGATGACAAGCATCAATAGTAAGGACTGATGCTCTGATACCAGATTGATACAACCAAGTTGTACTCACAAAATATTTAGGGAAGATAAAGGAAGAAGGAAATAGGAATTGGGAAAAGAAGGTTAAACACGAATAACAGTATTGATCTTAGCTAGAAGATATTATAGAATAAGGATGTAGTAGTAATTAGAGAGGCTGCATTCTCTACTTGACAAAGAAGTCAACTAAAATCTTAATAAAACAACTTGCTCTTTCTATCCTATCAGCCCCTCTATATACTCCTATTGTTACTTTGTTAGAACCAACCCCCTCCCATTCCCTTATCACAACCTTCTAGACTCTGCTAGCTTGTACAAAAGACAAATAACATAAACATCACACAGACTCCACACATAGAAATGTGAAAAAATAGACTAACACATAAACAACTAAAGAACCAGCCTAATACTCTTATGTAAATCATTTAATCTGTTAAAAGACTGTAACATATATATTAGAACTGTATATGAAAAATTTTAAAGAATGTTAGAATCTTGTGTAGGGCATAAGATCTTGTGTAGGTCATAAGTGGATTCTATCATTTTTCTTTCAATTTACATTCTTCCAAATGTTTCATTAGATAATTAATGTTTGTGATTACTGCAAATTTATAGAGTCATTCAAAGAGAATAGCAGATCTTCTGTCTAATGTTATTCTGTCTAGCCCTATCTAATTCAAAAAACGTCGTCATTCTATTTAAAGACTATTCCTCACTTTCTTTCTTATTTTCTTTTACTTCCTTTGCACTATCAACGTAATTTAATTTAATATTGTTTCTATAATTTATAAATTAATAAACAATTTAATAAATTAATCCATTTTTATAAAATTTTTAAGATTATAGAAAATTAATTTTATAAAAAATTGATTAAAACAAAATAAATGGTAATTTTGTTTTTCATTTATGTCATAGGCGTGACACTCAAGTGACTATTGTGGCACATTTTTTAATTTTTATTATTTTAATTTAAATTTTTCAATAAATATTTAAAGATAAAAATTTAAATTGGAAAACAAAATTATAAACGAACCTTTGAGAGAAGTTAACAAGAATGAAATTGTTACGATTTGTTTTGTTTTTTCTTATGAAAGCAATTTGTGACTGAAATATTTCTCTTAATTATTTCTGATAGTGATATTATTCAAAACAATTTTTATAACTGAAACATGTTTAATTGGCTTACTTGTTTTGGCCTCCTATTTTCAAATAATAAAAATGAAAGATTCATATATTTTGAATTTTGGATTTACATGGTGACTTTGCAATGATTGAATCTTATTCTTACACTCCAAGATTGGTACGTTGAATTTATTACTTTCCTCCTGTATGAATTTGTATGATGAAAGTACATTATATGGATTGTGATTTCTTTTTATGTGAGATTTTTATGAAAGTATATTAAATACTGGTTACTTGTAATTTATGATGATAATATATAGTCTATCGTTAATTTTGTAATGATTTTCAGTGAAAGCATTTTGTGAAATGAGACATTTCTTTTTTTTATTTATGACAAAGATATTATTCAAAGAGATCTTTATAATTATATTAGTTCTTTGATTAAAATATTATTCGAGAATGTTAAATTGAATTGATTATTTTCCTTCCATATGAAATTGTATTGTAAAATTACATTATATATGGATTGTGATTTCTTTTAATACAAGATTTCTATGAGAGGGAGATGTACTCGTGAAGTCAGGGAGAGGTGAAATTTGTGATGTATAATCTAAAGAGAGAGGGAGACACGGGAGCCCCCAATTCAAAAGTGTAGATTAATAAGGACTGACCTTAACGCGGAAGTGTTGGATCAATTTGCTGTTTGCTAGTCTTCGGATTTCGGTAGGCTACTAGAGTCACCGATGAATTCACGTCCCAAACTCTTAGCCTCGGATGATTGCTTCACGTAAGAGAGAATGGCAGAAGAAAAATCTTATATTTTTCTCTGTTTCGTAAAAAACTTATTTTTTTAATATGTTTTGCACTTAGCACCCTTTAATCCTCGATTAGGACAAATAACTGATACGGGAGTTATTTAAAGTGGCCGTTATATTTTGTAAACTGCCAACAAAAAGAATAGAATGGTCTTGATCAATGTTATGAATATTGTAATTAAGTTTTAGTATGATATTAAATTGATATTGGTCAATGTTAGGTATCATTTTGAGCAATTTTTTAATATATAAAATAGTCCCTAAATTTTTTAAAAAGTATAAAATAATCCATTAGTATATCATACTATATACTTTATAATTTACATCAACCTTGTCCCCAAAAATCATAAGAATACAAATTTAAAATAACAACAATTTATTCATTTTTATTAACATTTATTTTCAGATATTTCACACATAAATAATAATCATAATTAATATAAAAAATAATCGTTATACAAATATAAAATTAATAACAATACAAAGTAATTAAAATATTACAATTTTATCATATAATACATAATAATTACATCAAAATATCAAATAAAAAGAACAATAAATATCCTTAACTTTCTAACTATTACAATTTATAACAAGAGTATGTGATGAGGAAACAACCAAGTAGAAATGAAACCTAAAACAAAAACATTTATAATTACATTGCATATATATAATTTAAAGTATACATCAAGTATAAATAAACTTAAAAGAACAGGAGAAACTAAAACTTGAAACTTCATTCAATCATATAGGGGATATCCATTATAACTGCACTGATCCTAATTATCATGGATATCCATTATAACTGCACTGATCCTAATTATCATTTGATACAAAATCCTTATCATTGAGAACAACCTCATCATCATCATTTAAATTCAATGTACTAAATGATATGTCAATGCTTTCCTATCTAAGATTATCTTCCAAGTCACTCACGTCTACTAAACTTAGTTTCTTAAAAACTCAATCCGTCAAAAGATCGATATTATCAATAAAAATTAGATTTGTTGAATCATTTGTTCTATTAAGAGTCCTAGTAAATAATAAAATTTAATTATTAAAAATTATAAAAATTATATCTAAATTAATAATAACAATAACATACCTTTCCTAAAGCTTTAAATTGTAACGAACGAAGACTAAGTCATTCGATATTTTCTGCTCCAATCTATTCCTTTTCTTAGAATGAATAAATTCAAATGTGTTTGAATTCCTTTCATAGCCTGTTGCACTCATGCATTAACTTAGATTAAAAATTACAAACTTTTTCGATTCTTGAACACCAATTCTGGATTAGTTCCACTAAGAAATTATAAGTCGTAAGATAACAAAAGTAGCTTTATAAATAAAATAAATTAATAATTAATTTTCAATAAGTAACAAAACTAAAAATATATATACTTAAAGAAAGTTTTACAAGGTTTTGCTCTTTATCGAATAACAATTGACATCCCAAAATCTCAAAAAACTTGCTTATAAAGCTTCATTTGTGAGCTCATGAGATCTTACATCGTCTCATGGGCAACAATTGTTATAATAGTTAATAGCTCTCTCATATTAACTTCAGTTTTCTTTGTAAAACCTTATTTGAAATAAACACCAGGATTCAAATATTCCTCAGCTACAAACAACAGAAAGTAAAATTATCTTTCCGATCTATCATTGATGAATGCAAGACAAGGTGTGTATAAAGAAGACCTATTTTTCAGATTAGCCTTGGTTGCTTCCTTCAATCTCTCAATGCCAAAAAAATCATTGTTGTCTTCTCATCACTATCATCCAAAAGGAGCACCCTCACCAGAGACTCACAAACTCAACTAAAAAATTAACATTAAGACCAAAATTCAGTATCTTCAAGTATAATTTTGAAAACCTCTAAATAGCATTAGACCTAACGTACTGAGACACAACTCATTTATCACTTGTAAACATCTGTCTCAACTCTTTCTTCATCATAACAAAACACTAAAGTCATAAGAAATTTGTTACAAATCTTGTAACAACAGGACAACACAAATTTCTATAATTGGTAAAATCCTTTTTCATTTAATTCAAGACTTTTGTACGATTATAGATGAACTTGGTCACCTTTTTGGCTTTCTACACAGTCTCATCAATAATAGGAAAATACCTAACATTCCTTATATTTTTTAGTATTAAGTCAATGCAATGTGCAACACAAGGAGTAAAAAAAATAATTATACTTGCTTTGAAACATTCTTCTGGCCGCTTTATAAGCAGAATCATTGTTAGTAATGAACTGAACAATATTTTCTAGCCTTACTTCATTTACAACTTCATCAAATATTTCAAATGAAGTATCAGTATTCCTAACAAGGTGAAATGCATCCCTAAACTTTAAAAATATTGAGCCCTTTACAAAATAAACCAAAAAATTAGTAATAGGCTCATATCTCCTATTTATCCAACCATTACACATAATTAAACACTCATAAGTAGCCCAATCCGTTCATTTTTTCAAATAATTTTTAATTTCAAAAACTAAGTAACTTAAAAGTTTACCTCTGTAGTTATCAATGAAAGGAACTTTGTATCCCGGACTGTAAGAGGCTATAACATCCATCATAAGTTGATAATAGTAAGTTGGGAAGCATTGAATGTTGCATCTGCATCATACCCCCATCTAGCTATTATCATACTTATATTGTGAGTCGCTTCTTTTGATTGTATGGCATTACGAATTGAAGGCTGAACTCTATGAGTTGTTCGTGATCCAAAAAAAATCGTCATATGCCTTATTCTTTTCCTAATATCATGTATAGATGAAACATTCACTTCTTGTTGGAAAGGAACACCACTATTACCACTACCACCTTTAACATTTCTACTATCATTATGAACACCAACAAATGAACTTCCACTACTAATTTCATAACTCGATCTCTCCCTTCTATCTTTCTTGTGTTGATATTCTTCAAGCAAAGTTTTTATTTGTCACTTCACATCATGGCTTACTTTTTTACAGGGTTTCATATTTCCTTTTACTCCAACTAAATACTTCTTTAATCGAGTGATTCCTCCACCTTTCAAATGTTTGTTACAAAATAAGCAAATAGTAAGATTCTTCATACAGGGGACCAATGCAATATAAGCCTAAGCTAGATCATTGTATCTTCCTGAAGTGGTTAAATGTTTAAGAGTACTTGAACTTCCTTTTGTTTATCTGTAAAAATAAATGAAGACATATGTCAAAATAAAGAATACATAATCTAATTATCAACTATTATCACAAAATATGTATTGTTTAACTCAAAAGTCTAAATTAACACAAATTGCAAATACTCATGTCTATCATATATAATATAACCCATTTTATATGATTACATCATACACAATTCAATTTTATCCAATACCATTCAATTTTATCTAATACTATTCACCAATAAGTCAAAAACTAACAATTCAAGTATTCAACATACACAATTACACAATACATATGTCTATCTTATATAATATAATATAACTTGTATGATTACATAATATACAATTTAATTTCATCAAACACAATTCATCATAAAGAGGGTGAACCTTGGAGCAATTGGCAAAGTTGTTGGTTTGAGACTATAAGATCACAAGTTCAAGTTACGGAAATAACCTCTTTATAAAAATACAAAAAAAAGACTGCGTATATTATGATCCTCTTTAAACCCACGTAAAGTGGGGAGTCTTGTGCACATTGACTTTTACAATTCACCATAAGTCAACTAACAATTCAAGTATTTAATATGCGTAATAACACAATATACTTGGTAGTTATAAACTTGAATATGTTTGAAGACCAAAAATTACATGTATGAAGTGAATTGAACTTAATAAATAAAGAAATTTTTTGCTTCGTTATGTATGACTTAACTATGACATTAGTTTATATAGATGATATTTTGATATTTTCATCTTTATCGAAGCAACATCTTTAAACATATTAAGGCAATCAAATGAGTTGTAATCAAACTAATGATTCCTTCACACTTCACGTCAAGTTCTCATCAAAGATTTCTTTAACAGGTTTTTATGCTCATGTTATTGTATGCATTCTTAAAAATGCCTAAAATGGGATTGTTTAATTAATCAATTATCTTCCATTAATATGTTGATTTTCCACGTGGAGATAAATATAGGATAAGTGGTAACATGATTTTTTTTATAATTAAACTATTTTCTAACAAAATTTATCTTTTCATCAAATTTTGTTATATTATAATCCTAATATAACATAATATAATATTTTATACAACAATCAATTGTATTTATTTAAAATATATGAAAGTAACATTTTGTCTCCCTTTTTTTTACCTCTACCTTCGGTGTGATATAGGAGCTACAAAAGTAGAATAAAAGATCTACCCACGTCACCTATCCGTGTCTCATCCACTCAAAGACTTAATCCAACGGAGTACACAGTCCCAGTCATCAATCCCGAACAAACCAAACGGACCAGTAATATCCTAATGTCTTTGATATTGCGGACCATAGATTAGAAAAATATACGAGCTTAATCTGACGGTGCAGGAAAACCCATGTCACTAATCCGCGGGAATGCCTGTCGACCAATAAGCTTTTGGTTTACCTTACAATATATCGACAGCTTCCAGTGCGACTTTGCATCATTGAAGCAAAGTTTCTTCTCATCTCATCACTTTCTTGTAGACGCGAAACCTAAATCAGCAGATTCAATTCTTGAGACTCTTGATCTAGAATCAGATGGCGCCCAAGGCAGAGAAGAAACCAGCGGAAAAGAAGCCAGCGGAGGAGAAGAAGACGGTGGCTGAGAAAGCTCCGGCAGAGAAGAAGCCAAAGGCCGGGAAGAAACTGCCCAAGGAAGGCGGCGCGGCGGCCGGAGACAAGAGGAAGAAAAGAGTGAAGAAGAGCACAGAGACGTACAAGATTTACATATTTAAGGTGTTGAAACAGGTGCATCCTGACATCGGGATCTCAAGCAAGGCCATGGGGATCATGAACTCCTTTATCAACGATATCTTCGAGAAGCTAGCACAGGAATCTTCAAGGCTGGCAAGGTATAACAAGAAGCCTACAATTACTTCCAGGGAGATCCAGACTGCTGTGAGATTGGTGTTGCCTGGGGAGCTTGCCAAGCACGCGGTTTCTGAAGGGACGAAGGCGGTCACCAAGTTTACTAGTTCTTAAAAATTTAGGCTTGTTCTTGTTGGTTAGGGATTTCCTGGTGTGTACGTGATTGGCCTTGTGGATTAGTTACTAATCGATGGTAAAGGTTAATTGAGTGTTTTGTAAGTGAAGATTCAGATGTTTGTAATGGCGGATTGAAACATAAGATATCTTGTTTACTGTTTCAGAAGTGTTCATTCATGTTTATGGTATCGTCAGATACGGAAACGAGTCGTGAACGATTAAGTTGACTTCGGTGTATTGGAAACGCTACATAAACGTATGACTGTTGGTTGGATGGTATCATAGCTTAGACTTTTTAATGCAGCATTGGTGTGTGATGTATATGTTCGAACAAATTCATATGCGTCATATGGGGGAATCACATGCTTCGAGCAAATCGTTTTATCTTGTCAGGAAAGAGGAATATGGTTTATTTACTTAAAATTGTTATTAAAAAGAATGTACTATAACCCAAATGATCAAGAGTGGACGATCTACAAGAAGCCACGTACTTAGAGTTTCTGGTTGACACATTTGAATCCGTCCCTTTCGTTTTTTAAAAACTATGCGAGAAGTATTTATCGCGTTAGTCCGCTGAAACCATCATCAACAAACCTTGAGGCCTGCATTTTGAAGTTTCCAATCATCTTACCCACATGCTTTGTTCACCATCATATTGTTCCCTGTATAAAATTTCTAGGAGAGAATGAGAGGGAATGTGTTAGTCCCTTAATATTTGCATGATTGTTTTGCTAGCTATTGATGAGTCTTGGTTAGGCATGAGGAAGGCATGTCAAAGAAACCAATATGAATTAACTAACGAACTGTTTGGAAATTTTTGAATTGAATTCATTAACGAATTTGATTCAATTACATTAATAAGATTGAATTGAATTCAATTTACACTGTTTGGAACAAACTCAGTAATAATAGAAATGAATTCAATTATATTGTTTAGAACGAGAATGAATATAGTAAAAAATAAGAATGAATATTATTATTATTATTATTATAGTTGGTTAAGAGGAATGAATGATTACTATTATCATTAAGTAGTTGATTTGTAAAAAATATTGAGAAATAAAAATTGATTATATTTTAATTAATTAATTAATCATATTTTAATTACTTATATTGTAATTAATCAATTACAATATATTAATTAAT
>JAOSBK010000008.1:36390423-36401612 GCA_027568895.1 Erythroxylum shatona | reverse complement strand
CCTATGCAATCCCAATCTATCCCATCCTATGCCAATTTTACCATTTTACCCTTCTAGTAGGAGGTGGGATGTTACAAAGTATCTTAAAAATAACTGTAAATTAAGCATTTATACAAAAACTTAAGAGTAGCAAGACATCAAATATATTCACTTAAGTACCAAAATATTATAAATTTAAGCTATGCAGTTGGTGAAGGCGGCTGATCTAACTGCTGCAATGAGGTGTTGCTACTCCTTTTCAACTCATTCGTCTCATAACGGAGCTGAGCTATGTACTCCATTGATTATTGCAACTAAGTTGCCAAACTCTCTACTATGTTCTTAAGCTGAACTATTCTCTCATTGGATGTGGATCGCCTATTAGATTCAGCTATACTAAATGTGGAAGATTGCAAATACCATGTGACCATGTATTTGCAAATGAACCTAAGTCAAAAATCCTTCCACAGTAGTCCCTACCATCAATTGCATCAAGATATATATGACTCTCATCAACAATTTCAAAGTTTTGAGACTGTCGTTCAATGTTTTCTTGTATTTGGTCCTATCACTATAATTGTTTATATTAATAAGTGATAATTTTTAAGAATTAACATTAAAGAATAAATTTTAGATACATTAAGTTGTCTGCATTAGGTGTTGACGAATGTCACACCATCATGCTTCTTAGTGTGAATGTGCAAAAAGAGCTGACTTAGTGTAGGCTTCTTGCCTATAGACTTTTTCTGCATCATAATAAAGTGTCATAAGTGAACTATAATTTACAAAAATTTTGGTTGAGTTTCCTCAATGACATAGTCATTTATGGCACTAGAAATTTATAGCATTATCGTCCTCCATAATACACACATATTTTTTTTTATAAATTTCATACATCAAATTAAATTGAAATCAAATTTCATACATCAAAGTACAAAAATCAGAATATAAATGTAAAGTTTATATACTTACAAGTTTCTTTACAAGCTCTTGGTGGGTTATAGATCCTTCGACGTGTATAGGTAGATTCTCTCCCTTCTGTCCTCTATGTTTGTTTGCAGAATTGCGCTTTGAAATGGAGATTACCTCGAGTGTTGCCCAATACCGCTGTCAACAACTCCATATGTCTTCATATATATAAGGAGGTCGTATACCATTCTTGTGTATGGGAGAGGTGAGCCTGTATAATGTTCATAGGCTCACCTCTCCCATACATTATAAATGATAGCATTAAATTTTGAATCCTATACAAATTCTTTCTAAAAAGAACATACGATAAGTACTTATAAATAACAATATTTATCTAATTAATGTATAAAATTAGATAAATAATATTTATTTTTTGTACCTGAAGCTTTTGATAATAAAAATCCTTTGTCTCTTGAGAGATATTCTTCCATATATAACCCTCCAGTTTTGTCCTCTTCTTGAGTTTGGATGAGATATTTTTAGAGCACATTCCAGACGAAACTATCCTAATATATATGCCAATTTAGATCATTTTCAAATTAAAACCTATAGCTTTAGTATAAACATATGGTGTTATCATGTATTAAAATTTTTTTAGAATTTCACTCACAGATCGTTGACAATTGTAATGTAAGTTCTTCCATCAACTTCTTTAGCTCTAGGCTAGAGGCCGTCTCTTTTATCCGCAAAGTCTACCCATGGTATCTTTGTCGGTATAGATTCAAATTCTAGTCTGGAAGTAGGGTTGTTGGATGATGTAGCAGGGCTGTTGGATGGTGTAGTAGTAGGGCTGCTGTATGGTACAGAGACTGTAGGTAAGGAAGGTGATGCCTCATCTAGATGTGCACTAGCTGAACATGCAACACATGATTCTGTGGCATCTGCAGAATGTGATGTTTCACATGGATATGCACTGGCTCCTCTAAATGGTGGTAACCTGACCCTTGGCCACAACATTTCTTGTTTTCTTTTATGTGACATTTTTAACATCAAATTCACATTTTATTGATTTTACACTAATATAATAATACAAATTAAATATAACAATATATTGTTGGTGCAATAATAAAATTTATTCATATAATATTCTATTACTTACACAAGTTAATCATTATTATCACTTAATTGTAAATCAAAATCATCATCATCTTCTATTTTTTGAAGAATTATAATCAAAATCAAGCTCCTCTTTAGATCTCTCAACCTTTATAGATTCCTCATCCTCTCCAAATAAAATTTCATTATATTCATTATTTGGATTATTCAAAGGTTCATTCTTGTCATATGTTACACATACATTTATTTCATGAACATCTTTTTGAAATGTTTCACTTTCAATTCTCTTATTTTCTCCTTTTCCATATAATTTAAAAACACCTATAGGTTTTATTTTGCAAATGGCTAACCAATCCGACTTATGTCGTCTTAAGCTGGGAAAAGGGACACAATACACCTGGGTTGCTTGCATCGCCAACACAAAAGGTACAAATTGTCTAAATCTTCTTTGCTGGTTGATTTTAACTAGATTATATCGGCTGAGCACTTTTGTTCCAATATTAGGAGTTGGATCAAACCATTCATACTTAAATATCATAGTTCTTTATTGACAATGCAGGGCATTTAATTTCAAGTATCTCAATAATTTTATCATACTAATCCGTCAATTATCCTTGTATGCAAACCCCACTATTTATTGTTTTCATACTATAACCATGGTATTTTGTATGAAATTTTGTATCCATTAACAAAATACACCGAATATGATTTAACAGTTCGTAGTGATCCTTAGGCAAGATCACATATAGACTTGTTCTCTATTGGATTTTCTGAGGCCTACATCAAAAAATTTTTATCATATTAAATAGTATAATGTCATTTAAACACTTTGATATGATAATTCAACCATTTCAATTATTGCAAGTGAAAACTTACATATTTCTTGAACCATCGAGGAAAGTGTATTTCAACTTCTTTATTGATATCATCCTATGTTTTTTTAGGCAATATCTTATATAATCATTCCTCGTATAATCTAAAAACATTATTACGTATTTTAGTGGTGAACAATTTCAAAATGAACTTAAACTTATTGTACGAAAGGTTGAACCTCTTGACAATTCAGTAAAATGTAACCATGAGCAACCTTTATTTCTTCTTCTGTTAACATTCTTCTTGTTGAGTGTCTATATGTTCGTCCATGATATGTGAAGATAGATAAGTTACCATCAACATTACTCATATCTCCCCCATCGTCATTATGAGGAACTTTTTTTTCTTATGTGTGCACATGCGACTTAAAATAATGTGAACAAAATATACCCGCTTCCTCCACTAAATAAGCATTACATATCAAACCTTCAACTCTATCCTCGTTTTTTACATTTTTCTTCAAGTAATGCAAATACCTACAATACAGATAGGGTTATTACAATTCTATGATTAAAACATGCCATAAGTTTTATTTAAATATTAACTATAATTACCTCTTAAATGTGTGTTAAGTGTACAGGTAGATGCTCCATACAGTCAAAGAAGCTTGGAAGGAAAATCCTTTCTAATTTGCACAAGATAATTATAATTTTCCTTTCTAGTATTTCCATTTCAACCAACTTTATTTAAGATGATGTTAAGCCTTTGAAAAATAAACTTAATTCTGTTATAGCTTCTCAAGCCTTATTTAGTCGTAACTCCCAAAATGCAATTGAAATTAGTCTTTGCATAAACACATGACAATCATAACTTTTCATCCCAAATAATTTGTACTTCTTCATGTCCACACACCTTGCCAAGTTTGAAATATAACCATTGGAAAACTTTAGACATTTTAACCATTCGTACAAAATTTTCTTTTGTTTTTGTCCAAAGTATAATATGTTTTTGGATATTTACCCGTGCGAAGATCTTTATCTAACTCATTTCTTCTACAAAAAATTTTCAAATTAGCTCGTGGTTTTACATTGCCCTTTGTCCTCCTTTCAATGTTCATTATGGTGATGAATAAATTCTCAAAAATATATTTTTCCAATATGCATCACATCTAGATTATGATGTATCAAATTCGTTTTTCAGTATGACAAATCCCAAAAGATACTTCGTTTTCTCTAACCAAAGTTTTTACTAATTCTTCTTTTAAGCTTCAAGTTATGTGACTTTCAACAACTCTAATTCATCAATCTCCTGCAATATCTCACACCGGCTTTGTAAGAGGGAGGGGGTATTTGTACCATCCCATTCTTAATGAATCTTTGTTTATTGCATTTAAATGAATGATCTGGATAAAGAAATTTCTTGTGGTTGTCAAACTAAGATGTTTTGGCCCCGTTAGGGAGATAAAATGCATAAAAATCATTACCACAGTAAAGACAAGCCATTTTTCTATTGTGCTCCATCCAGACAACATAGCATATGCAGTGAAATAACTAATAGTTCACATCAAAGTTGGTCTCAACAAAAAATTTTGTTTAAGAGACACATCATATGTCTCGACACCAAATTCCTAAAGATGATGTAATTTAGATACCAATGGTTGTAAGAATACATTAATTTTATGCTTTTGATTCATAAGCCCTGACACAATCACCATTAAGAACATATATGTCCCATTCATACACATCTATGGAGGCAAATTATAAGGGGTAATTATGATTGGTCATGATGAATATTGTTGCCCGAATTAACGAAAAGGTCGTCAGAATCCATTTGTTGACAATCCCAACCCAACATTTTGACTTTTGGCAGCAAACTCGGAATGTGTGTTATTGAAATGTTTCCATGCAAGTGCATCCAATGGATGACTCATTATTCCATCTTCCTATTTATGTTCATTATGCGATCACGAGAGATGCAACAACATCAAAGACATATAGTCTTTGAAGTCTTGGAGTTAGCAGGAAATAATACATCCACTTCCAAGGTATTAATTTTTGTTTCATAGTATGCTTTCTAGGTCTGAATCTAGATTGACCACAAAATTTGCACTCTTGTAATTCCACATCTTCTCCTCAGAACAACATCCATCCCAAATTGCAACAATCAATTTTTCAACTAGCAAACTAAGACCCTTAATAAATTTCTTCATATTGTAAAAATTATCAACCATTGTATGATGAGAAGGCAATGATTCATTATATCAAGCAAGAATTTTATCCAAACTTTGATCAGAAATATGCCCTTCAAATTTTATGTTCAATATTCGAGCAATTGAATATAATTGAGTAATGATCTCATAATTTGACCATAATTCTTAATCAACTAATTTTGGTAAGTAAAAAAAAAATCAATTTAGATTTGGTTTTTTTTCAAAATTTTCTATATTTTCCTAAAAAGTATAACCAGCTACATCATAAACCATTTGGGTGTAAAGATTTTTAGTTGTACCCACATTATTTGTTATAAAACTAGTCCCCCATCAAATCCATCCATATTTATTGATGAGTTTACTTCATTATCTCTTGAGGTGCTATAAATTAATAGATCCCCATATTGTGTCTACTCAAAATAATTTAGAACAAACTATTTTCTTAACATATGGAGATTCACTTCATTAATAGAAAGAAAACGAATATGTTTGCATTTTTTATATGGGCATTTGATTTTTGGATCACCATATATGCAGGTTGAGAACATGCATAGTCAATAAAAGCTTGAACTCCCTTAACAAACTCGGGAATAATAAAACCATCAGGTGTTAATCATCTATACATCTAAGATCTATCAAAGTTTCTCATTTTTGTAAAACTGTTATTTAAAAAAGTGATTTCATAGTTAGATATAATAATCGTTATGGTAATATCCATATTAATCTTACATAACATTTAATCTTTAGTTTACACATTAACAATAACACAACAAGAAAGCATTTTATTATAGCATATGCTTTGGGATGCTTGATCTTCATTGAGTCCCTGGAGTGATGGCTAGGTATAAATCTTTTCATGATTAGATCTTTCATTTCCCCTAAATTTTTACAGGTCTCTGATCATTCCCTTCAAATTGAAACCAACCAATCCCACCATATGATTTCACAATTAGAATATATATATATAATTAACTCCCCCTTTTTCTCCCAATCTAATTAGTTTAGGGGTAACCTTAATTATCATCAATAAATACGTTCTCACCATCATCAAATTAAAGACATTGAAAGTGAAATGTTTTCCATTTTCTCAAGAGTTATGATGTTTTCCTAACAAAACAAGTATTTTTTAGAATAAAATCCTACAACCATTGTACTGCTATAACAATAAAACCACTAAATTTAGCAAAAAAAAGCAGTGGGAATGTACGGTGACATTTTTGTAAACATCAACTCAAAAAGAAAAAAACTTGTAATTAATAAATGCAGACACACTACTATCTAAAACATATGATACAATATTTGTTCTAGTAGGGGAGAAGTTCTCATGTTGGGAAATAGAACATAGTTAAACAAGAAGATGACTCTTACCTAGTTTATACTCCAGAAATGAACACCCAGTAGAGAGAGAGACCCAACCAAATAGTCCTTCATATTTGCGATACTAAAATTTTAACACCTAATGCACCAATTGAAATTGAAAGAAGAAAGACAGTTTAGATTCTGACACGTAATGCACTAATAACAATAGGCTCATTTCACTGAATAGTAAAGACATCCATACTGTAATTCATGCATTTGGTTGAAATGAATTTAATATGTATCCATGTCTAAGTTGGCATATGAAACTTTGCATACTGTAAAAGACACATAAAAAGAAACTAAGCTAAGGAGAGAAAAGTTACATGCTTACATATTAATATGTACTCATATAGATAAAGCTTGATCAAAGAACCTTAAGCATGAGCTTTAAATTCAATGATATTATAAATTCTCTTAAAGGCTTTTCCAAATCTTATATTGAAATTGATATGATAAGAAATTTACTTAGGTCTCTATGTAACACTTAGAAAACTAAGCTGACATTATTTAAGAAGACAAGCATTTGAATTTCTTACATTAAAGGGGTTTGTTAAATCTCTCTCCATCTATAAAATGTGCCTAAAGGAGACATGATAAGAGGAGTTGGCTACGAAGATGAATAACTTGGAATTTAATGATCAAAAGGAATAACCAAGTGATGAAGAAGAGACTTTATCAAGTGATGGGAAGGATATTATCTTCATCACTAGGAGGTTACTGGAAGTTCCTTTATTAGTTTGTATACATTTGGGTTCCTTTCAAATTTTTTTAAATGGATTACAATTGTATCTTTTAGCATACTAGTTAATATATCTCTAACAAAGATTATTAAGGTAACTAAAGGTTTGACATAAGGGGAACCTCCGTACCCTAACTTATTTTCCTTAAATATGGAAGTATTATTAAGACTTATGAAGCATATGATTAGCTTAGAAATGAACTTCAAGTTCTATGTCAAATGCAAAAATCTAGGCATTTATACTTTGTCATTTGTAAATGATCTTCTCCTTTTTTTCTAAGGCTAATTCTTGCTCTTTAAAGGGCCTAATGACAATTATTAAAACATTCAAAGAGCTATTTGGATTAGTTATGAACAAGGATTGATAATTGGTGTAACAAAATGCCTATCTTTCTACTAAAAGGATCCAATTGATAAACTTTATCCTAAAATCATTGCATATCTATTGATCAAATTATATTGTTTTCTTTGGTAGTTTAACAAAAGCAATCAAAAATTTATCAAAAGCATCGTATAGGCTGGAAACACTATTAATGCTTATATTGCTAAAGTATCAGGGAGAAATGTTTGCTTACCTAGAGATGAAGTGTTTGGAGTTGGAATGCTAAACTTATAATCATCTAATAGGTTAAAGATTTGGAATGCTAAAGTTATAATCATCTAATAGGTTAAGGATTTGAATGCACTACCATCAGAGGAGCTTATTGTATCTCTCCTCAATTATAAGATTAGGCTCAAAGAAACATAAGAAGAAGACACGACTTTTTTTAAAAAAGATTGTCATTCAAGGATTTAAAGTTGGAGTTAAGTGAATAGGAAGACACATCTTTAAGTGACAATGATGAGCAAGACATTGCATTATGTAACTGACTTTTTTGGAAGCTTTAAACATATGTGGATTAAAATGTCATATATAAATTCAATAGATACTACCAAATTAAGAAAATATAGAAAAAAGCTAAATTAAAGGAACTAAAAAGATCCCAATAAGAAAAAATGAGTTTGGGGCTGAATTATAAAATAAGGAAGGTTTTAGTGCCCTATTTTATTTTACCCATTAAGTAGTTCCTAAGGATGATTTTTTAATAGATTTAGGAACTTTTTAAAAGAAAATGAAGTTAGGTATAAGGTAACTAAAAGTGAGCTGGATTCGGCAAATAAAATATGTAGCTAAATGCCCATGAACTTGTGATTTTACCTAGGGCTTAAAGTAGAAAAATATTATAGATGCCTAGACCATTTCAGAAGGCTTAAAAAAATAAATAATAAAATGGTAATATGTGATCTGAGAACAAAGATAAAATCAAGTTTTTATTTGAATAAAAAAGAATTTATGTAAAATAACTCCAAACTAGAAAATGATTTTAATGGATTTAAAAAGAAAGGTAGAATGTAATGATTTTAAATAGACATATATCTTAAATGAAAATAGATATTGGATGAAAAATGGATTTAGGGGCTTGAATAGAAAATGAACATCTATTAAAGAAAAAGAAAAAAGAAACAATTATAGAACACAAAAACTAATGAGTTTAAAAAGAATGAACTAGAATCAAAACAGCCTTGAAATTAAATTGTACGATTATTTAAAAATGGAGAAACTACTCCATTAAGAAAAGAAATTAAAATATAAAAATGTTTGATTACCATTAAATCTTATTATCAAACTAACGTAAAGGATTTAAAGGTCCATTCTCAAACTAAATAAAGAAAAATAAAATATTGATATTAATAGGCTTATAGCCTCAATTTGGTTTGTATCTCTCTTTTACTTGAATTTGAACATGGAAAAGAAAAATTGGACTTTTGAAACAACATTTAATTCAACTTTTTATCAGGTCCCTCTCTCTTTCTCTGTACTTATTCCCTTTATTAAGCCATGAAATAAAACATAAGAAAAAACCTTTTACAATTGGTTTTAATTATGGCCTTTAAATGTGCACCTCTTGATATAAGCCTATTAACTAATTTAAATTTGAAAAGCAACATCTGAACTATAGTCCTTTTAAGCTAAGTTTTAAGTGGTCATTTTTTTCTTAAAATACATTATAAGATCTATATTAAATTAACCAAAATAAAATTTTATATAATTATTATAATAAAAATATAAACAATAAAAGAATGAGCTTTTGATCCTGTTGATAAACCTTATGGAGCTTGAACTTAAAATAAGCCAAAATGGTTTAAACTACTGATTGTTATGGAAGCCCACAATCCAATTAGAAAATAATATGATGAAAGAAAAGGTGTTCTAAAATAGAATGAGCCTACTAAAAAAAGAACTTGGGTTTAAGTTTGAAATGGATAAACATATTGGTCCACATATAATGGGCCTAAAAACCTATCTAAATAAAGACCTAAGCCTAAAAACACTCTAAACATTTGTAAAGAAGAAAAAACTTGATTACAACTAGAACTAGATGAAAACTAGAAACAACCCTAATTTTTAAAAAAACAAGTCATTCTCATTTCTAAAAACATGGTATGAATCGTAAACAAATGAGTGATAACTAAATCTATAAGAAAAATTGGAAAAAAAAAACACTTGACAAGATCACGTGAACAAAACTAATGCCAATTGAGAGAGCCATTAAATAGGGCATGCTTCACAAAACACATAAAATAGAGGTTAAGAAAAAAAAATGTGATATGCATTCTTAAACAAAATAAACAATCTTTGAGATTATTAAAGTGTCAACATTCATTAAGTGAAAGATTAAATTAGTTGTTCTTATTTTCAAACAATAAAAGACAATAGTAAACGCAAGCAACATATCATAATATATGATAGAACTTTCATTGAACATGTTGTAGGCATAAGAAATCCATCCTTAACTATTAACAAAAACATAGATATGTTCTTCACCAACAAGAACACATTCAGACGCACAATAAACCATTAACAGCTGAAATAGACACAGATAACACAAACCACATCAACCAAAACTGACCCAAATAAAAGCTTCCCTAATAACAAGCAAAAAAATAAAATAAAACAAATGCAAAACTGACCCAAATAAAAGCTTCCCTAATAACAAGCAAAAAAATAAAATAAAACAAATGCAAAGGAGGAATAACTAACCATTATGTACGATTAAATGGAGATCAAGACGATGATGACGGTGTATGGAACTAAAGACCACAACGGTGAGGGAAGAGGAAAAAAAATTCCAAGATACAGAGACGTTCGACAGTAAGGGTGGGGGAGAAGAGGCTGTCAACATTTAAACATATAAAGAAACGATGTCATTTTTCTTTCAATTAAACCAAAATATGCACATCGTTTGAATTTATCTATAGAATGATAATTTGTAGGTAAATTATCGACGGAAAACTGCTCCGTAGATAATTTCCCTACAGAATAGTGTTTTCGTAAGGAATTTATCAACGATATGATATTTCTATAGGTAAATTCTCTATGAAAACTTCCCTCCATAATAATTTAACTACGAAACTCTCATTTCATCAGGAAATTCCCTACAAAAACATATTTTCACAGGTAGAATACTTACGATAAATTTTTTCGTTAGTAAATTTCATACGTAATTTTTGTCGGAATCATTGGCACCTACTTTTAGAACGACTTTCATTATGTTGTAGCTAAATTCTGATAGTGATGTTTGGTCTCCTCCTTTAGCGACAAATTTTTCTGTCACAAGTTATCTTTTTTCCCGACAAATTTACCTATAGAAATCAATTTCTTTACTAAGTCATTGTCGGTAATTTTCCGTCAATAATTGCAATTTTCTTATAGTGAATTTGAAGCTACTAAGGAGATGGATACAAAAAAGGTAAATGTATAATGTATCTTGATGGAATTGCAAAATTATGATGGAGAACATAGGCCTTTATCAAAATCAATGCTATTTGTCCTCATATGGACACATGAGAGAAGATGGAGTAAAATGATCTTTTCCTTCAAACAAAACTTTTTGGCTTATTAGAGATGCCTTAAGCAATTGAAGCGAAATGGCTCAGTAAGGGTTTACTTAAGCAATTAAGTTATTTAATGCTTGATATTGAAAATGCATTAAATGAGGACAAGCTATTTAACTTCATATCTAA
>JAOSBK010000008.1:36361448-36379129 GCA_027568895.1 Erythroxylum shatona | reverse complement strand
GGAGTGCACTGGTTCCCGGACCCTGTTGCTGGCATATCCACTCTACTCCTTGCGGATCAAGTGGGAGTTTCGCTCCCTCGAGAGATTCGAGTATAGTTTCCTTTAGTTCGGCTTCGGCCCGTTTTTCTACCAAAAAAAAAAATAATAAAAGGGGTTCACTAAGAAATAGAATCAAGTA
The DNA here is from genome assembly GCA_027568895.1 of Erythroxylum shatona. Taxonomy (NCBI): domain Eukaryota; kingdom Viridiplantae; phylum Streptophyta; class Magnoliopsida; order Malpighiales; family Erythroxylaceae; genus Erythroxylum; species Erythroxylum shatona. Next base: position 36,378,951 of record JAOSBK010000008.1, on the reverse strand, counting down.
ACTAGATTTGTGACGGGGAATGATGCATTTCTAAATAGGAATGTAAATAAGTTAGTTCAAGTCGGGTCAGACATGTAATTTCAAATAAGAATCTTAATAGGTCGGGTTGGGTCAGGCTAGGGTAACTTGTGGTATTTCTAAATAAGAATGTAAATAGGTCGGGTTGGGCTAAGTTAGGGTCACCCATGGCTCGACAGACTAGAAATAGGTCGGGCCAATCTAACCCACTATATGACTTTTTTAAAAAAAATTAAAAATAATGTTTTTGAAACAATGGTCGATCGTATCAAATTTTACATCTCTATTTTCAAAGCAATACGAGAAAAAAATAAATTATTGATAACAACCATTATTGGTATTATTACGGACAATTTAAAAATATGGTGTGATTTAACGTCTGATCTTTTGAAGTGCAATTAAGTTAACAAAAATTATGTGCTCCTTAAAATCTAAAATAAAAGTATATCTTTAATATAACTCAACGTAATTATTTTAATGAATGAATTAACAATAGTTTTCATATTGTACCTTTTAAGTTAATAAAATCATTTTATCTTTAAAAATATATTAAACAGTATCATTTCATTAAATCATTTTGTCTAATACTTAATTTTAGCTCAACTTGAAATATTTATATATATACGTATATTTTTTAATAACTATGCGTGAAATTGGAATATTCTAAGAGTCACGTTAGTTAAAATAATTTCCAAAAAGACTCGAGCCCAATGGACCCGTTTGTAACTTTAACCAGGGTCCGGGCTAGTAGGATGACGATGAGTTTAATAAGGACAACTACTGTATATTAGTTGACTATTATTTATATAAGAACTTAAAAAAAGCATATTTCTAGGAGTTCTACGTCTGTCTATTTAATAAATTAACATTTTATAGTTTCAAGATTAAGTTAATATTCCCAACAGAGTAGCAGGCAGTCAACGGCCGGTTGATTACAATTGTTTTTTGCTACAATGGCGGACTCTTTTGATCCTTTATTACATTAAAGTTGAAGATGTGTAGAGTGCATTTGCTTCGAGAAATTAAGGCAATTGTCCCAAATGAGTTCCAACCAGCACATAGTGATGCTTCCGGTGATGGCTCATGGCCATCTCATACCTTTCTTGGCTCTAGCCAGACGTATCTATGAAACAACCGGTTTCACCATTACCATTGCCAATACTCCTCTCAACATTCAACATTTACGATCCACCTTGAACTCATCGTTACCAGATGATGAACAGCCAAGAATCCAATTTGCTGAGCTACCCTTTTGCAGTGTTGATCATGGTCTGCCACCCAACACAGAGAACACCGAGAACTTGTCGTTGGAGCAGATTGGTAGGTTTTTCTGTGCAACTCTAGATCTCAAATCCCCATTTCAGCAGTTGCTTTCCGATATTACAGCAAAAGAAGGCAAGCCTCCGCTATGTGTGATATCGGATTTTTTCTTTGGATGGGCGAATGAGGTAGCTCGCAGTGTTGGAACTGTGAATTTAACTTTCTCTACTTCTGGCGCTTATGGCATGTTGGCAGATCTGTCTGTGTGGTTGAATCTTCCTCATCGTCGAGTTGCCGATTCCTACGACTTCTCAGTTCCCGGATTTCCAGATGAATACCGTTTCCACACCACTCAGTTGCACCAATTTATCAGAAAAGCCGACGGTACTGACTCTTGGTCTAAGTTTCTGCAGCCACAGCTTTCACTTTCCATGAAATCATTTGGTTGGCTTTGCAATACAGTGGAAGAAATCGAGCCTCTATCAGTGGAATGGTTGAGGAACTACATCAAGGTCCCTGTTTGGCCTATTGGTCCTCTTTTCCCGACACGATTGCTGAAGAGATCGTCGTCAACGGGTTCCAGCTTAAGCAGCGCAAGTCATTCAGGTAAGCAACCTGGAATTTCGCTGGAAAAATGCCTCAGATGGCTCGACTTACAGAGTCCAGGTTCGGTCCTTTACATATCATTCGGTTCACAGAACACAATCACTGCTTCTCAAATGATGGAACTAGCCACAGGCCTGGAAGAGGCAGGGAAGCCTTTCATTTGGGTGATAAGGGCACCTATAGGATTCGACAGGCGAGGCGAATTCAAAGCGGAATGGCTGCCTGATGGATTTGAACAACGAATGAGCAATACAAAAAGAGGCTTGCTGGTGAAAAACTGGGCATCCCAGTTGGAAATTTTGTGTCATAAGTCAACAGGAGTCTTTCTAAGCCATTGCGGGTGGAACTCTGTAATGGAGAGCTTGAGCCAAGGTGTACCAATCATCGGATGGCCAATGGCAGCCGAACAGGCATACAATTCCAAGATGCTGGTAGAGGAAATGGGTGTTAGCGTGGAGTTGACCAGAGGAATTGAAGGCCATATCTCTGCAAAGCAAGTGAAAGAGTCTATAGAGTTAGCCATGGACAAGAATTCATCAAAAGGACTTCACATGAAGAAAAATGCAGTTGAAATGGAGAAACGGATTAGGGAAGCTATTAGCGACGAGGGAGAGCAAAAAGGGTCTTCCATTAGAGCAATGGATGATCTTTTCAAGACCCTTATTTGCAGAAACTTAAAGAGTATCAATTAAACTTTGGGCACTGAACTCTGAACATCAAATTCATCATCTGTTGGTATTCAATAAAATTTTGGTTCTGTATACCCAATGTGTGAGTTTCTTAGACTTGATGTTTACTATTTAGGACTTGGAATTGCAGTGTGCAGTACAACATTCGAAAACTAAGGTTAATATTTGGTCAGGCCGTCTAAGTTTCCTTAAAGACTTTGAGTCAAAGTTTGAAAAAAAAATTAATTTTGATTTTAAATATTTGAGCTTGAATTTAAACCTAATCAAATTTAAGTTTATTTATTAAGTTTAAATTAGATCAATCTGGACTAATTGATCATAAATAGTCAATTTTAAAATTTTATTAAATTTAAATTCAAATATATTTTAAATTTAAATATCTAAATTCAGAACTCAATTAAACTGTATTTGGTATGTTAATTTTGAACTAAATCAAATTAGGCCAAACTAATTTACCACTTGCATTCATACCATAGGTATTTTGATATAAACTTGTAGTCAACAAATAACATACAATATTATTAATAGTCAAATGAAAATTATAATATCGACTTCCTTTAAAGTATCAGTTTATTTGCAATTTTGTTTTAAGACTTAAGACAGTAATTAAAAATTAAAAACAATATTAATTTTAATCAATTCAAGTAATTTGTCAAAATTACATAATTTTCTTCACAAATTTAAATAACATTAAACTGTCACATATTTAAACGCTAAAAAATAATACAAAGTTCGTATAATTAATTTATATAATTTTAAAATTTTAATAATATGGTAAGTTTTAATTTTATGTGACATTTAATATATAATAATAGTTTTAGTTTTACTCAAAACAAATAAAGAAAGTTTTTATATTTTGAATTTGGCTTGTAGTGAATTTAAGTTCTTATGTGATTGAGTTGGTAGAGTGAGTGGGGTTATGGGATCAAAAGGCCTTTTGTTTGAATCTCTCTACCTGCATTCTTTCGATCAAGCATATAGTACATAAATTACCTAATACAAAGAACCTAATTGCAAGTAATTTGCAAGTTATTGCATTAATTCGGAAGTTTATTAAAAAGGAGCTGCAGGCTCCTGAAAAAAAGAAGACGAAAGAGAAGGTAAATTTCTTTTTTGTCGTTTTGTGGGAATCTATGCATATAGTTAGGGCCGAGGTACTTCCTCTTTAAAAAAATCATAATATATAAAACATTTTCTATCCAAACTTCAAAGTCCAAACTGAAGTTAATTAGAACATTTAAACAAAATAAGAAATTGAAATGTTGTTAATTTTAAAATCCGAATTCAACTTATCCGCAATCTCCAGAGACTAGACTCGTCCAAAATTTTAATTCCAAATATTAAGAGACAAGATTTAATACTCCCGGAAGATCAAATTTCACATCCAAAACCCGGCGACCAAAGTCATGACTGAGATCGAGGAAGATGAGAAGAGTAACAGCAACGATGAAGAAAGAAGGAAAAGAAGCGAAGAAGAGAAAATGGTAGAAATCACCCTCAAAGCTATTGGCCCTTCTCCTCCATCTCGCCTCCTTGTACCCTGCAACATCAAGGTAATCGCTGGTTTCATTGAATTTCTTGTAGATATTGTTAATTCAGTTACCTAGTTGCAGAGTCAAAACCCATGCTGGATCAGCTAACAAGAACACTGTAACGAGAAAGATTGTAGTTGTAGCTTGGGAACCGTGAATTCAGTTGTTGACAGTGATTTGGACTTAGGATTGTGGTCAACTTCAATGGTATTATCTATGTGTGTTGAACTTTTGTTTAGATGGGAAGAGGGTAAGGAGTATCCACGAATGTTTTTCCGATTATGGGGATGGGCTTGGTTAGGAAATTCTTGCTTGCCCAAGATGTTCTTATTCGATCAAGTGGTTAGAATTGATTATGAGTTGTGGGCATTGCTGTCTCATTCTTTTCAGCTGTGACAAGTTGTGGCAATATGTCTGGAGAGATTCAATTTTGTTCTATGCCTGGATGTTGCACCGGAGTAAGGGTCATGTGGATTGACTTCAAATTGCAATTAGAAAATTTTAGTTTCATACTCCTGACTAGAAAATAGTAAAAATGATTTTTGTTAGGGTATTTAAGATGGCTTTTTAAATCATTCTACTCAGGTGCGTGATTTGAGAAAGTTGGTTTCGGAAAGTACTCATCTACCAATTGATAATTTGAGGCTTATATGGCATGGGAATGTATTATGTGATAGCAGAGATGACGATGATGTGCACCTCCAACTCAATGCTGGGGGTATAGCTCTTTCCTATAATATTAGAAGTGCTACTTTTACCTATCTTCTTCCTTTTGCAACAAGTGTATCTATATATTTATATATACATATATGTATGTCTAGAATTATTTGCATGTAAATTTCTCTTGAACACTTACATGATTTTTGTTTGTTTTTCCTTCCTGCTTGCTGAAACTACATGGAAATATATACTGTATCCTGTGAACGCCTGAATTTGAAATCCAGTAGTGATTGTGAAAGTATTTTATTCAAACTGATAATTGAAACCTTAATTAGTTTGAAGAACTACCAAAATATATACACTGTAGAACAAGGTTCAAGGGGAGAGCCCATGTCAAACTGCAATGAGGATGTTTATCTTTGATGTTGTTTAGACTTAGCATAGGGCTGTAATGGCCTGTCACAATTGTGTTGTGCCAACTTGTTTAAAGTTTACTGGGCAACCAAATGAACTTGGGATGTTAGATATGACGCCCAATGTTTGACTGGTGCTAAGTTGTGGCATGGAAATGTTGTTATGTGATTTGTACCTTCGTAAATATGTTATGATCTATGTCATTTTGAAGGAGTTTACGATCTCTACAACATATAGTGGCTTTCTTGTGTATATCTCTCTTCGTCCATCTTTAACTTTTGTATGTTATTGTCTGTTGTAAACAACAAAACAGCTAATCCTATCATGCCTAATTCTCCTCACAATAATGCTTGTATAATCCTTCAATATTTATGGTTGCTGCCTTCGATAACCATTTATATTCACCATAAGCTTCTTATTTTGCAATCTTCATCTCTTTGAAGGTTTGGCTATGTCATTCACGGTTAATTAAGATTCTTGATAAATGGTTGAATTGTTTATATCATGACTGATGTGCGATTCTTAAAACTGATGAAAAAATTCAATTTAAACTAATTACAAAACAGAGCTTTTGATACTTAGAAGATAATTTCTTTCATCATGAAACTCACAGTAGTTTAATAGTGTATTGTTGGAGATTTATAGTTCTGTAGTTGAATCTCTTGAGGTTACATCTGAGAAACCGTATTGATATTGTAATACCAATGAAGGGAAATCCTTAAGATAAATGATGTATGTCCTAATTTTCCGATATTATTCAATTAATATTTTATTTGGACAATGATATTTGCTTCACCCCTGCAAAATGTATTACACTAGACCTGATGTGTTACTTCTAGAATCAAGGGATTTTTGGTTTATCGTGTAGATTCCCTGATGGTTGCTGTCAAACCAAAACCACCTGCTAAACATCTCCACGATGGATTTGATTTTGAAGATGATGATCTGGTAAACCCAAATAATCAATGTTGTTGAACTGATTTTAAATGCTTTGTAAATGAGAAATCATGTCTTTTAAATTTTTTACTCTTCAGAAATTTCGGTTGCCAGAGTCAACGAGTCGTTGGAAGAGGAGGCTTTACATTTTTCTCCATGACAAGTTGAAGCTTCCAGGTAAGCACCTAGCTTATGGTGCATCACTTTAAATTGTCTTCTGCTGATTGATTCTTGTTTACTGTTTCATTCATAGATATCTTTTTGATGGCACTTTTCTCCCTCTCTCTCAAGATGTGGGCTGTAATTATTTTATGGTTCATTTTGGCACCATTTGCCAGTAGATGGGATCTTGGACCTCTATATGTAAGTTAGCTTTTATCTGTTGGTTTTCTTAGGTTTTAACTGCTATGTTTACAATGCATATTTGTGGTTCCTTTTGTAGCATAGTGAAGCAATCTCATTTCAGTTGTTATTAACTTGTTATTGCTTACTTGCCTACTTTTCCCATGGTAATTTAGACTGCCCAACGTCCAATAAGTAATCTTGATCTGGTGTTAAAAGTTCCTCCAATATGCACTGTTAATTCTGCTTTTCGTTTCCTTTCATTTTCTTTTAAGCGCTCGAATAACGAGCTGGTGTTTGCAATAATTACACTATTGTAACAATTTCATTTTATTTCATTTTCTTTTGGTTTATTGATTGTTTTAATTTTTCGTTCCTTTTCCTTTCCTTTCCTTGGGATTTCTAGGGTTGAAGTTGGGTTCAAATGCAGTGCTTGAGTCAAACAGACTCAAGCTGAGTTTCTTAGCTTTTATTTAGCAGTTTCAGTGACAAGCCTAAATTTTGTAGTTGGTTCAGCTGATTTATCTTTTTTTTTTGTACTAAAGAACTTTCTTAATGGATTAGATTGTGGCCTGTTCTAACGTGTTTACCTTGCAAAATAGGTAAAAAGATTCACATAAATTAAAGCAATCCTTTGAAGTTATAATTATAATTTGTCTGCCTACCTCATAAGAAGAAAATTACCATTCATTTTGATGTTGTATCAGAAGTTTAGGATTTCCAAATGCAACTGTCATAATACCATAAATAAGCTGCTTTTCACGAATTGTGCTTTGGTTGGTGGGATCATAAATTGGTAGTGGGACGTGTATCTCCTGAAATTGTTTTACTTGAACAAGATAGGACGAAGAAAATTCTTGCGTGATGCTGAAGAAAAAACTCGATCATAGTCTTGTTAATATGAAAAAATATCTTGTGTTTGCTTCCTAACTAATTCCGTGTCTTGATCTCTGGTTGCTAAATGATTTCAGATACTTGGGACAGGCTTTTGTATCATCTTCCTAAATCTTGGACGGCGGCGAGCTGGTGAACTCAGGTAATGTGTGTGTAGACAGGGGCGGATCCAGAAATTTTTTTGAGTGGGGGCAAAATTTTATTAAAGATAAAATTTTATTTTTAATGGGGGCAAAATTTTAATAGGAGTAAAATTTTATTTTTTTTAATGGGGGCAAAACTTAAAATAATAATTTTTTTATAGAGAATTTGTTGGAGGCAGTGGAGGCAAGTGCCCCCACTTGCCCCTATTGTAGATCCGCCCCTGTGTGTAGATGTATGATATGTATTGTATTATAAACGTAAAAGATGATGTTCATTTTCTTTTAGTGTTTAAATTCAGTAAAAAGATTAGATTCTATAATCAAGACGTGAATCTCATGGAAAATGTCCCTTTCTCATATTCTTTTGGTGTGATCGGTTAAATTCATAGCCAAGATTAGGGAGTTCGTTGGAATAATATAATTGGGGGTTGTGTGACTATTATTGGGAACTTGAAAGGGGTATATGAAAGTTTTTAAATATAATAAATGACAGGAAAATCATATAGCTTTTTCTTTTTCTGTAAATCATTGGTTGTCAATATAAACTGGTAACTTTTTGAAGTGTTGTATTGTACTAATTATATGTTTACAGCTCCTGATTAAGCAACTTTGTCTCTGCTTCTGTTCATGTATCCATTTTCCTTCGTTGAATTGAAATTATATCAAGAATTTATGTTGGAGAATGTGAAGTAGTGTTCAATAATCGGTGTTATTTAATCCAGTGCATACTCTATATTCAACGAAGACTTTCGGGAGCTTCCAGGAACCCTTAATGCAGATCACCTTGATAGAGACATCCGGGCTGGTCAGTTTTGATACTGAGCAATTTCGATCAGTGTGTTGTTTTACAGGTCAGGACTTCGACAAAATCTACATCTGCTGACTGCACATATACTTAAGTTTCAAAAATACCACCAACTCATTTATTTCAGTTACCTCATCAGTTTTGTACTGTATATTTAGGACTTGCTAGTTTCATTTTTTTTCATCAATTGTTAGCGTAATCGACCACCCTTGTATAATGCAACCAAAGATACTTGTAAAAGTTTTATATATATATATATATAGAAATAGTCATGTGTTATATATATATATATATATATATATATATATATATATATATATAACACATGACTATTTCTTTCTGGACAAAACGTTGCAAGGAGGATGATCTTTTATAAATATATATACATAACATGACTATTTCTTTCTGGACAAAATGTAGTAAGGAGGATGATGTGGTTTAGGCCAGAGACTGCCTGACAGCTACTGATACAAATGGAGAAGGTGAAACGTCAGCAGATGCAGCTGTTGGAGATAAAACGGCAGCGGATGAGAGTATCCCTCTCTCAAATTAGGGATAATTATTTTCACTGCATATTATTTAATGCTTTCATTGACGTTCATCATGCCTCCCAAACCCCAGCATGTTGTTGATGATGCTATGGCTTCTCTTATTAAAATCAATGCGGCTGTTCTTGGATTCACATCAAACAACTCTATTGGAAAAATCTCACCAGCAAAATTCCAATCTTATTGCGACATCGCTGTCATCCTTGGTAAATTCCTTTCAGCTTAATCCTCCGTTTCCACGTGCAAGAGATGATGTTTCTCCTTCACAGTATGAAAATCCTCAAGGGACTCTTTTCAAACTACGACAAATGGGTTATGTTCATGGTTACCAAATCTCCTTTGCATGCCTTTGTAATAGAGTTGTAGGTTTGCATGCTGAATCCATTTTAGAATGTTTCTTTTCGAGTTTGAAACCCAAAATCTATAAAGAAATCGTCATTCTAAAACCCCTTAATCCAGCTCAAGCAATAGATATGGCCAGACTCATTGAATCAAAATTCTGAGACACTAAACCTGTGGGTTATACTCCAAAACCATTACCACCTATACCCAAACCACCCCTTTTACCTAATCCTTCCCAACCACATACGCCTATAAGGTGGCTATCACCTACAGAAATGCAAGAGCGTCATGCCAAAGGTTTATGCTTCAATTGCGATGGAAAATTTGGCCCTGGTCACAAATGCAAACACAACCAATTTCCGTTATCTTACTTGAAGATCCCCACCGGAATCTTTGGATACTACTTCTGATGTCCATTCTCTACCAATGAACACAACATTCACTTCTCCGAATTACTCCCTTCTGATGTTTCTCCAAATATGACGCATTTCCATATTTCAAATGATGCCTTATCAGGATTTTCCACTTTTCAGACTCTACGTATGACAGGTAAAATTTCTGGCCATCTTTATCAGTTTTAGTGAACTCAAATTTATTCAACCTAGATTAGTTCATTTTCTAAATCTGCCAGTGTTTGATACCTCAAAATTTTCTGTTATGGGGGCACAGGGGGTTCACATTACTTGTATGGGTATGTGTCTTAATATAGACTTGACAATTCAAACTCATACATCCACCACTCCATTTTATGCTCTTCCTATACATGGGGCTGATGTGATTTTAGGAATTCAATGGCTGCGGACACTTAGTCCAATTTTATCGGACTATTATATTCCTATGATACAAAATTGCATTTCGCTGGTCGGAGAATCCAAAATTCCTTCTTCCATTTCTTCTTACAATCAACTCAATCGTATGGTTCACACAGACTTTGTTGAATCTTTTTATGAAATTCAGTTTTTCGCTACAAACTCCCAACCTACTGCCCTTTCTTACTGATTTCAATCTTCCTCTAAATCTTTCCCCTGACCTATACTCACTTCTTAGCCATTTTCAAACTGTTTTCGACTTACCAAGAGGCCATCCACCCAATCGTTCTCATGACCATCATATACACTTGCAACACAACTCAACACCAGTTAACATTAAACCTTACCGCTGCCCACGTTACCCAAAAGAAGTCTGCGGGTATCATTCATTCTAGCACCAACCCATTTTCCTATATTAGTTTTACTGGGTAAAAAAAAAAAAAAAGATGATACTTTGTGTTTTTGTGTAGATTTCAAAGCATTAAATGCTATCACAATTCCGGACAGATTTCCCATACCTACTGTTGAGGAGTTAAATTGATGAACTCTATGGTGCAAAATTTTTTTCTTGGATTGATTTAGGTGCAGGTTATCATCAAATTAAAGTTGTCACAGAAGATGTCCGTAAAACAACATTTCGAACTATTGATGACCATTTTGAATTTTTAGTTATGCCTTTCGAGTCGGGCTGCTAAATGATCTTGCTACATATCAAAGTGCAATGAACAATTTATTTCGACAATTCTTACGAAGTTCATTCTGGTTTTTTTTAATATAATATTCTAGTTTATAGTTCTGATTGGGATGAGCATATATGGTACATCTACACACAGTTTTACAGTTGTTACTGGATAATTAATATTTTGTTAAGCTTCCTAAGTGCGAATTTGGCGTCTGTTCTGTCAATTACTTGGGGCATGTTATCTCCGAAAAGGGTGTTCAAGTAGATGATTCTAAGATTAAAGCTATTATGGACTGGCTACCGTCGTTTTGTGAGGCATTATGCATCTATTGCCAGTCCACTCATTGATCTCCTTAAAAGTGACAAATTCTCTTAGAACCCTAAGACATTGTCAAATTCACACAATTAAAAGAAGCTCTTACATCTACTCCAATCCTGCAAGTACCTAATTTTTCCATTCCATTCTCCGTAGAATGTGACATTTTCGGCTTGCAGTAAGGGTAGTCCTATCTCAAAATAGTCATCCTATTGCATATTTTAGCAAGAATCTAGTGCGTCATATGTGTAATGCTTCTGCCTGTGTTCAGGAACTATATGCAGTCACTGAAGCGGAAAAAAATGGCGCCACTATTTAATAGGTTGCCATTTTATTATTGTTACAGATCAGCAGAGCATCAGAAATATGTTGACTCAACATATAACCACATCAAAACATCAGAAATGAGGATCCTACAATTCTTAGAGGGGCTGCTGGTTTCCAAAGAACGGACGCAGCTTCCATGTGGCTGGCGGGGAATTATAACTCTAGATAAAATATCTTACCTTATTTGAGTTAGAGCTAAATAATCCATAATCATAGCGACATTAGTACATATTCTTTTTCAATGTTTCTTTTACCATTTTACTCTTGCTTTTATTGGTTGACTTTTAGTTATAATAATATTGTAAAAGTTAATCTCTTGCACTTTGTTCTCTTTGAATAAATTAATAAATTAGGATACTCATTTCGTCTAGAGTTTTGCCCCTGTTTAAATTTTTTTAATAATTATTTTATAATTTAATCAAGTTGAAGAAAGTTAGAATATGGCTGAATGTTGAGTTAACTAGTTATGTTTAAACCCCAATTAAAAATTAAATAGCTGAACAAGCCTAATCATTCATTCGGTTATATAATAAACATATCATATTAAATTATAAAAGATATATATTAATTATTACTTGTAAACAGAAAAGAGTCTAGAGAAAAAGATTTATGATATATCAGATTTTAAAGAGTACTTCATATATGTATTTATATATCATATTACGAGAATTAAACGCTGTGAAGTATTTTCGACCGAAACTAAGTTAAGGACATGGGGAACTTGGGTGACACATGGACCTTAAGCCCCAGTCCTACAAGAACTTGGGTATCCGATGTCTTGGCTATCATCCCACGGTCTTGGGAAAGACAAGTTACTGCACACAGGAGTTTTTACTTTCTACATTATCTGCTCCATAGTTATTGATGGAAGTCACCAGGCGAACTAAAGAATTGACCTCCCTTCCTTTCTCTAGTCTCCACAAAATTATATCAAGTTTCTTTAATTTGGGTGCCATTTTCGAAAGGTAAGGAATTGAACTCGAGGCTTCTTCGGATTCACATCTCTTAAAGGAAAATTCTAGAATAGAAACAATTTTCAGCGAGTGGAATGATTTAAGTTGGAGAAAACAATTGGATGAAGATAAGTAGAAATGAAGATGTGATCCCTGTGAAACTCACCATCGACCAATATACGAAATGATTGCTAAATACCACGACTGTTTAGGAAGATATAGACATGAAGCTACAGGAGAGGCACCCATATCGACAATGCGGAAGATCGAGAAGATAAGGAAGATTCTATATAGTAGGTTTCATCAGTTGACCATCCTCACGCAGCCCCGCAGTGAGCACAGAGCGAACTATTCTTTCGCCTTTTACTAAAGAATACCGTGTGCGCGCTGCAAATAGTGGCATATGCCTATTTTTGGAGGATTGCCCTTTCATAGGTCAATCCAACAATACGAGTTCAATCATTCTGCTTGCCTCTGAGGAATAAATCTCTAAGATAAAGGACTAGCATTGTTTCTTAAGTCTAAGGAAAGGATTTATGCAATAACCTTTAAAGAGTTAATGCGCACTGTCTGGGCTGGGTAGGATACTGGGTTAGATAGGATATAAGTTTAGTGTGCTACGCTATGCAGGAGCATGATCTCAGCACCTGTAAAATCAATTATTAACATGATCATTCTTCCGATGCCAATGAACCACCATGACTTGGAAAAAAAAATGATTTTTGTCTCCCAACTTATGAAAGAAGAGTTAATATTACTTTGTACATATAACGAGAAAAGAGGATTTCTTGTAGGATTCATTCTTGTTTCACAATACCCTTCATTCTACTTAATTTTCTTAGTTATCACCAAAACGGAGCCGGAATTCAACTCCTACAAAAATACAATTCAGATACTCAGATGCAACAACCTTTTCAGCTCCAAGACAGGTTATTATATTTTCAGGGGAAAATTCATATACCTGATCAGATTGGATTAAGACAAAAATTACTTCATGAATTCCATGCGACTACTCTTGCTGGCCATTCAGGTGTTAAAGCTTCTGTTGCTCGATTGTCAACTCTTGTTTATTGGCCAAGACTCTACAGAGACGTCAAAATTTTTTTGAGTAATTGCTCAATTTGTCAGGAAAACAAATACTCAACAGAAAAACTTTTTGACCCACTACAACCACTACCCATTTCAGAACAAAGTTTGGGAGGACCTGACAATGGATTTCATTGCACATCTGCCCACCTCTTAATCGTATACAGTTAATTGGGTAATTGTGGATAGATTATCAAATACGCTCATTTCATTCCTCTACCAACACACTACACAGCACCTACCTTAGCCAAAATCTTTCTCTCTCAAATATGCAAACTTCATGGATTTCCAAAGTCTACTATCTCCTTATTTTTCTCCATTTTAAAGTATAATTTAATAACTTTAATAACGTAATAAGTATTTAAATAAAATTTGGAAAGACCTTTTTCTTCAATTAGGAACTACGCCCTCCTATAGCACTGCCTACCACTCTCAAATCGACGAACAATCTGAAATCTTAAACAGATGTTTAAAAGCTTACCTGCGTTGTTTTACATATGATGAATCTCATAGATGGTGGTCACAATTTCGGTCCACGGTCGAACTCTGGTACAACACCACCTTCCACTTAACAATCGACATGTCCCCATTTCAGGCATTTTACAGTCGTCCTTCCCCATCTATGCCTCACATCAAACCGTAGAAGACAAAATTTTCAGATCTTTAAGATCTCCTGGAACACAAGAAACACATTTTAGCCACATGCAAAACCAATCTCGACAGAGCAAAACATCGATGAAACAAATTGCAAATCTTCGCCGCAAAGATATTTTTTTTTAATTGGAGACTGGGTTTACCTCAAACTCGCACCCTACAGACAGGTCTCTCTCCACCATTGCTCTTTCCAGAAACTGGCCAAAGGTTATTATGGACCCTTCAAAATTGTACGACAAATTGGTGCGGTGGCGTATGAGCTGGAACTTCCACGGGCGGCAAAGATCCACCCAGTTTTTTACGTATCGCTCCTAAAGAAATGTGGAAGCACACCACTGACTCAGTCGATTCCAAGTCCTCAGCTATCGACAACAACCCGTCCATGAACCAACGGAGATTTTGGGTACAACGGTAAAAATCAAAGGACAACCACAGACGCAAATCCTAGTCAAGTGGAACTACTCACAAACAGGAGTCTATATCCTCTATGTAATATTACTTTATTCTTAAATTTTAAACACTCTGGTACTCTTATAAAATTCATGGCTTAGCCAACCGAGCCAACGTACTCTGTCATCTTCTTTTCAACATTACACAAGTAAGCCTCTCACCGTCTCGACTCTCTTCGCCACCTTCCTACACCATGTAATACCTAGATTTTCTTAATCTCAACCACATCAAATTATGCGACATTTTCGGATGAGTACATTGTCCGAGCTTAACAAATTGAGTGATGAATTCATTCTTTGATATTGCCTTATGTAATTTTATCACAGAATTAGGGATGATGATGGAGGATAAATGACGATAAGGCATTGGCAGTAATTTACACAAAGTTAATATTATAAATTTGTAGGTGTTTTCAAGGTTATTCCCTAAATTTTGGAAGATATAACTTATTCTAGCGACGTGGATGTTTAATTGGTAATCTGTTGATGTTCAATTATACAGATATTAATCTGTTAAAAACAGTACACCAGAAGAAATACAAGAGAAAGATGAAGGTTTTTCATTGATGTTACTGCAGAAAATCGACCGAGCCTAGATATAAGGTAGGGGTCTAACAAACTTTTTGCAAAATGACAAAAATAAGAATTGTCTATATAACAGACAAAGCAATTTATTTATATACTCTCAACACTCCCTCTCAAGTTGAATAGTGATATATGTCAATCACACCCAACTTGGATATTAAGTAGTCATGATGATGATTGTCAAGCCCCTTCATAAAAATGTCCGTCAATTGATCCTTTGTTGACATGTGTCTACTTTGCACAAAACTATTTTGAATACTTTTTTTTCACAAAATGACAGTCAATCTCTATGTGTTTAGTCCTTTCATGATAAATTGGATTTGTTGCGATTTGTATTGTTGCCTGATTATCACAATAAAGAATAGCGGGTTTATTTCCCTTGATTCCTAGTTCTGCTATCAGTCCAAGTAACCATTTTAACTTAGCAACAGTGGAAGCCATGCTACTGTATTCAGCCTCTGCTGAAGACTTTGATATTGTACTTTGTTTCTTTGATTTCTAAGAAAGTAGAGAGTTGCCAAACTTAATACAAAATTTTGTCACAGATTTCCTTGACATAAGGCAAGATGCCCAATTAGAATCACAATAAGCAATTAACCTTGGATTTTTTGATGAATTGAGAAGAATTCCCTGTCCTGGATTCCTTTTGACATATCTAACAACTCTCAATGCGGCTTCATAATGAGATTTTTTTGGTTTCTGCATAAATTGACTCAAATGCTGCACACTATAGGTTATATCTGGTCTAGTATGTGTCAGATATAGAAGTTTCCCAATCAACCTCTGGTAAACAGTAGCATCTGTCAAGACTTCATCACCAACTTTCAACTGTAAAGATTCATCAAAATCTGCAGTAGTTAACTTTAGATTTTGTTCCAATGGAGTAAATGCTGGCTTTGCTCCAGTTAATCCAAGATCCTGAATCAACTCAAGTGCATACTTCCTTTGACTTAACACTATACCTTTATTTGATTTGGAGACTTCAATCCCAAGAAAGTATCTTAGGTTTCCAAGATCCTTCATTTTGAAATTCTGATGTAGTATGGCCTTCAATTCATCAATCAAGTCACTGTCATTTCCAGTTATTAACAAATCATCAACATAAATCAGCATAATGACTAGTTTAGAACCTTTACTCTTAGTAAACATAGAGTAATCATGTTTACTCTGAGTATAACCATTATGAACAAGAGCCTCGGTTAACTTCAAATTCCATTGCCTGGACGCTTGCTTCAAGCCATATAGGGATTTGAGTAACCTGCATACTCTATTCTCCCCCTGGTTGCCAAATCCCTGAGGTAAAGTCATAAAAACTTCTTCTTGCAGATCTCCCTGCAGAAAAGCATTATATACATCCATTTGGAATAAAGGCCAGTGAAACATAGCAGCAAAAGCTATAACAGTTCTAACAGTAACATGCTTGGCCACTGGAGAGAAAGTGTCTTGAAAGTCAATGCCCTCTTGTTGACTATACCCTTTGGCCACTAATCTGGCCTTAAACCTTTCCACTTCACCATTGGAATGATATTTCACCTTATAAATCCATTTGCAGCCTATGGGAATTTTGCCAGAAGGTAAAGGAACCACCTCCCAAGTGCCATTGTTTTCCAAAGCTTGGATTTCCTGTTGCATAGCCTCTATCCAACACTTATGTTTAATTGCCTCAGAATAAGTGGTAGGTTCAATGATACTAGAAATAGAAGCTGCAAAGTGTTGTGAGTGAGGTGGTAAATGATTATAAGAAATATGTAAAGGGTACTGACCTTTAGTGATTGCAAGTGAAGAGGATGAAGGGGATTGATTTGTGCATACATAATCTTTGAGCCAGGTTGGTGGAGCAGTCGATCGAGTGGATCTTCTCAAAGGTTGAGGTGATAAAGGAGGAAAATTGACGTCATCAAGGATGAAAAGGTCTGGGTGAGAGGAAGGTATAGGTAAAGGTTGAGGTGATGTAATAGGAGTGGTCGGATTTGGATGAAGATTTAAAAATTCATGATCCTCTATTTGACCAAAATCAGTGACACTAACAGGGAACATTGGTTGATCTTGGACAGGAAGTTTGAAGGGAAAAATATGCTCATGAAAGACAACATCCCTGTTGACAAAGAATGTCTTGGAGACTAAATTAAACAGAAGATAACCCTTTTGAACAGGTGAATAGCCAAGGAAAACCGAAGGGATGGCTTTAGGGGAAAATTTGTCACGATAGTGTGGGACAGTAGCATAGCAGAGGCAACCAAAAACTCTGAGATGATTGAGGTATGGTGGTTTTTTATGGAGGACTTCATAAGGAGATTTCCAGGATAAAATAGAAGAAGGTAGCCTATTGATAATATAACAAGCTGCTAAAACACTCTCCCCCCAAAACTTTGATGGTAAGTTGGCATGAAATTTTAAGGCTCTAGCAGTTTCAAGTAAGTGTCGATGTTTACGCTCTGCAACCCCATTTTGTT
>JAOSBK010000008.1:36339838-36354620 GCA_027568895.1 Erythroxylum shatona | reverse complement strand
GTAAACTAGTCTGATTTGATTGTACTGTATTGGGTGGCATCCACATATCCTCCCAGGGGGTATTTGGGTGTTACAGTCTTCCTTTATCACAATTGAATAATAACCCTTTATAACATCAATTGCTCACTCATTTGACCTCGCAAATTCTCAAATACATTTCAAAACATCATTTCTTGTTCACATAATATACTGGGGTTCATATCATGCTCACAAACTAATTGTTCTGCATATCAACTTTTTTGTAAGGACATTAGTCTATCCATATATATCTAGAATGCACGTTTTAGAACCTAACATTGGTCAACCTAGGTCTCTTATATTTTCCAACTTTCAAGTTATTTGAAAGATAAATTCCACATATTTCACAAAACTAAATTTAAAACCATTTCAAAAATTCTTCAAAAGTATTTTGTTCCATCAAAAGAGTCTTCTTTAAACTCAAATCGAATTTCCTTTTACTTATGAAAAGATTTGTGCATTTTGTACACACTGAAACATGTTATGCAAGATTAAGCCCTTAGAACTTTGTAACAATCAAGGTAATTTTATAATAAAGGGTGCAATGATTTGTTACATATGAAATAACTTTCATCTTTTTTGTTCCGAGTATAATAGAATTGAATTATCTTAAAGCTCTCTTACGTTGCATTTGTGCTTCAATTTGCTCTTTTCTTCTCCATCTTTTGATTTCGAATAATTAAATTGCTCTTTTGATTGCTTTACTTTTTCATTGAACTTAATTCTTCATATATTGCTGGAATTCATTGTTATTTCTGAAATCACTAAAAATAAACTAATTAATAATAATAGCTTTATTATTATTAAAATCATGACTTAGACCTTATTTAACATATTATTCTATGATAGTAAATATGATGTATATAGTTGTTATGTGGTGAGTGCTTGATAAACGTATTAATTGCATAATCTAATTCTTAATGTGCATATTTGATATGATTAAATGATGCTATTAGTCATTTAATTTTATAAAATTTGGTCAATTTTGTTATTGTAAATACTTATTTTTCTATTAGTATGTGCTACTAAACTATTTTAATATTGATTTTGGTTTTTTTATCAGAAGTAGTTTCCTCCCATTTCCAACATATTCCCCATATCTATAACAAACTTTGTGTTATACACCATATAAAAAGTGAAAGGAGTTATTTACCAATTTAAATTAAAAATTGAATTAATATATAACATAGGAAGCTTGAGGTTTTACAAAAGGAGCAAATATGGTTCAGGAAAGGAAAAACGCCAAAGTGAGAAGCAGACCTTCACTAACTAGTAAGAGCAACTAGAAATTTTTTTTTTCCCACGAGGTGTCCTAGGAGGGTTTCAACGATGGAAGGGCACCTTTAAGCCATTCACACCCAGACTAATCCTCGTTCGAGCCGGATAGGTCCCTTGCGGGAGGCAAAGCTCTGGCCTCAAGTTTTAAACGGCTGCATATGCAATGAACGTAGTTAGCCACTTCAGTTGGGGATTCGACAACTGGATTTTGACTTGGTACTTTCTTTATCAAGCATTTGAAGGCTTCACAAGGGAACTTTCTCATCTTTAGCATTTGATCTAAGGTTTATGTTCCATTTGATTCTTTAGTTCATTTCATTTTTAGCAATTTTAGGGTATGAAATCCATTTGCTTGCCACTTCATAATGCATTTTGATGCTTAATTGGATTGGTATCATAGGTGGGTGAATTGATATCCCCAACCCCATTTGATGAAATTGCCAACTAATCATGTATTTTTGTGTTAGAAAACAGAAGCAGCATATTTGGTGGAGACAGCTGAGTTTAGCTTGTTTCCACCCCACACACATGGTATGAGATAGCCAATCTGGCAATTGCAAAAGTAAGTAAAACCCCTCTTTTTTAGAAAAGGGCAAAAAGCGACTGATGCTACAAGGACGGACGCAAGGAAAGGAATAAGGGAGAAAGAGAGTTAAAAAATTAGCATAAATCACCAGACTCGGAGGCTCTATTCGATTCCTCTTTATTAAACACAAATCATCCAAACAGCGTTATTCCAAAAGAGAAATCAAATTTCTCCAATGCCCTTTTGCTTCTGATTCTGTTGTTTCTGCCGGTGGTTTTCGTCTCTTTTTCTTGTGTGGTTCACTATGGCTGCTCCACCGGCGAGGGCTCGCGCCGATTACGATTACCTCATAAAACTTCTCCTCATCGGCGATAGTGGTACATTTTATCGTTTTCGATTGTCTTTCTGCTTTTCGATTTAATCTAGTTCTCCGGTTCTATTAGATATGATCTGGCAGAAAGAAAGGTTCTGCGGATTGAAGAAATATTTTGTTGTGGCTTGAATCAACGATGGGCTATTCCTTAAGATAGCTCGTTTAGATTTCTCCATTTTACCCAAGTCTGTTTAATTGACATCCATGCAATTGATAAAAACCTTTTTTCAATGTGAATGTTATTTGTTCTTAGGTGTGGGCAAGAGTTGCCTTCTGTTACGTTTCTCCGACGGTTCCTTCACCACCAGTTTTATCACCACTATCGGGTACCTATTCGCTTTTTGCCTGCTCAAGTTTCAGGTTCCATTGATTTAATTTTGATGATTCATAGACCCTTCTAAGGCTCTTCTTCTGTTTGCAGCATTGATTTTAAGATAAGAACCATTGAACTTGATGGCAAAAGAATTAAGCTTCAAATTTGGGATACAGCTGGTCAAGAGCGGTTCCGAACTATTACAACTGGTTAGTTCTCGTGTCCTTACACTCCTCTTACTTGATTTCATGAGCAGAGATGGTATGTCCATAGTCTGGTCTCCATATTTATTTCTACTTTTGTTTCATGTCTTGTTGCTGTGGTTGTTAAAAGCTATAGACCAAGAAACAAATTATTTAGACAACCCTTCTACAATTAAGATTACTCATGACTGAATTGAATGCCAAGACAGGCATTCAGAAAGTCTGAAATGAATCCTCCTGTTTTTATATAACAAAAAGAGTTATAAAAGCTGGTTGAACACATGCCACTGACTAAAATATCTCGTTTTCACTTTAATTCCTTGAATGGGGTTATTGGTTCATTCCAATATGTGACATGATGAAGTGAATTATCTCCCCCCATTGATTTCTGTTGTTCGTTTTGATAATGATATGGGTGGTTTTTTTCTTCATGTTTTGATTGTTGTTTATCAAATCAGTTTCACTTCACATTTCTGATTTTTGTTCCATGTAGCTTGTTGCTGTTTTGATCCTAGTAATCCATTCTTCTTATGATCACATTTACAGCTTACTATCGTGGAGCCATGGGTATTTTGCTTGTCTATGATGTTACTGATGAGTCATCTTTCAATAGTAAGTTCATACTGTTCATTCATACAGCTGTCAAATTTAGATTATTGCTATACTTCATTTTTTGGTCATTCATTTGTTCATTATTTTGCACTGGTATCAAAATCCCTCCATTTGTGTTTCCATCTTTTGGCTTCCTGCTCTTACCTTATGAATATTGCCTTTCACCATCTTCAGATATTAGGAATTGGATCCGCAACATTGAGCAACATGCTTCTGACAATGTCAACAAGATATTGGTAGGGAACAAGGCTGACATGGATGAAAGTAAAAGGGTATGTTGCATATATTGTTGTATGTAATGCATATATTGTCACATTTACAAGAAACTTTCTCATCCCTCCATTTTCATATCTCAAATAATTCTCTGCCTCTTGTCTCAGGCAGTGCCGACGTCAAAGGGCCAAGCACTTGCTGATGAGTATGGGATCAAATTCTTTGAGACTGTGAGTAAACCTTTCCAAGTTTGAACTTGAATAGACCTCTATTGGTATTTATATCAAAGACAATGTATTGCAGAGTGCTAAAACGAACCTAAATGTGGAACAAGTTTTCTTTTCAATTGCGAGGGACATAAAGCAAAGGCTGGCAGACACCGATTCAAGGGCTGAGGTACTGAACTCTCATGCTTTGCATACTTTATGTGGGAATTTCATGGAATATATGGAAGCAAAGCAAGAGAAACCCTAGAGGAAAGCGTTTCAATTTTGGATGAGTTTGGGAGTGGGGTTGATAGTGGTTTTGGGTGCATTTGCGACAGTTATCACTTTCCCTACAACATTATTGAATTCGATTTTCTTAAGAACTTTTTGCTCCATTTTATTTGCAGCCTACTACAATTAAGATCAATCAGGCGGACCAAGCAGGTGGGGCTGCTCAAGTTGCTCAAAAGTCAGCTTGCTGCGGTTAAGAGCATCTAGCTTTATTTTCAGTTTTCTCGAGGCTCAACATTGCATGTGTTTGTTTTGATGGCAAGAAGAAGGTTCTTTGTAATTTGTCTTCTCATTCTTGTTTTAGTGTGTTAAAGGTAGTTTATCATTAAATATTGGTGGTTCATTCGTGCTGCAATAAGAAACATATTAGTTCCTGATGTTGTCAGAATCGTATTGGATGTCTAAACTTCTAATTTCTGAATTGAGTGCTCAAAATTAAACATGTTCAATATGATACTTCTAACTTATATAATTTGACAGAATTATTCAAATGACAATATAATTAACAGAACAGGTGTTACATGACTATGGTATTTCAGGAAAAGAAAACCTTTATCAATGTGACATTACAGTACCACACATCATGATAGAAAAGAACATGATTAATTCAAAACGTTGTCTTGTAAATATTTTGATGTTGTAATTGACGAAGCATGTGAATACTGACGAAGCATATGAAGACTGACATTTAGAGGGGCAACTTGATATCTTTTTTTTGAGCGTCTAATGAGCGAATATATTTTAATTCGTTATCATTATCATTAATGCCCTTAAAGATCTTGGTAAAACTTGTACTTAACTTGAATCGGTTATAAAATTTCTTAAGTCTTTATCAAAGGTTTGGGAAACAAAGATGAGGATCAGAAGCAAAAGATTTGAGAAGAGCTAATTGGATCACTCTTCACCTATTAGATGTGAATAAAAGAGAGAGTGGATGTAACAAGCAGATGTGTGATTTTTGACGTTTCTAAAGATGAGGAGACTTTTAAAAGTGACAATGATGAGAATGATATAAAGCTCATCACAAAGAAATTTAAGTTGTATTGTCTTTTTATTTATATCAATAAAGAATAGTGAATTACAAAGTGTTAATTTTTTTACTTTAATGTTTAGTTTTAAAACTTTTAATTATCTAAAATTTTAAATAATCAAATAACTCAAGTCAAAATTTTGTTTCTATTAACGTTTTGATGACGTGACTAATGGAGCATGTCAAGATTGATATTTAGAATGGTTATTTGATATCTTCTTTCCTACATGATTTGTGAACATTAAATAAGTAAATACATTTCAAATATATAGCTACTACTGCATTTGTCACAAGAGGTTCAAAAATTATATTGACAAAGACCTAGCCTTCCAAAGGTTAGTTTTTACATATACTATTAGCCACATTAGTAAAATGTTAATATAAATAACCTTTTAAACTAAGTTGTTGGATTTTTAAAAGTTTGGGCAATGAAATAAAAAAAATGGTACTTTTTAATTCATTATCCTTATCATTAATGCCCTTAAAGGTCTTAGTAAAACTTTTACTTATCTTAAATTGATGAGCAAATTTCTTAGATCTTTATTAAATTTTTAGGAAGCAAAGATGAAGACTATATATGAAGTAAAAGATTTGAATACCTTACCATTTGAAAAGCTAATTAAATCATTCCTTACCTATAAAATGTGGATGAATTAATTAGATGAAGAGGAAGTGTATCTAACAAGAAAATGTGTAACTTTTAAAGTCTCCAAATATGAGAAAAATAAAGATGAGGATATCTTTAAAAGTGATAGTGATGAGAATGATATAAAGCTCATTACAAAGAAATTAAGAACTTCTTCAAAGAAGAAGAGGGACAAACAATTGCAGAAGAATAATAAGGAGAAAAAAATTAGGCAGTGCTTGGTTCACGTGAGGCAATGATAATAGGAATGAGAATGAATATGGTAAGGAATGAGAATAGATATAATCATTACAATTATGATGGTTGATTAGGACGAAGAAATGATTATCATTACCATTGATAGTGGTTGGTTTGTTAAAAACCTTGAGAAATAAAAAATTATTTTATATTAAATTTTAATTATATTCTAATTAATTATGTTTAATTTATGCACCTCATTTATAATGACATAATGTTTAAAATCAAGTATATTGCGGTATTTCTATTTCAATAGCTCTTGAAGAAAAAATGCTACTGCATTTTCTTGCATCAACATATTGTCAGCCACATAATGTCCTCAAAATACAGTTTAATCATCCAAAATATTGTACACTTTATAAACACAACCATAATGTCCACCATTCCATTGCTACAATAACATCAAGTAACATAATTGAACCTATAAATTGTATTCATTTTCTCAAAATGCGCATGAAACAAAGGTAAAGAGCATTCAATTCATTGCATCCAATCATGTCCACAAGTTTAATGCAATTTACATTCTCCTTGATGATGCAAATTATGTTAAATATCACAGCTTATATAATACTTCAACCAAAAGCCTTCAAAAGATGCAAAATAACCAAGTTAACACTATAATCTTTGTTAGCATCACAACTACAAAATTCCCAACTAATACAAAATAATATGGTTAGGCAACATCAATTGCATCCTAAGTTCATAATACTTACAAAAGTATTAATATGCTCCCTCGCATGATTCATAGACTAAAAGATGGATAGAGGAACCCAAGCATAAAGGACCTTTTTAACTGACTTGGCAAAGCAAGCAAAGCCTGAACTTTAGCAGGATCATTATAGAATAATACAACAGTCTTACCAACATCTATTTGTTATATGCCAATATTAAGAAGTTCACTGATGAGCTCTTGCATCTTCTCATTAATTAGGGAATCAGATTTAGACTCTGCAATCAAAGCATTTGTAACAACAACATACTGTGACATCATTTGTTTGCAAATAGACTCAAACTTAACAGTGAAATTGTCTAATCTTGAGTTAATAGTTTCCTGAAGGGTTACTTACTTTTTGTTCTTGTAAAAGCTTTCCTTTCTTAGTGAGAGGTTTTTTTTTCGCTTTTTTGTTACATGGGTGCTTGAAGGAATAGCTGGGAATCCTTGTGTATCAGAGACCACAACAAGTTCATCTTCACTGTCCGATGAAGAACACACTGTCATATTCTTTGGGCAGTTAGCCTTAATACTTGCTTCAGCTATATCCTCAACTTTGAGCCCTGTGGCTTTATCTTTACTCCACATCGTATCCAGTTTGTGCAAATATGGGAATTTAAAATTCCACGTTCCAATTGCATTCTTGTGATTCTATGAAAAAGAATTTCAGGAAACACAAGATAAAAAACTCCATAATAAGAAAACGTTATAACTATGAGAGAAGAAACTACTAAAATAAGAGCCCAATTAACTTTTAAGTTAGATGTCCTTACCAAGCACCATTCATCAAACCATTGTTTCTCACAATTGACTTTGTGCTCAACATCATCCCATTGATAGCCACTTTGCATACATATTTCAGAAATTGGATTGTACTTGTTTCTTAACCATTTAATCTTAGAGTCAATGTGGGGATCGACTTCCTTATCGAAATTGGGAATCTTGCTCAACAACATCTTGCGCATTTCAACCATGTAATTGTTCTTAAATCCTCCATCTACTTTTCATAAAGGATCGCAAGCTAGATCCTGCAAAATGTCAATCAAAGCTTCAACCTCATCATCCTTCCAATATTTCTTGCTCTTTCCCCTCCCACAACTAGCTATAACCATTCTTAATAAAAGTACGACAATGTAAGAGCCATCAAGGAAATAACATATAACAAAAATAACTTTGCTTAAAAATTTGAATACAATGATGTAATCCAATAACTCACTTACACAGAGTCAACCAAACAGAGATGTTCACCTGGGTGCATTTCAAAAGTAATCCAATAACTCAGTTATATATTACAGATACTAAACAAACATAGATGTTTACCATTCAAGTACATTAATCAAAATCAAAACATTTCAATGTTCTAATAAGCATATGAAACAATCATATCTTAAATCACTAATCTACGTCATTGTCATTGGATCTAATTGTCCATATATTATACATGTTAGTTGCCATATTATTTCTAAATGTCAACCACTCATCAGTTGGACTAATTTGTGTAATGTATTTCGTTTCATCATTTTCATCACTCTTATCTTCCTCACTCTCCCCTTCATCTTCAGTGATTGACTCTTATGGATCAAAGCTTATGAACTTGCAAATCAAGTTATGTAGAAGGGAGCCAACCATTATAATTCAAACTTAGGCTTAAATTGAGAAAATTGAAGGGCATGTAAGGCTCTACCATCTTCCTTTCAACCATCCAAAGCATCTCTCAATAACATTCCTTGATTTGGATTGTTTCATATTAAAGTATTCCTCTACTATCTCTGGTTGATGGCCATCAAATTCTTTGAGGTTATAGTGTTGCCCTTGATGTGGAGCAAGAAATCCATTTACATTGCAATATCCAAAGTCAAACCTAGTAATAACAACCTTTATACTTGAACAAAAAGTTATGGATGAGCAACATAACCCAAAGAGAAACCAAACTAGATATTGTAACACAAATTTACCTTGAGGGACTCTAAAACCATGAGGCTTTGAGATTGCAGCTCGAAACACACGTCCATCATGCACAGACCCTCCCAACCAGGCAATACATATATGAATTGCATGTTTAGGCAACAAACACCTAAAACATTTGTTCAAATACATCCTTTTCTTATGCGATATCGAGGCTTATCTTCACTAGGATGTGTAACTTTAATTATTGTCCCATTTAAGGCTCTTAGGCAACCGTACAAAAAAAAAGATGATGATGATTTAGTACATAAAAGCTTGCATATTAATGTTATAGGTTAATTATAATTTTCAATTACCTTAAATCATTTCCATCTCTCATGTTGACATTCCTAAGTAATAGAGTCCGGCTTCTTGAGCAAAATATGATGCAATCTTATAATTGCATAAAGAACTTGATGGAATTGCCGACTCATGATTTCTTTACTACGGAGAAAAAAATAGCCTAATTGTCCTACTCTTTTTATGGTGAGCTAAGATGTATATAAACATTGCTACAACCTCTTCTACGGATGTGTTCTTAGTGGGTTTTAAACCCCTTACATCTCTTACCATATCATACAATATCCTAAAGGTTGCTCTATCCATACAAAGTTCACTAATGCAGGAATCATCACAATCCATGGTCAATCTAAATATCCATCTCATTCTATCAATCCTTTTTTCTTCCTTTTTTTAAATTTCACGGACCTTATCTCAAAGGTGCAAACAAATGATAACATAATGGATGGAAAATAAGAAAACCATCATATTATCTTTTGTTTGTTGAAGTATCAAAAGTTGCTTTAGTTTGTGTCGTCGTTCGCTAATAGGGGGTGAGCCATTTTGATCTACATTAAAAAAAATCTAGAAAGTAAATGTCCAACATATGGAATTTCTCACAAATGTAAACTTGAATGATGCAGTGATGACTTGGGACAGAGCTAAACTGAAAATAGTTGATAGATTAAATAGCAAACAGTGTTGAGTTATTCACATTTTATGTGCATGCTTTTAAGACCAGTTAAGTACCTTCTCATTTGCACAAGTTCAAATTCCAAAAGTAGTAATTTTTCCTTCATGTACGTTAAAAAAACCCAATTTACTTCCACTGTACAGTTTTGTAGCAACAGAAAGGATTCAACTAACTATTGCTAGTTGTTATTGATGTGTGTGTAACAAGAATTGAGCGATTGACCAAAAATAACCCAAAGAATAGTCATTTCCCTAACCGGTGAATTATGAGCAAAACAATAAAATCTGTAAATCAAAGAGAAACATGTTGTAGAATCCAATGCAAACTGCACTTCAATTATTCAAGATATCGACTTTTACTACAACTAGAGCTTAGGGCTGCCAAGTTCAAACAAAATTTAAAGGCAACAATTTTTACGATGATTGAAACATTATGCTTAAATCTGTGCTGCTATAAACCAAATTTGGAATTGTTAGGCATTATGGTTAACCAACAATTTACTAAATCTTGCTACCACAGTTAGATTGAAACAAAGTTACATTCAGAGACTTACAAGCCAACCCAATTTACCCACACCAATTACATAATAATCAACCCATTCACCTAAACCTCAAAGCCATAACTTTTATGTGAAGAATTCGTGAAAAAGAAAACAAAGATTGTTGTGTACGAAACTACACTTGCATTTACAAGATAAAATGGAGGATCTCATTCTTCTCCATTTCTTCTTCGTGTTCATCAGTATCAAGACAAGACTCGAACCAAAATCTTAAGAGACGTGATGAAAGAGGAGAACAAGAAACAAAAAGAAAAAGAAAACCCAAAATGCATGTCATAGATTAAACCATATTTAGTAAAATCAAGCTGTAAAATCTAAGAAAAACCATATTTAGTAAAACCAAATTGGAAAATCTAAGAAAATGAACTTTCTTTCTTCATATTATACCACAACTAGAGGCACGTGAATAGTAGAAAATGCAAACCCAAGCCCTAAAAGAACTTTCAACTTTTCGTTCTTTTCCTACTCTACTTTACTTGAACTTGAAGGGATTCTAGAGACCAGAAAACAAAGAACATCGCGACAAACGTACACAAAATCAGAATTCAATCCTTCAACCATCATTTGGTCCAACTATCCTACATACAATAACGTGCTAGTCCTGAGCTAAATCAGAATCTATATATAATTATGGTTGTGGTTTTTTTTTTATATAAGATAGTTAACTCTAAAGGAATTCTAGACGAACAAGTTACTAGTTTTTTCAAGGCATAGATCAAAGGAAATTGCAATGAAATAAACAAGGATACTAGCAAACAAGCTGATATATTAGCTGGAGAAAGTTTTTGGTCGCAGAACACGAGATATAGCGCGTCATCATATATGTGATGGAGTGGAAGACGATCAGATATTACCCTCTTGGGCAAGATTATAAAAGAATGGAAAAAAACCTCCAGTTACCTTCAGGTGTCCTGAGGATCGATAAGAAAATTAAGATGGCAGCTACACAAGTAAATAAAGAAGCAGAGACCGATCTTAGCAGTTAACCCAAATTTGGGTTTAATGCATCAACTTTAAATGAATACCCCTTTTACATATGTTTGGGCCTCGTAATATTCTGATACACCCATATTGCAGGGATTTATACTGCCATCTCTATTAATTATTTAACATCAAATTCTTTTCAGTTACAAAATGAACATTGTGTTATTTCACAAAAAGTATTTGCCACATACAACAATCCAGAGATTCAACAAACCCATTCAAAATTGACCTCCATGATCCATTTCCTTCAATTGATCGAACAACCCAGGTTTGTTAATGATTCTTAAAAGGAAAATAGTGAGAAGAAGATAAACGAAGCAATAGAAGAATTCCCATCTCCATCAATGTTTCATTTCAACTTGATTGGATAGAAAAACTTGAAACTATGGTAATATTTCTGTTATATCTCTAAATCAACTAAAAACAAGAACTTGGAAGATAATAAAACTTCAAAGTTTGAAAATAAAAAAGAAGACAATCGTATCATCTTCCCCATGACAAAAAAAGCCCGAAACAGGACACGCAAAAGAAGATAATCATATCATCTGCACACACACGCATCATATGAATGTATTCCAATAAGGCAGAATATAGTTAGTAGATATTGTAGAACAAATGAAACAGAAAGCTAGAGAATGAAAACAAAAAAGAAAATTTTTGGGCACAAATAATTGAGTTCTACAAGAATAAAAATTCAGAAAAAAACAATTACTTGAACATGACAAAATGGATAATTTCGATTCAGTAATGCAAAGATAATCCTTACCTTTTACAGGAATCGAGAGTTGGGATGGAGGAGGAAGTCCCTAAAGTCTAAACTTGTACAGATTGAAGAAAACCCAAAGAACCCAAAAAGCCCCAAACAAGAAGCGATTGATTAACGAAGAACTGTACCAGAAAATAGGAGACTGTGGGAAAGGAAGGAAGAGTTTGGAGTGTGAGTTAAAAGCCTCTAGCTAGAATTGCACCAAATGTTGAGTTAAAAGCCTCTAACGAGAATTGCATCAAATGTACCGAGTAATGACTTCCATTCCTCTCGATTACGCGGGGTACAGAGTAATGCCCTAAAGATAGGAATGAAATTACTATTCATTCAATCATAATTTCTTATCATGCAGGTGATTTTCATTCTTTATCGAAACCCCCTTTTCATACCCATTAACCAAGCACCACCTTAAGATTACATGGAATGACATTAATAGCTTAGAGGATCAGAAATTCAAAAAAATTGTAAAAAGTGAATGTTTTATAGTCATTAATGATGAGGCACATTTCTCTTAAATTCTTACGATAATAATGATGATTATAATATTGATATTTCATATAATGAGTTAGATGAATGCTTAGAAGTCATGAAATTGCCAAAAAAGGAAATATCTTCTAAGCATAAAAAAACTTTAATGCTCTTAGATGAATGCATAATTGAGAATGAGATATTGAAATGTGATATGCATGACATGGTAAGATTTAAGTCTGGTTGTTTCTAATGATAATGAGCATGATTTATTACGTAAAAATAAGGCATCAAATAAAGAGAATAATGACTTAAAGTCCTTTCTTAGATTCCCTATGGATAGTAAAAATTGAATAGCATGTTTGAAGCACAAAAGAGCTTTAATGACAGGTATGAAATTGGTTTAACTTATGAAAGTGCATCATCCAATTATAAGATAATTTTTTTTGGTGGGAAAAGCATTTAAATGATAAAATTATACCTAAATCATCACATAGGCATATACTAATTTTATACTTGAAAAATTTATTGCTTATACATCATCTTCTAGGTCCTGCAAAAAAAAAGCATTCATATAGAGTTCACATTCTAAACCTAAAGAGCCTATCATAAAAGGAAAATAGGTATATTTTTAATACAAAGCCACAACAAAAGATCATGTGACATTTTTTGTTTTTTATATAAGGATCTTATCATCGAAATGATATAAAATAAGCTCACAATCACTATAGGTCACTATACAAGCATTTAGTCTTGTTCACAACTTTCTTAGCCAATATTTACATTAAAAGAGCATTTTATATGCTAAACTATTAATCCTTATTATGACACAAGAAGAGCTTCTTATCCCTTTTATATCCAAATTAGACTCCCAATTACCATCACACTCAAAGAAGACCTATAAATGAATATATGTCACATTCTTATATGTCAAACACATAATTTATACACTTCTAAATCATGTTATATGGGATGTCACTTTTATAGTAATTATAGATGTATTAATAAAAATTTCTCTTCAAAATAATGCTTTTTAAGTAAACTAAAAAAGATATGGGTTGAAAAAGGTTTAAAAACTAACCTTAAAGACCTAATTTTGTGTGGTACCTAGTAAAAGAAAGATATATTAATATTAAACTAGTATAAAAGCTTTTTGAAAAAATTTTAAGTACTTGATAATAACTTTGCACAAACTGTTTGCCTATAAGATAGATTTTTTGAAAAAGGGGAGAGGAAAGTTAATTAACCCCTAACCAGTCAAAGTCGGAGAAAATGATAATCTTCCCAACCGGAGAATTCGTGGGTAAGAAAGGTCGAGTTATTATTGGAGGACAGACCCCAAATCAGAACGAAGACACTTTCATTCGTCGAAAGAGGGGCTCTAGTTACGCAGTGAGAGCGCTGAGTTTGGTTTGCTTTGGTTTAGAGAAAGCGTAACTTTCCTGAAGACTCTGGAAAAGATAACCAAGAACGTAACAATGATTGATTTCGCTCAAATCAAAGAAAAATAGCTACTGACTAGATTGATGAATTCAAAGTTGGAAGAATGGAACTCTCCAATTTCGTTTTAGTCCGCAAGTATAGAGAGACAGGTTTGGAGAGGAAAATGCAATTTCAGAGATGGTGCAGGAGAATGCCATTCTTTTTCTTTTTCATCAATTTCTCTGTCTTTTTTAATAAGAAGCTTATTTTTGTTTTTCAGAGAAATCACTGAAAAAGAAAGAGAAATCACTTATTTAAAGTCAATATATGATTTTAATGATATTAAAAATATATTGTTATTAATGAATTTATTTTTGGTAATATTAGTAGCTCTATTATAATAAAATTAGGCAATATGTGAAAAATGATTTTTAATAGAGGGAAAAAGTGAGCAAATGAGTCAATTGAATAAATTGAGCTATCAAAGGATGGATAAAATGTGAAAATTGGAGTACATATGTAGTTTAAGAGAGTTTCAAGGAAATTCAAGTGAAGAACTAAGATCAAGGAGGAATCAAGCACATCAAGCCTAAAAAAATCATTATGGTCCTTCTTCCAACCTTATATTGGACATTTCAATGAATTAGGGGCTCAATTTGCATGATCATTTGTTGAGTCAAAATGACTTTACATATGTATGATTTTGATGAATAACAGAAGAAGAGAAAAACAGAAGCGAAGTTGAAAAGTAGACGAAGTTGAAAAGTAGACGAAGTTGAAAAGTAGACGAAGTTGAAAAATAGACGAAGTTGAAAAGTAGACGAAGTTGAAAAATAGACGAAGTTGAAAAGTAGACGAAGTTGAAAAAGCAGACGATATTAAAAAGACAGACGAAGTAGAATAACAGACGAAGTTGCAAAAGCAGACGAAGCGAAATAGCAGACGAAGAATGCGAAAGCAGACAAAGTAAAAAGCAGACGATATAAAAGAAAAGCAGACGAAGAAGAA
>JAOSBK010000008.1:36319594-36337316 GCA_027568895.1 Erythroxylum shatona | reverse complement strand
TTACAACCCAATTTTCCTGTTTCTTTCAACAAGTCAAGTACATACTTTTGTTGAGAGATGAAAATCCCTTGCTTTGAATGAGCTACTTCAATACCTAGGAAGTACTTTAACTTTCCTAGTTCATTGATATCAAATTCCTTCAAGAGACATTGCTTTAGATTTTTAATCCCTTCTACATCATTACGCGTCACAATAATATCATCTACATAAACAAGTAATGTTGTGACTTCCCCAGAATTTGAGTTTCTAATGAACAAAAGTATGGTCTCCTTGACTCTGCTTATATCCCAATGAAATCATCACCTTAGTGAACCTCCCAAACCAAGCTCGTGGGGATTGTTTGAGCCGATAAAGAGCTTTCTTCAGCTTGCATACCATCCCTTCTTTAGATTCAAATCCGGGAGGAGCTTCCATGTAAATTTCCTCTTCTAGATAACCATGGAGGAAGGCATTCTTAACATCAAATTGCTGCAGATTCCACTCAAAAATAGCAGCTAATGATAACAGTATCCGTACCATGTTCGTCTTAGCAACATGGGCAAATGTCTCAAGATAATCGATGCCATATGTTTGAGTGAACCATTTGGCCACCAATCTTGCCTTATATCTTTCCACCGATCCATCAGCCTTGTATTTTACGGTGAAGACCCACCTACACCCAACTAGTTTCTTTCCTCTTGGAAATTCCACTAACTCCCATGTCTTGTTATTCTCAAGGGCCTCCATTTCAGTTTTCATAGTATCCTCCCACTTTTTGTCTCATAATGCCTCAGTTAGACGTCTCGGTGTGGGAATTGTATGGAGATTGGTTAGGAAGGCACTATTTTTTTGGATAGATTCTGATAAGACATGAAAGAAAACAGTGGGTATTTTGTGTAGGTTCTTGTTCGATTCCTAAGTTCAATTGGTAGGTCCTCAGTACTTGTTTTTTTTTGTTCTTCTGCTGGTTCAACTAACTCAACCCTTGGCTCACTATCTGGTGTGATATTATCAGTTGGAAATTGAGCAATAGCACGAATAGGAGACTGAACTTGTGATGGTCGAGAGATTGGTACCTTCCTCCTAGAATAAACTTGCAGTGGTTGTTTGTCAACAGATGTGGCTGACTCAATTGAGGAAGAAGTAGATTTAGGCATGGTAGGAGATTGAACAAAAACTAGGATCTAGGAGAAACATGTCCTTTGCTTTATCTTCACTCAAGATCTCCCCCTGAAGATAGGTGTGTTGAAAAAAAGGTTCATTCTCAACAAAAGTAACATCAACTGAGATTTAAAAAAAATTAGAAGGTGGATGAAAGCATTTATAACCCTTTTGTGTGGAGGAATATCCATTAAAAATGCATCAAAGAGCTCGTGGATCTAATTTTCTCCTATTGTGAGAATGGATATGAACAAATGCAACACAACCAAAAATTCGAGGTATCCGATTGTTTGACACAGAAAAATTTGGGAAAATTTTTGTGAGAATGTCAATTGGACTTTTGAACCCAAGGACCCGTATTGGAAGTCTATTAATAAGATGGGCAACAGTTAAAACTGTTTCATCCCAGTATTGTATTGGAACACTTTTATAAAACAACAGTGCTCTAGTGATCTCTAGAAGATGTCCATTTTTCCTCTCGGCTACCCCGTTTTGTTGTGGGGTAGTAACACATGATGACTCATGAATAAGTCTTATTTTTTGAAAAAAAGAAGAAGAAGAAGAAGAAGAAAGGGTTTGATTGAAATAGTCCTTAGCATTGTCTGGTCGAAATCTTTTAATTTTGACATCAAAATGAGTATTGATCATGTTGTGGAAACTAGGGAAAACAGTACTAACATCAGATTTATTTTTCAAAAGATAAAGCCATGTGACTCAGGTACAATCATCAATAAATGAAACAAACCACCTAGCACCCGAAAACATTTGGAATGGTAGAAGGTCCCCAAATATCACTATGAATGAGAGAAAAGGATCAAAGGTTTTGTTATTGCTTATTGGAAAGGAAGCACATTTGTGCTTTGCAACTTCACAATCATCACAATGAAAAATTTCAGATGTAAGACCTTTAAATAACGAAGGAAACATCAACTTCAAAATTCTAAAAGATGGATGACCTAAACGACGATGATGAAGCCAAATTTTATCTTGGTTTGACATGATAGATTCAGAAAAAAGGGATGTAGATAACGTTTTTCCAACTTCTAGTTTACTGTGTTGTTTTTCCAGAAAATAGAGACCATCTCTCTAACTAGCACATCCAATCATCTTCTTCGTGCCTAGCTCCTAAAAGACACAATGTGATGGAAAAAAATTTATATTGCAATTTGAATATGTGGTTAATTTTTGAATGGAAATAAGGTTTGCAAATAGCTTGGGAACATGGAGGACATTTCTTAGTGTAATGTCCTTGTTTATGTATATATCCCCTTGACCAGCTACGATGGTGATAGATCCATCAGTTATTGTAATCTTTTTATGGCTACAGCTGGGGTTATAAGAGATAAAGTATTTAGAGGAACAAGTTATATGATCCGTTGCTCCGGAATTAATTACCCACATAGAAGAGAAATTTCTTTATGAGGCATTAGGATTAGAAGAAGAAGAAATACCTGAAAACACCAATGAACAAGTATCTGTTGAGGTTGGCTTCTTAAAGGACTCCATAAAAGTTTTCAGTTTCTCCATTTCTTCGGTATTGAACTCAGGAATAGGTTTTTTGGAATTTCCTTCATTAGTTGGCAAAGTGCTCACCATATGTGCTTGACTTCGGTCATTCCCACTTCGACTAGGCTTGCCATGAAGTTTCCAGCATTTTTCCCTAATATGCTGATGTTTCTTGCAGTATGTACAGAATAGGGAATCTCGATTAAAAGGTTTGGATGAGTCCACTCTAGTAACAGCTGTAGGATTGTTAGCCTCCTTCAATTCCATGGCCTTGGTAATGAGTGTAGAACCATCTCCTCCTTGTGGTTCAGGCATAACACTTTGACATCCCTCTTCCGCATGTATAATAGCGATCGTCTCATTTAGAGACGGTAGGTCTTATTTTTCCAAAATCTGCACCCTTATAGTATCAAATTCCACTTTTAAATATGCCAAAAAAAATCATAAATACGATTATTTTCCACAAAACGCTTCAAAATTGATGCATCTTCAGTACATCGCATTTGGATACATTGATAATGATCCATCTCTTGCCACAAGCTTTGTAAGAGACTCGAATATTCACTGACAGTCCGAGTCTCCTGTTTAGTTGTTGAAACTTTCATCCTAATCTCTTAAATCTGTGCAATATCATTAACTTTGGAATAAGTCTGCTGAATAGCTTCCCAAATCTCTTTGGCAGTTTCGAGGAACATGCATGTGTCACTAATCTCTAGCAGCATTGAGTTCCATAACTAGGACATCACTATGGAGTCTTGTTCATCCCACGCTGCAAATTTTGGATCATCCTATGAGTGCCCATTAAATGGCTCAATTTCCCTCTCCCTTTTAGGAATGTGCGAACCAATTGTGACCACTTGAAATAGTTCTTCCCATTCAGTCGGTATGCA
Organism: Erythroxylum shatona; assembly: GCA_027568895.1. NCBI lineage: Eukaryota > Viridiplantae > Streptophyta > Magnoliopsida > Malpighiales > Erythroxylaceae > Erythroxylum > Erythroxylum shatona. The sequence continues at coordinate 36,333,780 of JAOSBK010000008.1, read as the reverse complement.
ACTTGAATATTCTGCAAATCTCCAGGTATAACAGCAGCAATATTTTCGACTGTAGGGCTGATAATTCCAGCATAACCGCTAGGTGATTCCGACATGATTAATTAGGTAGGACTAAGGAAAGGAGCAGGAAAAATTGAGTGATAAGGCTAAGACGCTGAGAGGGACAGTGAAGATGAGGCTCTCGGTTAGTATGACCAGAGAAAAAATCAAAGTTTTAGGAAAGAGCCAACAGCTCTAATACCATGTTAAATATTGGCAGAGAAGAATAATTTCATTCTCATATATAACGTAGGTTACAGTCATATGATATAGATATGCAATTATCTATACTAAATATAGTAATAAATTCCCTAAGATACATGGCAATCTGTATCTTATTCTAATCCCTAGAAATCAGGGATTTATATGATAACTATACAATCTTCTAGATAATATTTACATATTCCTACATAATCTGACAATAATAAATGGCTCAATTATAATCCTTAAGTAATTATATACTCCTTTTTTTAAATACTCAAATATTTTTTATCGTAAGACATACTTAAGAGTTGTGTTCCCTGTATGATCCTATAGATGCATAATCTTAATGAAACTATATTTTCAATGAAAAGATTAAAATATCCATAACTATATCACGAATAAGATAATTTATTTCATATTGGTTAAGTTTTCTTAAAATATAAGCAATTAATTTACCATTCAACATTGACACTTATAAACTAATTCAAGAGGCATCAAAGATAAGGAAGAGATAAAAATTGGCAATCAGACTTTCCTTCAACTTCTAAACATTCTTCTTACAAGTATCATTCTAACCAAACTTGATATTTTTGTTTGTAATAATTGTAAAATGTGAAGTAACTTTTTTGAAACATTCTAATATATCCATCCATCCATCTATCTATCTATTTATATGTTTCAAAAAAGTACTTATATATATATATACCTTCCTAACTCTTTATCTTTATCACAAAGTTGAGTTTGAGCCATTTACTTAACTATATGAATCTTTTAAGTAATTATTAAAAAGATTCTAAACAAATCTTTTGTAAAATTTTGATTAAAACCTTAATTAATGACCTAAATCTTTTTCTTTAGATCAACACTGATCTTATAATTAGGTATTATATGATCAATAAGATTAACTAGTTTAACCCAAATTCACAATTTCAAAATTTAACATATAAATTATGTTCACTAAGAATTTGAATGACCAATATCAAGTATTCCATAGTCTCCTCCTTACTATTAGAATATACCAAAACATTATCAATGAAATAATAAAAAAATAAAAAAGACTTATCATGAAACTTATAAAAATTGTAGGTGTATTTGTCAAACTAAAAGATATTACCAAAAATTTATAATGTCTATGTTGAAATTTAAATAATTTCTTAGATATATCTTATTTTCATAACCTGATCCCAAATTATTTCTTAAAAATAATCGAATTTTTACATGAGAAATAGGCTACTTATTTTTATCGTGACCTTATTAAGTTACTCGTAATCAATAAATAACCTTCTTTATAAAATCTATCATAGAAGGTGAATAAGTTTGACTTGATATATGATGAACATTTTTTACTACTTAAGTTTTAATAATTACAAATTAAGGTAAGTGCCCATTCATTTGGTAGTAATACAATGGAGAATAGAGTATCTATCAAACAAGGAAGCTGTAGGAATCAACAAACTCTTTTACTATTACCTAGACATGTAAAATAAAAGGATTGAATAAAACTAAAATTACACCTAGGTAAAGTAAGCAATCACTAAAGAGCGTAATCAAGAGAAAAAATAAAAATAAATATCATCTAGAAAGAAACTCCCTTAGTCATCATCTTCGTATTCATAATTTAATAAATTCAAAAGATTTTATAATATAGATAGGTGAAATTTCCAAAAGTATGCATTTACTCTCTCTCAAGTTACAAACACTTGTTCTCGAGCTAATATATCTATTCAATTAGAACCCCCCAAGAATGCGTTAAAATTTACTAAAATGCTTGACCCTAACACCAGAAGATTTACATAAGCCCAGTTAGGGGTGAGCATTATTCGGGCCGGCCCGATTACCCGACCCGGCCCGAATTAATTCGGGTAAGAAAATGTTAAATTTCGGGTAATTCGGGTCAGGCCGGGTATTACCCGAATTATTTTCGGGCCGAGCCGGGTAACTCCAAAAAAAATTGGACCGGCCCGATTACCCAAATTAGGTTTAAAAAATTATGAAAATACATTTCGTTATTTTTCTTGTAGAATTAATAGATTAATTGTGCTAGTTAATTGAAATATTTGGTTATATTATTAGTGAATTCAACTATTTGTTGAGATATGAGAATGTAATTCAAGTATTTAGTTATTTTGTGTAATTTTTAAAAGAGAACCAAACAAAATTTCGGGTAATTCGAGCTTTACCCGAACAAAATTTCGGGTAATTCGGGCTGGGTAAGTTCAGGTAATGAAATTTCGAGTTCGGGTCAGGTAAGATGGAAAAAATTTCGAATAATTCGGGCCGGATCTGAACAGTAAAAATTAGGCCCAAATTACCCGAATGCTCACCCCTAAGCCTAGTACTCCATGCAACTCCTAATGTCTATGCAACGGTCTACTAATAAGGGACGGATCCTCTATCCCCTAACTTGTTGTATTGAATCTCAGTTATTTATTTTTGTGGATCCTACATATATAGATGACTGAGATTCAATGGGCCAGGGTAAGGAAGAGAGGATCCTGGCATCTACTAATATGCTCCTCTTGAATCATCTATATATAAATTATGATCTGATGTAATCATTAGCTTTAACTAAATCAATATCAAGAATATTCAAAATATTTCTAAAAAATAAAATATCATTGTATAAATAAACTTGAATCAATCCATATAAAGACACCAGTAATGTTCCTACTATCTAGGCATTTAATAAACCACTCACAATGTTTAAAAATAAAAAATAAAAGAGTTTTAGAGTTGATCACAATATTTCAATGTGACCTCGAGCTATTGGCATGATTTTGATCTTCTCCTTCTTTTAAAACAGATGCTTTGTGCTTCTTTAAGGTGTTTTTCTCTCACAGTAGCTAGCCCCAAGTTTAGAACAAAAGAAGTTTTTTGGGGTAATATACGTGATCAATAGAACTTCTTCTGCCCATTGTGTAAAGGACACTGAAAGAGAACAAGCAAAGGCTATGACCATTACATCCTGTTTACAAATGTTACTGACGACTACACTGTATAGATACCAAGTACTTATCGGGATATCTTAAGCAATCAGCAAAACCATAGTTGGTACAAGCAACCATTATCCACACATCTCCCTCATGATTAAATAATGTTATAGTCACTTCTTAACCCATCTCCAGGTCCGGCCTTCTGTCAAGTGCTTCCTGCGTCCCTTCATCCGGAAAAGCATCTGGATAGGCCGCCAAAATTTTTGCCTTCATATTCCTGGTGGAAAAAAAATGGAGACTGACAAAACAATGGAAGTCGAAACGGAAATAATGTGGAAAAAACTGTAGTAGTAAATCAGAACTTGGACTACATTCATAATCAACAAACATGTCATTTTACTTTCTAGGATTGATGACACCTACAATCAGGAGGCATCCTGAGAGAATACCACACAACTAGTCATCATCTTCCTCCATCAACAAACAATTTGTTTAGGAATATTTTTGACTGCATCAGACCTTCTTTTCAGAAAATGAGAGCAATTCTAAAACTAATCCTACCAATTTTCATGTTTATGGGATTTCACTGCAGTCACTGAAATTAGGTCACAAGTTTCCCGATTAAACATATTGATAAGGTCATTGAAATGTGCAATCTAGTTCAGTCCATTCTTCACTTTCTTGCACTCATCAAGAAGTGGTGGTCCCAAAAGACTTGGTCATCAAATGCACAAAAAGTAGGAATATCGGACAAGTTTCATACTATTCTTTCCCCATTTGTATTACACATTGATATATAATTAAGAATGAAGCATTCACATGAAATGACAGGCATGGAGAACGGTTCACTTACCTTAGCTTCTGGAAGATGTAATCAAGGTCAGACTTCATAGACTTTAACAGACGAGTATTTCTGGAGAAATCAGGGGAAACCTCTCCAAAGCAATTCTCTGAATATTCATTAAAATGAGATAAGACTGCATTACTGTCCTGCAACCTTCCCAATCTACCTTGTGCACAAAAAGGGAAAAAGGACAGCATAAAAAGAAATCAGTCAAAGATCGCTATTTACCATCCATGAAAAGCAGATGTAGCAAAGAAAGACAGCAATGTGGATCGTCAGTTCAAGAGTTTTGGTTGCTGAAAATTCATATTAAAAGTAACAAGTAATGGAGGGTAAGGAACTAAAAATCGCTCCTAGAGTCTAAAAATCACTCCTAGAAGAAAACATCACACCTTTTAATTGAAAACTCAAGTTTATATAAAAGGGTTCACACACACACACATACACATATATAAAAGTTCTTGGAATCTTTATTCTACTAGTAAAGAAAGCCTAATAAAAATCTAAATAGAATTGAATCCAACATTAATAAGAATTCTTTGTTCTTATCTCATAAGCAAAACTTAATAGAAAATAAATTTTCATCCCTGATGTCCTCGAGTTAATTCCGTCAAATTAAAATTTGTGATTGAGAGAGTTACCCTCTTTTATTTCTTTTGTAAACCATTTAACTCTTTTGTATCATATAACCTTCGTGCTAATGAAGCACTGCTTCTTCTTCTCGCAACACTAATTCTTAAGAATTTCACTTATTGGTTATTTTAGTCTATTCATGTTAGTTTTGCAACCCTACTTGTTGGACTAAATTAAAATCCTAACCCATAGTTTTGACGATAACAAAACTTCTTGTTATTAATGAATTTAATTTTGGTAATATTAGTAGCTTCCATTGTAACAAAATTAAACAAGACATGAAAAATAAAGTTTAATAGAAGGGTAAAATAAGCAAATGGGCTAATTAAAAAATTAAGCAAGCAAAAGATGGAGAAGATGAGTGAAGTGGAGCATAGATACAAACTAAAGGGGTTGCAAGGAAATTCAAGAGAAGAATCAAAAGAAAGTAAGAATCAAACACATCAAGATTTAACAAATGAATATAATTCTTCTTGTAACTTTCTCTTGGTCAACTTCATGTAAACAAGTCATCCATGGAATTTTTTCAATTCTTATCGCTAAGTGTCTCGTAAAGTGTTTGCGGTATGAGAATTGAATTTATTTTGGTAAGAAGCATTTATGGCTTGAGGAGCATTTTTCAAGGAAATAAAATGTGTAATTGAGCGTCTGTTGCATGTTTGTATTCCCTTCCTAATAGCTATAGAAATACTTGAGTCATCATATTCAAGCTTTTGGATTTTAGTACCTGATTCTGGATTAGATTATTCGACATGAGTAAGGTATGGACTACATTCCTTCACGAGTTGACCAAGAATGGCTTGTTATTAGTAGATGTTGGTTCAAGAGAAACAAGATCTTCTAAGGTGTTAGGTCAGACAGTGCTTGGCTCAACTTGGGCAACTTTTTCCATAGTTTATAGGAAAGAGAAATCAAGCAAAATATACTTATCTTCCTTACAACGGTCTCTCACCCCCTAAACATAAATAGTAATAAAGAAAGGCTCATACTCAATAAAGGACACATCCCTGGAAATGAAAATTTTATGTGAGGAAGGATGATAGCACTTATACCCCTTTTATATAAGAGAGTAGCAGACGAAGATGCGCTTTAGGGCCCCTGGGTCAAGTTTTCGAATATGAACAAAAATGACACACCCAAACACTTTTGGAGGTAGGATGTTGTTTAAGGTAGGAAAAAGCTATAAAGAGCTTCCAATGGTTTTTTAAACTCCAAAGGTCCGAAAGGTGATCTGTTTATTAAATGGTCCCCCATTAGTTTTAGGAACATTCACTTGATACAATAAGGTTCTAGTCACTTCAAGTAAATGTTGATTCTTACATTCAACTACCCCATTTTGTGGAGGGGTGTCAACACAGGATGAATAATGACCAACTTCCTTCTGAAAGAATGAAGGTAAGGTTTGATTGAAGTATCCCAAGCATTATTGCTCCTTACCCCTTTTATGCTCACCCCAAACTAGTCTTTTATCATTTGGAAAAAATTAAAGAAGATTTGACTGACTTCATAATTGTTTTACATGAGAAAGATCCTGTTACCCTAGTGCAATTAACAATAAAACTAACAAATCACTTAGCCCCTCACACATCAATTTGTTACAGTTTGATCTAGTTGCAAGGTATGGACTTGAATCCCATACCGATTAAATACAAAATTGATATGGGATTTATAAAGACTTTGGGCTCTCTACCCTCATAAGCTAGCTTTTGGGTGTGGCTCTCCTAAAGTCCTTATCAATTAAACATGCTCTGGAATTGAGATTTGCCTAATATGAGAATGTATAATGGTTAGTGATAATGTTTGCGAGAGAGATTAAAGAAGGAAATTGATTATGACTTCATATCATGTCGATTTTTTGATTAAAATAACTAGATCAATTGCATCTCAAACTTCAAGGGCTTTATCATGTGAAGTAGTTGATTTTATCATGAAAAGGGTTCATTATATTTAGGCAATGTTCATATTAAGTGATGATTTTCTATTGGATTAAGTTACACTAAACTACATGTATTATGTTCATTTATGTATGTCAAGCTTGATACTTTCAATTTATTAGTATCTATTTTACCTGAAGTTTACATGAGAATTCTATTTGGGTGCGATAACAATCAATTATCATTTGAATAATGATTGAGAATATACATGATCTTTCATTTTCATACACAATTGAAATATAATCATTCACTCCATGTATGTATGACATAACATTGACGTGCATGTAAACTATTTCTTTCTTCTTGTAGAAAATTAGCATTTCAATTATAACTACTGCATTAAAGAATATAATTATTGAACTCAACAAGGTTGAGAAATTAAATGAATTTAATTATGAAACTTGGACCGTGAAAATCCAATATGGACTAAAGGAGCAAGAAGCTCTAAAACCATCAAATATAATCATGAACATTCTTGAGAAAAGTAATCCAGTCCAACACAAAAGGTATTATGATGCTTATAGAATATAAAGGAAGAATAACTCATCAACTTTTATTACATTGCTGAGCAGCATGAATAATGACATAATGCGTAAGTTTAAAACTATAAAACTACTAAGGATATGCGGTCCACTTTAGTTGCACATTATAGAGATACATCAATGATCAAAGTAAGGTTATTCACTATGAAGATTAAACATATAAGTGAGTTATAAGACATCGGTTATAAGTTATGTGCAAGTTGTGACATATTCACTATCTCAAAGTTAGGAGCACGTGAAGATACAATTAACTCACAACGATAGTATCAAGTTGATAGAAGATACTACAAGGCATCTTATACTAGAAAAAGAATGTCTTAAAGCCTATAAAATGTCATATGAGGCATATGTACTTGTTCTAAGGCATATGTACCTGTTCTAACTCACATAAAGTTATTATCAGGAAGCATAAGTATCATGGTAGGACTAAATGGAAAAAGGATAAGAAAAATACTCACAATACTCATAAATTAAAGAAAATTAAATGGAACCAATATGGACAAGGAAAACCAAGCATATCGATACTAAGTTTAATTATGGTAAAAAAAAAAAGTTGTAGATCCAATGACAGCCAAATTTTCAAGATATAAGTATTTGAAGCCACTTTGATTACATAGACATTAAAATATAATTGATTAATATTTTTCTATGTATATTAATTCTTTATTTTGTCATGTCTACGTGTTGACATTGTTTATTAAGTGATAAGTATTGTGCAGTACTTAATTATGAAATATGTGTATTTTATATTACATATTTTAAGTACGAATCAAAGAGTATGTCAGATGGATAAAAAATTGATCCTCTGGTACAAGCAATCGCCTCTAGTATTTTTTATGATTGGAGATGAGGTAAGTCTTAAGTTTATTTTCAAGGTAATAATTGAGAGCAAGAACAAGAAAACTTAAACCACGAGCACCAATTTTGATGATAAGTAAAAAAAATAATTTTGAGTGATTAAATGGTCACCATGCTTATCTTAAATTACAGGTGAGAGTTCAAAAAGATAAATTTAAGAGTAGACTTGTGAACTTGAATTAAACATTAGGTATATTTGAACTATCATCTATATGATATTACATTAATAATAAACTCTCATCATATGTTGGTTAAACGAGTTATTCAATAAATATAAGAAATTATAAAATTTTTAAGTAACTAAATTCATTTTGTTCGAGTGAGAAAGTAAAATATCAACCTGTCCTACACCAAATAATGAGCTAGGAATAGATTCAGAACATGAATTTTCGTATTTTTAAAAATAAGCGGTATGATTAGGTAATATCACTAACCTTTGGTCAATATTCTACACCCTAAAAGATTTAATTTCAGTCTTGATTGACATCAAGAAAAGAAGAAAGGCTAACGCTTAACATAATTATCTTTCTTCCGTGATTTCTTAAGATAGCTAACTAGATGCCATAACTACAGTGTGGATAACGCATTGTTTAATCTCGGGAGTGTGCAGCCGTATGTATCAGTCACTCCCTCTCGACCGATCTCTCCCATTACTGTTGCCAACAGGAACTTTAGATACTCTGTCTAGCGCCGCTACGTGCTTTATTCAGTTCCAAGTTTTCCTTTTATTCTACAATAGAATTCTCAATTAATTTTCGCAATCAATAAACAGCACTATTCGTGATTTCATTCTTTCTGCAAGCATCAGTACTTGGACTCTTTAACAGTTGTCCACAATCACTTCTTTTGGTTTAATCATAATATTTGAGAAAAGAAGCCACTTAAATAAGCAAAATATTCGTTTCTGATTTTGTATGTCAAACTTATGTATGAAATTATGGATGTGGATCAATACCGTATCGATATTAATATTTAATTTGATTCTGATACAGTATTGTATAAGTATCATTTAATATTGAGTATCGTTTCGAGTAATTTTTAAATATATAAAATAGTTTCATTTTTTGAAAAAAAATTACAAAATAGTTCTTCAATATATTCTGCTATATAATTTATAATTTTACATCAATTATGTCTCTAAAAATCATAATTATAGAAATTTAAAATAACAATAATTTATTTATTTTATTCACATTATATTTCACATATAAATAATAATGACAATTGATATGAAAAATATTATTGAATCATCATACAAGTATAAAATTAAGAACAATACTGAGTATTTAAAATTTACAATTTTATCATATAATAAAGGGTTAATTACCAAAAAAATTTAAACTTTTGTCAATTTTTCAATTATAATCTGAACTTTAAAAAGTGGCAATAAAATGCTCAAATTTTCAAAATTTTTAATTATAACCCAAATTTCAAAAAGTAGCAATAAAATATTCAAACTTTCAAATTTTTTCAATTCTAACCCGATGTTAGTGTTTCCATTAAGTTTGCTGGCGTGGTTTCTCACGTGCTTTAGAAATTTTAAATATTAATATACGTCAGTCAAAATTAATATAACAAATGAAGATTAATGAAACGACGTCATTTAATCACATAAATTTAAAAATTACCTATATCACATTACGCAGTTCTGACGACCTTACGCTTTAATTTTAATTTTTACTTTCGTTTTCAATTTGTTCTCTCAATGTCCTCACCCTTCGATTTTCATATTATACAACCCTGCCACCCTCATACTAAGGACATTTAGAGAACGAACTAAAAAAAAAGAGCTTACTAGTACAGTATACTGTAATGCGAGAATAGTTTGGGGCGTCAAAAAAAGCAAACAAAAACAAATGATTGAGGACATCGGAAGAACAACAAATAATTTCGGCCTAAAATTGAAGAAAATTGAAAGTTGAGCATTTTATTGTCATTTTTGAAATTTGGGCTAGAATTAAAAAGAATTGAAAATTTGATGATTTTATTGTTATTTTAAAAAAATTGGATTATAATTGAAACATTGATGAAAATTTGAGTTTTTTTTATAACTAACCTTATAATAATTGCATCAAATAATAAACATCCATGAATCTTTAACGATATACAATTTTTAACAAGAGTTTATATCGAAGAATCAACTAGAAGTGAAATCTGAAACAAAAATATTTACAATTATATTACATATGTATAATTTAACATATATATCAAATATAAGTGAAATTAAAATAATAGTAGAAACAAAAATGTAAAATTGACTTAACTTCAATTCTCATTTGGTACAAATCTTTATCATTGTTAATTAATTTTTTTATAAATATAAGTCCCTTAACTTTTTAAATTGTATGATACCGGTTGGTATTTGGCCATAGTTACTGACGATCGGTACCAAACAACAGGATTTCGTACTGTTTTTCAACCCATAACTTTGGCTTGGATACTTGTTGAACTTATTTCCAAGTTTCAACAATTACAAAAAATAATCCCAACAAAAAAAAAACTAGAAATCTCATCAATAACAAAATTATCGTCACCATATAATTCTCATAATTTAATTAAAATTTAGTCATCCTAAAACACTATTTTTGTATGTTACCAATTATATTCTAAACAGGCTAGGCTCATTGTATATAATTCAACTTATTTAAGTAGTAATATCAATAATATTTACGTACATAGAACGTTTTAGAAATCTACAAATAAATATGCAAATATTATATATTATTCAAACCATATCAACTGTCCCATTATTTTTAGATATTATTTCAATGTGTATGTCTATTATTTTTCTATTTCACCTGATATTCGTTATTTCTTTTTTCTTTTTTACTGAAACCTTTTTGGCAATACATTTGTACAATTGTTGTTCTTTTCTGACTTGCCTCCTTTCTGTTTTTTTTTTTAATGTGAAATAATATATTATAAAATTTCGATAATATAATTTAATATAAATGCAATTATTTGCTTATATGAGCTGTAAAAAAAGTAATTGATTGCTTCATGGCCCACGTTCTTGACTTTTTAATTTGTTCACGTTTTTATTGACCATTTGCATGGCCTTGCAGAACAAGTCGATTAAACTAACTTACAAAAAGAAAACATTGAAATGTTCTTTTTCTTGATGCTACGGATACCAGACTATTCGTTCGGTTCCCACTTTCTGATTGTTTTACAAATTGTCAAGAAAATGACATAATCTGGCGAGAAAAAGAGTCCGTGTATTACTTTTGTTATCATGCTTGCATGCTCAAGTAGCTGAAGTAATTGTTAATTCAACTATTCAAGACTCCGACTATCATTAAAAGGTTCAAGGAAAAATTCCAAGGCTATGTTTGGTTGGCGTGAGAATAAAGTTAATTTGGAATCTGATTCTTTGAAAAATAAATTTATAAGAAAGTAAAGATATTTATATGTTTGGATATTTACAAAAATTTTAATAGAAAAATTGGTGGATTTTTATTATGATGTTTGGTATGCAATAGTATTTTATAGAATGTAATTTAATTTTAACTTATTTTTCCAATTTTATCCTTTTTACAAACAAAACAAAAATCAAATTAAAATCTGATAATAACACCGTAAAACTAAGTCCAACGAGAAATTAAATTCTTGGAACTTGCTAGGTGAATCCAAAATGATTCTCTGCGAGCCTTTGCCGATTCGTCGTTGTCCTTGTATACATCGCAATCCATTTTCTCGGCATCCAAACAGAGCGTTTTTCACCTTCATCAAGTCCATGACCTTTGGCCGATCTACGGCCACCGCTTCTTCACAGCCCCGGCAGCCTATGTCTGCTTTTGAGACCCAAGTCTCTCTTGTCTTGGCTCTCGCTACCCAAGCGTCCAATGTTTCTCAATGACGTAAAAAATGTTTCTTTGTTTCAATTCGAGTCCGTTGAGTGTTCTTAGTTTTTTGAGAAAAAACTCTATTAAGTGTTGTTTCTAAATTTCATTATTTTTTCATAGTTTTCTTTGAGTTGGCGAATGAGACTGCCAAGTATGTATTCCCTAAGAGGTCCGAAAGCAAGAATATGGAAGAAGCATTGATGGCAGATAACTTTTTTATCACTCTTGATTGTTCAATTGATGTGAATAATTCTATTCCATTCAATGTTTATGTTTTTTATCCTATCTTATTTCTGAAGTTCCAGATCTTGAAACTATTCCGGATCTTGAAACTAAGTAGAAGAGAACAGTACAAGATTAGAGAAGTTGAGGTAATATACAATGTGAATCCTTTTTAAGTCCTGCCCTGGTATTTGTTTTGTTTGTTTTAGCTTAACTTTGCTTCTTACTTGGCTTCACCATTTGTGTTTAAATTGGAGTACTTAAACTGTTAGACCTCGTCTCCGAAGCCCAACATTCGGAAGCACAAAAGCATGAAAGACCCAAAACCGACAACATACTGACCACAATTTGGAACTTTCAATAGAAATTTCGGAATAGCTTTTTAAGAACAAATGTTTCCCCGGATCCAATGATTCCAACGCCACAAAAAATGCTCAATTTGGATTAGAAATGAAGAAGTTATGATCAAAATACTGTCTTAAAGAAAAACAAACCAAGACTGAACACTCTACCAATTTTATGTCAGAAATTAAAAATCTTAGAGACTAAATTGCCATTCAGCTCCTTCATATAACTTGTAGATCCAAGTCTCTAGTTTAATGTGGAATAAGAATCGCCTCAATCGGATCCCTATAGCTCAAGATATCTCCAAATTTCTGAAGCATAGTCAGACTTTATCAACCGATCTTCACACTTTGTTTCAATGCACCTTTTTCAATTTAATAACAAGACTGATCAATCAGGTATGAAAAGATAGAAAATTTTATTAGGAGTCCAACGCTTTAAAAATCAGGTCGATCGGAGGTCTGGTTAAAAAGTTATGACCAAAAGAAGGAAGAGAGGTCGGTCGGCAAAGCGATCCGATCCCCTGGGCGCTCGGGCACGCGAGCGCCTGGTCGCGCACCCCGCGCGGATGAGGGGACGAGTGACCTGCCCCGCAATCTGACCCTTCTGACTTCTAACTCTCATATCTTTTGACTCCGAGCTCCAATTTTGACAAGCTTGGTATCGCTGGAAAGCTAAAAGACAAATCTACAATTTTCAAGAAGGACTCAAAGGTAAGCTCGGTCACTAAAAGGATCAAAAGTTCACTCCAAGACCGATCGACTAGCTCTTCATAAACAGTACCAAAACTTGCAAACACCATAACTTTTGACCCAGCACTCCAAATTTAGCAAACTTGGTGTCTATAGAAAGGTAAGAGAACGCTCTACAACTTCCATGAAGATCATAAGAACAGTTTCCAACCCTATCAAGGTCAAAAATGGCCTCAAAGTTTCTATCTGTGATCTGCCATTTAGACAGCACCTGCACTCAACTCTAGCAACTCACATCTTTCAATTAACACATCCAAAAATAGCTCATAAATACATCATAGGAAAGCTCTACAGCTCGTCTGCAACTCTCAATAAGACCAAATGATCCCATTCGACCTATATCAACCCAAAATTTGGCTGAATGCACAACATGCCCAAAATTGACTACATGAACACATCAGCCCAGAATTTGCAGCATCTACACCCAACCTCAACAACTCATAAACCTTAGCAAATTTCCAGCGAGCTCTCCCAAAGCAAGATCCCAACAGCAACTCAACAATGGATAAATGCACATACACATTCCTCTGTAAGGTCATACACAGATCGCAAATCAACACAAACATACGAAGAAGAGAATACTAGAGTTCTCATTCTCTTTTCCAATCATACGAAGAGTTCATGCATAGCTTTAATTACATATCAGCATATTCATCAAGAATCAAGTACAAAAGACAAAATATATGAGATGCTCAATGCTTGATATGCTTATAAAGCTATCCCAAAAAGCTAGTTACTAACTTAATACAAAAGTATCTAAAATCTTGGAGTTTTTCCCGATGCCTTGCAAGGTTCAGCGCTCGACTTGGTTTGCACCTGAGGAGGGAGAATGGGGTGAGCAAAACACGGCTCAGTGGCTAACACGTTTATAGCCCTTGAGTAATGAGCCATACAACACAAAATCAAGAATCCAAAACATTAGCAATTTATCATATAAAGCACAAATAACCCAAAATCGTCACATAAGGCATAACATGAGAACTTATATCAATCATAACACGTATTATGCATCATAAACATAAATAAATGATGAAA
>JAOSBK010000008.1:36274636-36305137 GCA_027568895.1 Erythroxylum shatona | reverse complement strand
TGTCTCCCCATATTCATCCTCAAGCTTTTTGTAAATTTGTTTGTCGGATTTCCCAGCTTGTATCTCCCAGCTTGTTTGTCGGATTTCCACAATCTGGGACTTCTTCGACTCCTCAGCTTGAGTCTCCATCCTCAATAATTCTAATGTTACACCAACTACAGACTAGAAAGAGAAAAGGAATACACGAAAAAGACCCGATTAGTACTAACTCACTGTTAGTGAAACATTTCATCAAACATCTAACGAACCACTGGAATAGAACATACCAAAGCAGAATCAGAGTAAAAGCTGCCAGGAGTAAAACATACCTCTCCAAAGCAGTTGATTAAATTCAGAAACTAATCATACCTCTCAAAAGAAACACAGGGCATCATCCAAACTACCCACAAACAATCAGAAACAATCAGAACAACATACATACCCTGGGAAACAGAACAGCAGAAGCACTTTCGTAGCGTTTGGAGACAACAAATGAGGCTCTGGGAAACAATGCAACCCAGGATTCCTACACAGAAACAAACAAACAAGTTAAAAATTTGGAAAGAGCTAACAACATGAGAAGAGCTATGTCGTAGTTACACAGATGGAAATTGCACATGTAGTACAGACACCCAAACCGAAGGTCTCCATTTGCCACAAATGTCCTCCATTTCCCACTCCAGATCAGAAAAAGAAAAGAACAAAACCAGGTGGACCAATTTCTTAAACCACAGAACGAAGATCTTCGGAGGCACCGTATTTTGTAACGATATATAAAAACTTACCAGTGGAAGACGACTCCCAGCGTCTGAGAGTGTTGGTCACCGTGCGAAAGAGAACCGTGCAGACAAGCCCACCGTGCGAGAGCAACGTGAATCTGGGAAGAAGGGAAGGGGGGCGTGCGAGGGAGGAGTATCCGGGCAGATGATGAGAGAAAGATGGAGGAGTCAGACGAGAGGGGTAAAAAAGAAAAAAGAGAGGTCTTTTGTTCCGGGGACAGGGACGATTGATTTCTGTCCTCCGGTTTTGGGGAGGACAGAAATTTGTGTCCCTATCCCCCGGAGGCAGGGGACGGGGACGCGGAGACAAGAAGCAAACACTCACGGAGACAGGATTTTTCTGTCTTGTCCACTGTCCCCGGGGACGGGGACACTATCCAAATGCTGCGTTAAAGACAGACTTTATAATAGAAAATACCAACTAGTTAAGTTGCGTCAAGAGATTGTGAATGCGGAAAGTATTTCAAAATTCATGTTGTGTGTTCTTAAATAAGGATGAGATCAACTCCAGGGTGTAGGTGAGTTGGTAAGGCGTTCTTCTAATTTAAGTGAGATCGCGGGTTCAAACCACCATCATATATGCAGCCGTTTAAAACTTGAGGCTAGAGCTTTGCTTCCCACAAGGGATCTAGCTGATTCGAGCGGGGATTAGTCTGAAAGAGAATGACTTAAAGATGTCTTTCTATAATTGGAATCCTCCTAGAACACCTCGTGGAAACAAAAAAAGAAAAAGGATGAGATCCAAGTCATCCAACATCCAAATAATACTCATTTATTAGAAACATTACTCTACTTTTTTAAAAGAAAAAGAAAAAGAAAAACTTAAAAATTAAAGGTCATAATTACAAAAAATTAAATATTGAATTGAATTATAACATAAAAATTGTTAATCATCCTAGTTTGCTTACCTTGAAATTTGTTTTTTTTATAAATTTAAGATTTTTTAAAAAATAAATTGAGTGTGAAATAAATAGAATATATTGAATACAACAATATTCAGTGAGAGTCATATTAAAATACGGATTTAGAGAGGTCTCATTATACACAACCTTACCCTTACATGATAGAGAGGTTGTTTCCTATAAAATAAAATACACTGAATAAAAAAAAGTATGGTTGAATACTTAAGAGTTCTTTTAGTTTACTTAAATAAAACATTTAAATATGCTTAGAATATGTTAAATGGCTTTGAATGCAATAGTTTTGAATTTTAATTTGATGAAAATTTAATTTATGGAAGTACGATTTGAACAAAAAAAATCTTTGAGAGAAAAGGAAATAATATAAATTATTTTAAAGGATAAAAGAATCCTCAAAAAGAAATTATTATATTTTAAGTCATATTTGGTTTAAATTATTTTTTTAAAAATCAATAATGTTTAGAGTTTTCTTATAAGAAAAGCTAATTCACAATTATTGTATATGATACATATATTAAATATTTATACTAAAATTGTTTAAGGGGGCCTAATGAATAGTACAATAAAGTGGCTTAAAGGTATAGATACCTATTGTAACATCCTGTTTCCATCCAAAGGGTTAGAACCCTAAAGATTTGGTACATGTGTAATCAACCAGAGAAATTAGAAAAACACATCTCATGCTCATGCATTACATAAGGTGCACATGCACATGAATAGTGAATCCTTGCACATAACAATAATTGTACATGCATTCATTGACATTCCGGGTATTATTGTTAATAAATGTGATTGTTATTGAGAATTGAGATTTGTTTATATTGAAAATCAATTTGGAGAGTGTAATAGTTGATTTAGAATTGTTGGAGAATTTTGGAAAAAATTTTCTGAAAAATTCGGGGTAATTTCTGGACTAGAAAAAAGGCCGAGTGGCAAGACAATTGTAAACTGGTAGTAGAAATTACTGTCCAATGACAATGAAAATTTTTATAAATGACCTTAGGATTTATTGACAAATGTTATTGAAAATTAGGAGACAATTGGATTAGAAGTTGGAGACTAACTAGACTAGTTATTTTAGTGGGCCAAGTGGAGCAATAAGAAAGTGACATGTGGCAAGTGACATGTGTCACTTGCTACACCACTTCTTATAAAGTGAAAGACCCCCTTTTTATTGTTCTCCAAGATGCTTCTCTTTTTAAAGGGGTTTTGGTGCTTCATTTTGGCTTTCCTCCATCTTTTTCGTAGCTCTCTTCTCCCTCTCTTCTTCTTGATTTTGTTTGATTATCTTTCATGCTCCTCTTTCATCTTGCTTTCTCTTCCATTTTCACCAAAAACCCAAACCTTTCAAGCTCACAATGAAGATGATCGTGGGTTGTTGGTGAAATTTGGGGATTTTTGAGTTTCTTGAAAATATTGAAGAATTGAGAGCTAAATCAAGTAAGTATTTTGTCAAATATCATGGGTTGTAGTTAAATGAAGCTTTTGTGTTGATATTTAGAGGTTAATCTCATGAAATGGTGCTTTGTGATTTATAGGGAAATTTTAAGGGTTGAATGATCATGATAGGGATTTTTGTATATGCTAGAAAGTTGGTGAAGAAATGAACATACATAGATATAGGTTGATGTTTTGTTGCACGTAGATGCTAAATAATGGGTTAGAAGTTGTTTATGGATGATTGGTTGTGATGAGTTATGTTATACATGTCTCTAAGGAGAAGTGGTTGTGAAAGGGATATTTCAATGGCAATTGATATATGAACTTGTCTTGTTTTTGGGTTAATGATCATTCTAGGTCATGATTTGTTTGTGATTGTTGTATTAAGTGGAATTGGGTAGATGATGATGAGGAAATGTAATGGAAGAGATAAAATGGGTAGAAGATGAGTTAGATGTAACATATTGGAAGTTTGAAAATCTGGAAATTTTCTTTGAGTATACTTCAATGTATTAGCCATAACTCCTTCTATAGTTGTGCAATTGAGATGATTTTTAGTTTAGATGAAACTAGAGGTGTTTGGCTACATTTCTTGTGAAGAGATTGACTTTTAATTTTGTTTTTAAGACTTCCAAATTTGGACATGACTTGAGGAGATTGAGTGCAGTAAAAGTCATGGATGAATGTTATATTGTGTTATGTATTGTGTTTGTGGTAATGCATTATATTGGAGTGTTTATGATCAAGTGGATAATAAGAGATATGCATGGAAGATGTTGAGTTGAAATTGGGTATAATTGAGGGACTTATCCATAGAGATGATGGTTGAAATGAGTTAAGATTTGGAAGTGAATGCATTTTGATTTGTGTTTAAATGGGTATGGAGTGATAATTGCTTAAGAATAAGTGAATTTGGGATGCTTA
Source organism: Erythroxylum shatona (assembly GCA_027568895.1). Lineage (NCBI taxonomy): Eukaryota > Viridiplantae > Streptophyta > Magnoliopsida > Malpighiales > Erythroxylaceae > Erythroxylum > Erythroxylum shatona. The sequence goes on along the minus strand of JAOSBK010000008.1, from coordinate 36,301,095 downwards.
AGAGTGTATGGAAGGTTAGAATGGGTTTAGGACCTTTTGGAGGAGTTTTGTAGGTGAAAATTTTGTGTAACCCGAAGGTTACACGGTCTGCCCGTGTAAATTCACACGAGCAGTGTTTTTTTGGGGCGCAAGAACACATTTTACCCGAAGGTTACACAGCTTGACCGTGTAAATTCACACGGTCTGTTTATTTTGACCCCGAAAACGACAAAATTTCAATTTGTGGTCTTCATGAAAGTTGTATCCCTAGATGTCTTCTTTCTAACCGTCCAAAAATAAAAGCATTCCGACACCTATGGTGAAAGTTATGGCAATCGCGCCAACATAGGTTCATTAAGAGGGAAAACATGAATATGATTGATTCTTTTGATCATAACTACATCATCCGACCTCCAAATGAGGTGATTCTTGAACCAAAAGATTTCTAAGACATTGTGCTACCTTTTCATAAAATTTTGTAGCATTCTGAATTAAATTGAAAAAGGATTGATCAAAGGAAGCTGTGGTAGTCTGTTGGAACAGTGTCAATGGGATTAGTTTTATTGAGCATACTTCAATGTTTTGATTGTACCTGGATCTATAGGACTCTAAATGAGGTGATTTTCAAATTGGAGTAACCTAGTGTTATAGGTCTACAAAGTATCTGAAAAAGTCGAATTTTGATTCTTTCTCTAAGATATTCAAAATTCTGGATGGAAAATGTGCATAATGCACTGTTTTTGTATATGAGCAGTCCGAAAATGCTTGAGGTATATTTTCCTATTTACTAAACCAAATTGAGTGATTTTGGTGTCAATGGATTTATAAGACATAGGGGAACACTTTTCTAGAAGAGAGTGTGACCAAATTACTTCAGTTTCACTTTTTAATTGAACGTGAATAGTAGACCCGAAAGTGCATTTTGGAAAATTCTGAAAGTGAGTCAATGAGAAAGGAATGGAGATTTTAATGGTTTTATTGAGGCTTCAACCTAAGTATAAGTTATACTTAGATGGGTTTTGATATGAGAATGATTAGGTGATGAAATTGATGGAAAAATACCCGGTATTGTCATAAACATGCATTGTACATATTCTATATACACATGTGTGCATTACATGAATGGTTATAATTGTGCAAGTATTAATATAAGTGCAATATATGTACGACATAATGTTGATGTGCAGGATAAGCGCTCATATTAAGGAGTTTCCAGATCTTGGAAGCAATTGCTAATCTGGAGTGTACTGTGAGTAGACCAAGATGATCTCATTTTATTGTTTGTTTTATTTGGATTTTTGTATTGATTGACTATTGAGTGGTTATATGAATGTGTTTGCTTATGTTGAGTTCCGGAAAGAAGGTCCGATGATGTGATGTTTGATTAGGATATTGAAGTTCTCATTGAATGTGAATTGGATGAACTAAGTGTACTTAATGTAATTGTTAAATGTGATTTGAATATGCATTGCATATAAATGAAAATGTGAATTCTCAACTCTAAAGTTGAATGCCGGACTAAGGTTCGATGATATAGGAATGAATGGGTTTATGCAAATGTGAGTGATGCTTTCCATTTCATGAATGCATATCATATAATGGTTGTTGTGACCAGAGTAGCCAACGATAGAACTTAAAGCTCAACGAGTGAAAATGAGCTTTGAGCTCAAAAATAATTCAGAGCTTTAGGCTCAATAATTAATGAGCCCTATATGGGACAAGTTATTAATGAGCCCTACATGGGACAGTTTAGACCCTCGGTCACAACAAAATAACAAATAAAAAGTGAGTCTCATGTGCACTGCATATGCATAAAATAAGTGATTAAATTGTATTGAATGAGAAGTGTAAGATGTATGATGATGTGATATGTGTTATGTGATTAGGTGAGCCATCGATGATAGTCACTCACTGAGTTCGCAAAACTCATCCAAAATTTGCAAACACATAAATTTTTGGGTAGTTATTACATGGATGAACTAAAATGAGTCTAAAGCTAATGAAAGGAAGTAATGTGGTGTCTTAAAATGGGAAGAATTAAGGTGACAGTTAGAAGTGAAATGAATATGAGATTAGAGTTGAGCATGTGCAAAAAGTTGATGATGAGTATATATATGGGTGTGTGTGTGTGTGTGTTCTATTTTTGGTGATATGATCAAACATAGAATATGATTTGTTTGTGATTGATATTGAGCTGAAATGGAGCTGAGAATGAAGAGGAAATGAAGTAGAAAAGATAATCTATGCATAAGATGGTTTGAATGTAACATGTAGGAGTTAAAAATCTAGAAAATTTGAAAAAGAATGGCTGGAATATGTTAGATGGAGTGTTTTCACTGAATATGCATATATTTTGACCATATCTTGATCTATAGGTATCCAAATGGGATGGTTTTTGATTAAGACTAAACTAGAGACATATGGATACAATTTTTATGAAGGAATTGAATTTTAATTCTGTCTCTAAGAGTTTCAAAATTTGGCTTGAAGTTAGGTACAATGTGTTGTCGCAGTTTGGGAATAGTCTGTAGTATTTTAGGTATATCTTGCAGAATAATGAACCAAACTACATGAAATTAGTGTCATTAGAAACTTAAGACATAAAGGAATAATTGTTTAGAATAATTTATTGCCTAAATACTTTATTTTCCTTGTCAAAATGATCATGCAAAATGGACCCAAAAATTGGTTTTGGAGAAAAGCTAGAATGATGCTTGAATAATGGAATTATTAAGTAGTGCACGATTGTGCACAAGCATGATCATGACAGAGAGGAACATTAGGGAGTTGCATGATTGTGCATGACAGAGAAGGATTGTCAATTGGTTGCACGATCGTAAGGTGCATTGTTGTTTGACAACTTTCAACACCCTTCACTCTTTTGACCATAACTCCTTCTCCGGACCTTCAATTGACTTGAAATTTGAACCACAAAATCCACACACATGTCCTTCCTCTCCACCAAATTTTATAGTCATATAAATTTACTAGGAAAGGATTGGTAAATGGTTGATTGATGAACTTAGGAAGATCAAGTTTCTCAAGATATGATATATGAATTTATCTCAATTTGGAAGTTATGAGTTGTTAATGATATAAAAGTGTTCTTAGAAATGCTAATATAATTGTAAGGAGATGAGTGATGTGTATCAAGTAAAAATGAAGGAGAGTCTGGATATTGTGTGATCATATAATGTTAGAATAACATTAGTGAATGATTGATTGATGATATTATAATAATCAAGTGTATTGAGTTATGAACCTTAGTGTATGATTGAGTGATGAACTTGGAATAACCAAGTGTTCTTGAGGTGTAAACCTAAGAATAAGCTAGGCACATACAAATGATAAGGTTCGATTGATCAAGAGACGTGATTAAGGAAACATACCTGGAATAGTCAAATTGAGCATGCATTATATATTACACCTATATATATGTGTACAATTGAATGTTTATGTGTTTGTGCAATTAATAATGTGTGTGCAATATGTGTATTGCATAATGTTGATATACAGGATAGAACGTCAACATCTAGATATTTCCGGATCATGAAAGCAATTGCTAATTTGGATCACATTGTGAGTAACCTAGATGGTCTCACTTGATTAATTGTTTGTTTTAAATTTTATATTTAATTATTATGTGAATGTGATTGTGTTGATTCCAGACATTGACTGCCCGAGGCGTTTGATTAATGAATAGCATATTGGAAGTGCTCATTGAATGTGAATTTGGCAAAATAAGTGATTCTCAACTTATATGTTGAATGCTGAACTAAGGTCCGATGACAAATGTGAATGAGATTGCGATCATGAATATAAATGTGTAACATTGAGCACATTTGATTGACTGAATACATGTGATGCATTTCATTATATGAATGCATGAATAGATAAAGGTTGTTGTGACCACAACAACCACCGAAAAAGAGCTTAAAGCTTAGAAAGTGAAAAAGAGCTTAAAGCTTTTCTAAGCTTAAAGCTTAGAAAGTGAAAAAGAGCCAAAGGCTCACTATGTATAATGAGTCATGTATCCCCAACGAATATGGATACTTGGACAGTTACAGGCACTCGGTCACAACAATAACAATTGAAAGTGAGTCTTACGAGCATTGCATATGCATATGATATGTATGATTTAAATGGTTGAAATAAATAGTTTGAATGATTTTTGAACGTGAAATATGATTTAAGTGAATATGAAATGTATGTGACTCAACAAGTTGAATTGATGAATTGATATGTTATGTGATTGAGTGAGCCATGAAGAATAGTCCACTCATTGAGTTCGCAAAACTCAACCCAAAATTTGCAACATTTTTCAGGCTTCGTGAAGATCTCCAGTTAGACAAATTGGAGTCTAACCACTACATTCGAGTAAGAAATAAAGATTGGGATCAGTTCACATCTGCATAGATATTTCATTATTTTGTATTAAAGAATGTATTCCGCAATTATTGTGTCATGTGTATCTGAATAATTCTGTTTTTTAATGACTTTCCAAATTGGAAATGTTTGTAAATGAGATTGATCAATGAGTGTAATAATAATTGTGATGTTTTATGGAAAAAAAAAAGTGGGCCCAATTTGATTAGTGGTTTTCTGAAATATAAGTATAATGCGTGAAAAGTTTTTAATGGTTATGATTGACTGACTATTCTAGCATGCCACCCTCGTAGGGCATGTTCTCGAATATCGTCGGTATGTTCGGGGATACGCACTATAAGAGTGGGGTGCTACAAAACATTCCTATAAGCACAAGGTAAAAGCTGGCTAACAATAGGGAAAGTATTTGCAAGGAGAGACTATTGTGAGTTGCTAGGGCTAGACATAGTCTCCACTGAAGGAACCAAAGAGCTGATCAGAACTGCACCTATGAAAGGGACTTCGAAGGATTAAGGGAACTTAGATATAGTGGATAGAATCCCAACTGATGACAACAGGAGTAAATAACATGAACCCATAATCTATCCCACACAATCATTAGAAGACTACCAACATATGCGGCTGGAAGTAGGAAACTTGGCAATGAACTAGAGGATTGAAGAAGATTTGATGAATATTCCTCATCGTAAAGGAAAACAGATTGAAGTTTTAAAGCAAAATACAACCCAACAATCAGTAAAAATGCCACAGCAGTTGGTAGACCAACAAAAAGAGGAAGTTCAAAAGGAAAATTTTGAAAAAGTGATATCGAGAAATAGTAACCGAAGTAGTAGGAAAGGCTCCAAAGCTAAAACATTACTACATGACTGTTTTCGTATGGAATGTACAAGGAATAACAACCATTTGAAGCCCCAAGCTTTAAGGGATTTTGTTCAGTATGAGAAGCCTAGATTAGTTTGCTTATTGGAAACAAAAATCAGAGTAGGAAATTTGAATAAATTAAGTTGTTTTGATAGTAATTGTAAGATATTAACTAATCATTAATATCATGGTTATGGTAGAATCATTATTGTGTACAATGAGGAACAAATGGAAGTGAAAGCATTGGAAGCTAGTGAATAATTAATTCACACAAAATTGATATTCAAATTGGAGAATTCAATAGTTTTAGCTACTTTTGTTTATAGTTTTAATAGTGTTGTCCAGAGATCTGATTTATGGAACTCACCGAGAAGACTAAAACGGTTAGCTAAAGGACCATGGATTATTAATGGTGATTTAAATTCCACTGTTTTATCGATCTGAAGCTGAAGGAAATTGTAATTTGTTCAACTACAATTCAGATCTATTTAATTGTACCAAGGATGTGGAACTTTTGGATTTAAAATCTAAAGGTCCTCGATTCACATAGAGCAACAAATAAAGTTCTAAGTGGTTCATTCGGAAAAGTTGAATAGGGTCTTGGTGAATGTTGATTGGTTAACAAATTTTCCAGAAAGCAAAGCTATATTTTTTGATCCAGGGTTCTCAGATCACACCCCTATCAAGGTGGATAACTTTTTTAAAAATGTTAGTATTAAATATCCCTTCAAGTTTAATAACTTTCTTACTAATGTGGAGGGCTTTAAAGAAGCCATTTCTAAGAGTTTAGAGTTTGAGGTCTATGATACAAAACAATTTATTTGTATACAAAAACAAAAGGTGATTAGTAGGAATTGAAGAGTTTAAATGCACGTAAGGGACAAAACATAAAAATGAGATAGAAGATGCTAGAATATGACTCTCATTCACCCAGAAATTGCTAGCAAATAACCGACTGATGAGAATATTGCTAATGAGGAGAAGGGTTTGCTAGAATACTACATGCAAACAGTGGACAACCATTGTTCATTGTTAAGACAAAGATCTAGAATTAATTGGATTAAGGAGGAGACCGCTGCACCATATTTTTCTTCAATATAGTATCATCAAGAAGGAATATCAACATGATCACATCCATTAAAGCTGATTCAGGGGAGTTCATCTATGAGTAAGCTGGGATTGCTAAGGATGATATGGTTTAGGTTTTCTATAATTCATAGAGAACTCATGACCTTTGTTTCTACTAAGATTCCTAAAGATGCAAGTCATAACCTCACCAGGCTTGTTTCTGATTAAGAAATAGAGGAAGCAGTTTTTAAAATGAATGGCTCAAAGGCTCTAGGACTAGACAGTTTGAATTTTTCTATAAAAAAACTTGGGATAAAATAGGAAAATATATTAAAGAAGTTGTGTAGGAGTTCTTCAAAAATGGCATTTTACTTAAAGAGATTAATAAGAACTTTCTGTGTTTGATTCCCAAAATCCATAACCCTACAATGTAGACTAATTTCATATATATTCCTGTACCAACTTCCTTTACAAGATCATTGCTAAAATCCTAGCGAATAGCTTAAATCTGTATTGCATTTCATCATTTGCGAGAATCAAGGAGCTTTCTTGAGTAAAAGGAATATTGGTGATAATATTCTAATTTTCCAGGAGCTTTTGAAAGGGTATACAAGAGGAAATGCTTCACAAAATTGCACCATTAAAGTAGATCTTTAGAAAGCTTTTGACAGTGTTAACTGGAGATTTATATTGCAAATTATGGAAGTTATGAATTTTTCTCAGGTGTTTATCAAATGGATTCAAGAGTGCATCACTACAGCCTCCTTCAGAATTCTAATGAATGGGAGTCCTACAGAGATCTCCACGGGCAAAAGAGGACTTAGGCAAGGGGATCTTCTTTCCCCTTACCTATTTCTCATCTGCATGGGAGTTCTTACCCTAATGCTAAAGCACAAAATCTCTTCATCCCCTCAGTTCAAGTACCACTCCAAGTGTAAGATGCTTTCACTAACAAATTTATGTTTTGCAGATGATCTCATCTTGCTAAGCAAGGCTGATATTCACTTAGTTTCTTTACTGATAGATACCTTACAAATCTTTAAGGATATTTTGGGTTTGAGCATTAATTTTCAGAAAAGCTTCTTTATCTTGTCAAAAAGTGCAGCACATGTTACTCATAATTTGTTCCTTATTACTGGAATGGCAAATCAAGATCCTCCTATGAACTCCTATCTTATACTTGCGAATTCCTATAGCCTCGAGAAGACTATAATTTAGATAATGTCTTCCCCTTATTGAAAAGATACAAAAAGACTAGGATATAGGAATTTGCAACCTGGACCTAAATTCCAACCCTCTTAAACCTACATTCTAGCCATCTCAAACCTATATTCCAACCATATTAAACCCTAAAATCCTACGCCTAAAATTCCAACAGTTAAACCTTAAATTCTGAACTTTACAAAATCTAAAATTTCTACATTCCTTGTCAAAATTCAACCTTGAATCCTAATATTTCAGGAGCCTAATATCATCCACTCTTCCTAATTTTATGCTTTTAACTACTAATTTATAATTCTTCTATTTGTTCTACATCAGAGCCTATCAGCAGAAGAAATAGATGCCTAATGTTGAAAAGATTATCGAGAATTTAGGTGAAAAAGAATCTATGTGCATTAAGTGGATATATAGCTACATCCTTAGGGGTGGAAGTTTGCGGGCAATTACACCTAAAGACGGTCATTCTTGGTTCTTTAAACAAATCCTTAGATTGGGGGAAGAAATTCAACAACAGATCATACGTAGACTGGGGGCTGGAGATAAAATCTCACTATAGTATGACAACTGGATAAGTCGTGGGGCATTAATCCAATAGCTAGGGTTATCCTAGATAGATTCTAAAAAAAAAGCCAAGGTTGAAGAGATAATTGCAAATGGCAATTGGTCTCTGTCCTTAGAGGAGATTAGAATTTTGTCAATCCGACAGTATAGGTACTATGGTGTTAAGGATACCTATCTATGGAATGGTATATCAATTTTGTAAATAACCAATCGGAAGGCAAAAGAAGTAATGCATGGGATAAACACAAAATTGGGATGGAGTAAGCTCGTCTGGAATAAAATCCTCAAACCAAACTCTAGTTTTCTGCTCTGGCTAGCCCTATTGAATAAACTTAGCACCATGACAAGATTAAGTTTCTATCTATTTCTAAGCAATGTGTCTTATTGAATTTGGAGGAAGAGGATAGAGATCATCTGTTCTTCAGGTGCGAATTTTCTAAAAAGGTTTGGCAGAGCATATCTTCTTTATGCACACTACACTACAGTGAAAATAACCTGAATGACATCTTACAACTGATAATTGCAAATTAATCATTCCAAACATGATAAGGAAGTCTACATGGTTGCAATTGCACTTTTGGAAGGAGAGAAATAACAAGAGATTTGCAGGCAGAAACAGAAGCTTAACTTCTCTTACTAAACTCGCAATTGCACGTATAAGAGCGCAGCTGATAATAACTAAGATGGAGAAGAAATCTAGTACGAGGCTAGTGGTTTCTTGGAGACTTCAATAAGACGCCAAAAATCCCAGATAAGGCGCATAGGTGCATAGTCCTGATTAGGGTTCCCTATTCCCAAAAACAGAAAGAGGAACATCAACAAGAGAGTACTCCTAAACTTGTAGCAATCACTACTGATGAAGAATACAAAATGCTTGAAATTCACTAGAGGGCAGTCAATCAAAATTCTTATAAGAGGTAGAAACTGTGGAATCTGGTGAACATTCAACCGAAACATGGGAATGTGGAGAAATTATTAAACACTGATGATGGCGTTCAACAAGCTGGAAATAGAGAGAAGGCAGAGAAAATCGATTCTTTTCTTTAACTCCATTGACAAATTTCCTTGCCCTCGTCCCTTTATTGTGTAGAAATTTTACGTCTTTTGCCATAATGAATTTATTCAATAAATTCGGTATAATTAGTGCAGTAAAGAAGACAAACTGCTTTCCTCTTTAATGAATGATATTTAAATCAAAATAATTTTCCAGCAAAGCAAAAACCATCAATGGCTTTTGTAATGAAAATAGACGGAATTAGCTTAAAACCGTTTACATTGAAATATATGAAAATTGCAAAGCATTACAAAGTCTCCTTTGAGCAAAACGTACCACTTTACTCTTAGGCCCCTAAGCAATCCTCCAAATACACTTCGTTCCTGTGGTTATAAATTATACTCGACCCAGTATCCATATACCATTCCCCTTCACAATACCAAGTTTTTACATGATTAGCAAGTAATACAGTCACATCAAATTAAGCAAGAAGAAACACTAGGTTTGTCTACATACCCGTCCTACAGAATATACATTGCAAAACATACACATTTACAGATTCAACTCTTCCTTTCCATAAATACGTTGAAGCTCGCGAGTTGCCGCTTGATATGACTCTGATAAGAGAAGGGCATAATTAATAAGATTATGATATATGGAATATTATAGTTAATATACGAAGAACTGTGAAGTTTGAAACTTGTCTCAACTGCCACAAACAAACCGGTCCACCTTTTGCCAGCAAGCATCGAAGAATTTGGATAAATAAAATACACAAGGCTTAAAAACCATGGGAAGGTTTATGATTTCACACAAGTTTTAAAGCTATGAGTGAGTCTAGACTTACTCCCACATTCTTAGAATGATAGTTAATTCTTGTTAGAGTTCGTATATGTATTTGTAAACCCCACAAATGACAGCGTTTAACCAAAACAAACTCATATAAATCAAAATACAGTCTCCCAATAGATCAATTCTCCTTACCTTTCCAAATACGGAAGGATTTCTGATTAATTGGTGCACCAAACACAGTTTGGATAACATCAAACAACATGCTTTCAGGAGTGCTCCTTAATTCTTGAACTATCTGGTAGATAGTCTTTCCATTCTCGAAGTATATATGATTGTTTGGGTGTTTAGTTTTGCAACCAGCATGACGCTCGAACTCATATGCATTGAGCACCTTACATACAAATAACAAAAGGGAGATTAAGTTGATCCGAGGAAACTACCCTAAAACAAATAGGAAGTAATAAACGACTTACCTTTGAATAGTTACACGAGTGACAGCCACAAAGATAGCCCGAACCTTTAATAGTCCCACGTAATTCCTTATTGCATGCAGAGAATGTCACTAACCAGCAAATCCAACAAATAAATCGACGCCTAACAACGTAAGAGATTTACCTCCCGTGACAAGGAGACATACTTCACAGGGACACCGTCAAGCATACCAGTTGATATCAAGCTTCTAACATTAGAGGGGAAGCTGTTTGGAGCTTCTTTCTTGGTAGTTTTGATCTCCAGTTTGTTCTTGTAAACAGATTCGGGTTTCAGTTTAGCTGTCCCGCCATTGTTAAAAACTGCATTGGCACTTGACTGTTTTCCGGAAGCAAGTTCTGGTGTTAGAACTGAAGGCTGACTGTATGACTGGTCATAAGTGCTGACAGGCCTACCAACAGGTATAATATCATGTGCATCAGGAAATCCTGCAAAAGATATCATGTTCCCATCTTCTTTAGCATAGGCATCATTGATTGTAATAGCATTATCATTGCCTTTTATATATGCAGGACTTGCAGATCGAACATGTGTATCTCCTCCATCATACATGTGACACATTAATGGCACATTGTCATTCTCCTTAATATAAGCATTTCCCATTGAATCAAAACTACTTTCACTTTCCCTATTAAAAGCATGTGCTGGGGAAAGGTTAGTGGCACTTTCAGCACCAAAACTGTGCCCCTTTGGAATAAGCATACCATCTTCAGAGTCCTTGACCTGATTGACTTTGACTTTTCTAAAACCACCGTAGTTGATACAGGCTTCAAGATCTTCCACAGTATCAGATATAGACCGACTAACAGAAGAATTTGAGTTGGCAGTTCCAGTGTCACATACATTCCTCTCCATGAAATTGACAGGTTTTGATGTTTCAGATCCAAATAATCTGTGAATAAACTGGTTTGCAACTGGCTGAAAACTTGAGGTGTTATCCCAAGAAGCTACATCTGTATTTGAAATTCCTAAAGAACTATTTGGAGTTTGTGCAGCTTGCTTCTTGTTGGGGAACAACTCAGGCTCAGTAGAATCCAAAAACCACTGATTTGATCTTTTCAATTCAATTCTCGAAGAATTATCAAATACTGGATCACCATCAGCACCCTTAGCCATCCAAAAACTCTTGCTCTGGAAAGATTGAAAGAGATAAACTCAGAAATGAAGGTTTCCAAAATACATATGTTGTTGTCTGTGCAAGGAAAAAAACAACTCCGGTAATCAAAAACAAAAGAAAGGAACAGTAAGAAGACAGCAGATGGTGCAAAAGTTATTCTGTGAGGTACACAATTCCTTACTCCGCACAACATTCTTTTACCCCATAATAACCATCTCTAGATAGCACCTGAAATATTAACTTCTAATATCTGCTCAAACTTGGAAACTGATTAACTGTATTCAAATACGAGCACACGGCTCAATGAGGACTAAAAAATATATCACCAAACAAAGATATTTAATGATCTTCAATAGCATAAGACAAAAATTTCCAGTCATGAAGAATTGCATCAACTATTTTACTTCAAGCGTAATTGCAAGCTCTGGTATAAGGCATAAGCTGGGGATATGATTCCAAATGTCAATTCAACCACATCGTTTTTGATGCAAATAATGGCTGACAGACTACTCCAAAGAATTCGTAATGGGATCAAATGACAATTCCCCTATGCAACTTAGAGCACTAGCTTAATTAAACTTTAATGCCCCCAAACATTACTCTTTGTCAGTGGTGAAAACAACAAAATAACGACGATATGAAATTCAACAAAACACTTTCCCCTCCTTAAAACCACAAGTCTACTAAGTGAGTTGTGATTCAGTCAGTAAACAACTTTTTCCAAGAATCCTATTAATCTTTAAAGATGGGAGAAAAAGTACGCACATTTGAACTCAGAATCACACTAACCACATGAGAAAAGGATAAAGGAAAAATATAAGGGATTAATTCAATGTAGAACATACCATTTTGATTCTCCAAGGCTTTCACTTTGCTTTTTTGAAAGAAATTGCACTTCTGATCTCCTCCGACCTATATTAAGAAAAGTTACTATCTTGGAAGAACAGAAAGTTAATTAATTAACTACACACTTTCAAGTTTACACTAAATTTAACCCCAAACTCAAACAAACCACCAAAATTATACCCATAAAACACACATTTCCATCGATCAAGAACTAATTTCGACAGAAATAAGGAATTAATTTGGAGATTATGCAACTTAAGCCATTATGAGGTGGCGACTAACAGAAAAATGGAAAGCTGGCGTTTCAAACCTAGAATGGAGGCTCAAAACGCAAAGCTCAGTTGACCATACACTTGAGGTTTCCCCGAACCCTAACCTGATAGACAAACGCCGGCCGAATAATAGTGGGAAGTGCCGCCGGCGGCGAAAATTTAGAAAAAATCGAGGAAAAGGTCGGAGTTGATATTGTGTGTGTGAGATGTACTCGAATTTTGCTCAATGGACAGGCTACAATTTTAATGAGAGTACGAGGCTGAAGAATTTTCAGCCGTTGACGAGCAGATCTGAGACGGGTGGTCGTAAGATAGAAAGTACATGAGAACACGTGGGTGGACATTAGTGGTGAATGAAAGTATTTCTTTTTTAATATATCTGACCAGTAATAATTTCTTTTCGTATAAATGTCAATTTTTGTTGGATTAATCTTAAGTGTCTAAGATCCGACCGTAACAAAAGTATTTGGAACTTCAAGATCTCTCAAGTTCTTATATAAGTTCTATATTTCTTCGCACAAAAAATCTTAAAATATTGATTAGTTAACTGCTAATTGATTACAGGCCCTACTCAACGTAAAGTTTCCAACAACCTCAAGTTTTTTAATAATTCCAACTCTCACACTACTGTTAGAACTTAGAAGTGAAACGTTTATAATTGATCCCATCAGAAAACATGCTTAGGGAATTAGAGAATTATCAATAGAAAAAAATTCCCTTCTCCTTTTTTTGTGACTCAAACTTAAGACTTCCGATAAAAAGAGCTTTATGTGAAGAGTTGAAATAAATGTTACCACTCCTACTAATAATTGAAGTAGTGTTTTTGTTGCGCCGACACGACGTGTTTTACAAAGTTGTTATTAAATTTGATCGTGGAATAGTAGGTCTTTCTGTTACGTTCCTAGATTTTGGATTTAATTTTAATAACATTTGTAATAATATTTATATTTCTAATATTGTTCGTGTAAATAATTAAGTATAAAAGATATAAACCTCTTCTTTAGTTTAAAATTATTAAATTTTAAAAAAATCTTTTTAATTTTTATTTTAAAAATTAGTTAATAGTAATAATAATAAAAAAGTATATTATAAATGTCAAATATAATTAATCAAATATTATTTATATACCAATTTAATTCAACTTTTAAACTCAAATTGAACTAATTGATTGAATTTAATTATTTTAGATTATTAACTTAAGTCAAATTTAATTAATTTAAGTTGAGTTTTAAAATTAAATTAAATTATTATATTAACAACATTTGATTAATTTATACTATATGTATTTTTATATTAACAGAAAAATTTATCTTTTGAAAAATGAAAGGTGAAACATTTTATAATTATTAAATTGATGTTAGTATTAAAAAATTGACTAAAGTTAGGAAAAATATTATTGTAAGTATCCTATTTTCTTTATGTCCCAATCATTTGTCTCGATCATCTTTCCTACCAAGCTGAGCTTTTGTGCAAATGCATACCCACCGTTCAATTTCCTGTATACTTTTCAGTCATTCTTAAATTATAATTGAGTGTGCCCTTTTTAAAAAAATAAATTGATTATAATAGAGTGTGCGAGAAGGCAAGTCAAATGGGCATGGCAAACTTGTGAACGGTCTATAGAAACGTATCCTTTTAGCAAGGTTTTGAAACATAGATCGGATATCAGGACATTAAATTAGAGATTTTATTGATTACTGGTTCGATCGGTTCAATTATCAGTCAAATCGGTATGATATCATAATTATGCAATAATTATATTTAATTATATATAATATTAGTAATATTAAAAAATAGAAAAATATGTCAAATAATATAAAAATATTAAAAAAATAAAAAATAAAAAATTTATTGCACCAGTGGTCGAACCGAACTAATTCGACTAGTCAATTGATCGATTTTTATTAGTTCTCACTGATTCAATTAAGGACCGATTTTTATAGATCACCCGGATCGAATAACCGACCGATCACTGATTGAACCGATCGAACTGATCGGTTCGATCCAAGTTTCAAAACAATGGCTTTTAGAGACGGACTCTATAACGGAAAATACCAACTAGTAAAGTTGCACCAAGAGACTGTGTATGCGGAAAGTATTTCAAAATTCATGTTGTGTGTTCTTCAATAAGGATGAGATCCAATATCCAAATAATATTCATTTGTTAGAAACGTTACTCTACTTTCTTTACAAAAAAAGATTAAGAAAAACTTAAAAAATTAAGGGTCATAATTACAAAAAATTAAATATTGAATTGAATTATAACATAAAAATTGTTAATCATCCTATTTTGCTTACCTTGAATTTTGGTTTTCTATAAATTTAAGATTTTTTTAAAAAAAACTTGAGTGTGAAATAAATAGAATATATTGAATACAACAATATTTATGAGAGTCATATTAAAATATGGGTTTGAAGAGGTCTTATTATACACAATCTTACTCTTATATGATAAAAAGGTTGTTTATGATAAAATAAAAAATAGACTGAATAAAAAAATTATGGTTGAATAATTAAGAGTTTTTTAATTTACTTAAATAAAACATTTAAATATTTATAAGAAAAATGTTTGAGAGAAAAACTCTTCATAAGAAATAAGGAAATAATATAAATTATTTTTAAGGATAAAAGAATCCTTAAAAAGAAATCATTATATTTTAAGTTATATTTGGTTTAAATTATTTTAAAAAAAATCAAAATGTTTAGAGTTTTCTTATAAGTAAAGCTTATTCACAATTATTGTATATGATTCATATATTAAATATTTATACTAAAATTGTTTAAGGGGACCTAATAAATAGTACAATAAAGTGGCTTAAAGGTATAGATACCTATTAATTTGAGTCAAATTTTTTTAAGAATTAAAATAATTGTATTAGGCTTCAAAGGGTATTAAGAAGGTTTGATCATAGTGACCATTAGACCGAAAACAAAAGTAAAGCAAGATAGGATAATGAAATAGTGCAGTCCTCACTTTTCAATACACAACTCACTAAAATGACATTTGTCTTTGTGAATATACAAGTGGAGTTTTATCCTTCTTAAAAGGTTTGTGATAAATAGTTCATTTTAAGGTTGATCTTTGAAATTCTTTTATTTTTCTCCTCTTATATGCTCACTACTAGATAAGAAAGAGAGCTTGTTATGTGCCTCGATTGCTCCACTACCTCAACCATGTCCTCCTCCACGCCTTGTGGGCTTTTCTGGAGCTACGGTGATAGGAAATAGAGCAGAGAAATATTGTTAATAAATTTTATTTTTCTAGTAATTATACTCTTTATTATTAATTTTATAAACTTTATTATATATTCATAGCATTTAGTAAGAAGAGAATATATAATCCAATTGATATTAATTGTACTGAGCATACTAATTTTTAGATCGTAAAAGAACTAGCTCTTGATCGGGATTATGTTAAACATGAAAAGAAAATTTATGAAAAAAATCTTTTTGTTATGAATGAATTAAGAATATTTATTTGATAACCAATTGATACGTTATTTTTGGAAATATTAAAGATTAAAACTATAATGTGTTATAATTAAAAATAATTTTATACATTAATATTTTATAGTTTATTTAAATCCATCAGAAAGCCTTGATGCAAATATTTGGATGAAAACTTAGTCTATAACTCTTTAGATAATGTTAAAAAATTTAACAAGTGAAACACAACTTCCTTTAAAAATATAATTTTAGTAGTTATTTTTATTTAAAAATTTTATATTATATTCAATTTGATCTAGAATTATTAAAATTGCTATTAATTGATTTTTATTTTAATAAAATCTTTTATTTCTATATTATAATTTTGCATACTTCTTCATTATATATCGATTTCATGTGTTGAATTTTAAATCTTAAACTTCTCCATACCGGCTTGAGTTTTAGTACGTTGCTTATATCTTTACTTGCTCCAGGGAGTACCTCATTTTTTGTTTCCAAGGTGTGCCAGGGATCAAGTCAGCAACAAAGGAGGAGGGGAACATACTACTGTACTGGAGTTGGGCTAATCAGTCGTCTTTTTTTTTTTTTTTTAATAAAGGGAAAGAGTACACAGGACATTAAATGAGTCAGGGGAAACAGCACCCCGACATATCCTCTAAAAGGAGATTAAGGCACCCTAAAGATGTAACATCAAAATAAGTGATACCAATATCTGCAGGACTGGCCTGGGTAACGAGCCAGTAAGTAGATACACTCGTTAAGGACCTAGTTATTCGCTTGTTCTGTTTAAGCAGATTATGAAGTAGATACATTCGTTAAGGACCTAGTTATTGCTTCGAAAACCAACATCAAAAGGGCAGGGCAGGATCTGGGGAGTCAAAAGGCTTCTCTTCATTATAGCCATGCATCATTAAGCCTCTAAATAGCGAAGTAAAGATGTAAGTTTCCTGTTTTTGTGGGAAGAGGACACAATTGATGTGCAAGATACCATAGATTCATCCCAAGAGAGAAAATTAAGAAAAACAGGGAAGCAGAGAGTAATCACTTCTGGAGTCAACAAAGTACTTCCATAATCTAAGCATCTGTTTTGGTCTCAAGCCAAAGTTTAGTAAGTCTGGAATTCCACTGACAATTTTATGCTGATCGTATTCAAATTAAACTCTGAATTAATTACTTCAACTTTGCAAATGTTAAAACACATCTCACCAGGTTTTGTAAGCTTTTACTTCATGTCTTCTAGAGTAATCCCGAGCAATATGCCTGTTGAGCAAATTGTTTACAACTTAAGAGTCAAAACAAACAGAAAGTAACTGGTAGCTTTATGACCCTTCTGCGATGCAAATACAATTTACCAGTTATGCTAGGCAGTTTGGTGAAGATTGAGCGTTTAGAAAGCCAAGTGTTCATGGTGGCAATCTGCTAGACAAGTAGCGAGACAGCTTATCTCTTAGAGACACACCTTTCATGTCACTAGATCCACAAATCTGTTGCTTGTAGCCTGGGTCATGATCATGAATTGAGGACATCTGATCCTGTTCCTCATCTTCCAAGTCAATAACAATGTTATGAAGCAAGCAGCAGACAAGAATAATCCTCGGCAACCTATGTCTGTCAGGTCTCCACATAACCCCTTTAATTATTTTCCACGTTTCCTTCAACCTTGCAAATGCTCTCTGGGCTACCATCTGAGTTGTAGAAAGCCGCTTATTGAACTCGGTCCTAGACTCTGGGAGTTCTGTCCCATCATAGGGAACAATGAGGTAGGGAAGAAGAGGAAATGCTGCATCTCCAATTATGTATTCCCTTATTTCAGATCCTTCGGAAAGTTGAAATGTTCTTCCATTTAACCTCTCCCCTTTCTCACACAGTTTGTAGAAGTTCGAACTTTGAAATACCACCGAGTCCTCCAATTTTCCCGGCCATCCAGTGACAATATCCCGGAATCTCATTTGAGCATCTACAATAGCCTGCAAGACCATGCTATGGTTTTTCTCTTTATCTAGCCATGCATTACTCGCAGGGTCTGATGATGACAATAGCATTGTGATGTGAGTGGTATCAAGCACGCCACAGCAATTTGGAAGGCCTAGTATTTTCTCAAACTTGGATTTTATTTCCAATATTTCTGATTCACCAGATGGCCACCGTAAGTGGTGAAGCCCCCTTTCTTCCATGGACTCCACAAAACGCCAGGTCACTTGTGACACAGTTGAGTGATTCAGCCCAAAGGAATCTGCAATTGTGACTAATGAATCACCAGAAGCCAGCCTTCTCAAAGCTACTGCAACTTGGTCATGCAATGATAAAGGCTTCCCATTTAGAAAAATAAATTCCCTTGACTTGGACGTCATATCTTCCTCCACAAGTGAGCATATGTAGTTGAAGGTTCTCCTTGAAATGTTGAAGATATACTTGAACTTGTCCAAACACTTAGGTGGAGAGTGAAGACCTGCAGGTACAACAATCAGCAGAAAATATTGCGATTAAGCTCTATGGGTACTTGAACATTTTCTTACAATTTTTATGATGCCCATAATCTCATTCTTCAACGTACATATATAGACATCGATCAGGTATTTGAACCCACCATGTCATATGAAGAATATCAGAAAGGAAGATGTCCTGGAACTTTACAGAAGCAAAAGCTAAATAGTGGTATCAGGAACCTATAATAGACCTTCATATATGCATAAGCTTATGCATCTGTATACATCTATTCATATAGAGGACAGACATCAGGTGCAGGAGGTCATGAAGAAACCTACAGTAGCACATTATAACTAGATAAGACAACATTTCAGATATATCTTCCCGAACAGCCTCAAATGCTTTTGTTCATGCCCAGTTGAATCAAGTGTTGTTTACAAGGGGGATCTCTTTAAACAAAATATATGAATCTAGCACCAACCTAGTCAGTATGTTGGAGAATGTTAGGGTAGCTTAGCTCATATGTGCTTCTCTAACTTGGAAGGAGTGAGATTTTCTTAAAATTATATTGTTAAATAGGATGAGTTGGGGCCCACCTCTGAGTCACTGTATGTGCTACTTCCTGCGTCATTGCCAATGCAATATGACCCGTGGCAAAAAGCACTCTCAGTTTCATATCTGTTTTTCTTATGATACTCGAAAATAAAAAAATGATTAAACCATCAAGAAGTAGTCTTTCAATTCCACTCTAAGGCTAGACATTTCTCTACCTGATACTTATTATATGGTTGCAAATTTCCATTATGTACTTTGGGAATCATTTTTGCTTTTTTTGTAGGATTTCACTACTGGGTGAGTAAAATCTTTGGATGGACACACCCTGAAACTTCACTTGGGAACTTCTACTCCAGCTGTTCCAAGAGCCTCTGCCAGTTAAATTCCATCCAGTAGACTCCCTGTTTTGCTCATCTCTTTTTTCAGCAGTTTGATCAGGATACTATTACCTATGTTCTGACTGAAGAGTTTGGAAATTTCTTTATGTGCAATATCCCGAGAGATGTGTCAACTATTCAATCAAATGATATTGAGCACGAGCCTAAAGCTTCAAGCTCCATAGTAGTCATGGAACATGTGGTCCACCATGGCTTTTCAAGAGGATTATTCATGTAAGAATAAAGTTCTAGCACATAAAGCTAACATCGGAACTTAGTTGAGATGCATTGAATGGAAACTTAGAAGCCTACCCCTTTCTTTTCCCCCCCGCCCCCCTTTTTTTGGTATCTTCCAACCCCTCAGAATATAGTAGCTAATTGATTGACAAAATCCAGATTAAGAGCAAAGTCATTCCACTGTATTAATATTGATCCGTTGATGGTTGACTAAAGTGAACCATTGGAACTAGAAATCCAATTTTAAAAGCTTTTGTTTACAACCTCATAAGTAAATGAACCAGAGTTTAAAGTTATTTTGACCTCAACCAAGAAACTGGAACTGCATCTGTAGCAGAGGAGGCTCTCTTAACCATTTGCTCATTAAATGATAGGAAAAGATTAGAAACATGACAGGTTTCATGTCCAAAAGCCGAAATGGTACTATCTGCTCAATTTTTGGCGATAATAAAAATATGAGGCCTAAACTAGCTATTGGCCATATAGTTCAAACTTTTTCTACTTGACTTTGGTACAAGCAGTTCACCTCTTTCTCTAGTCAACAGATTTCTTATTCCAGGATGGGAAAAAATGGATATGAAACACCAAACATGAGTTGCTACAGAACTCAGCTTATAAAACAAACTCACTGCTATCCAATCCTGGACAAGGTTTTTGGCCTTTCAAAGAATAAAAATGAACCATATTAGCAGTTCTCATATAATGGAGTAGCTAAACATCTAGATCGCTACATATAAGAGGTGTACGGATAGAAATTGTATTAATTTATTATCCCCACATCAAAGTTTTGGTTTCGACTAATCTCTTCTTTTTCCTGTCAACAATTCGCTGAAGCACTCAACAAGAAGTTATCTTTCTCCAACCAGTTTTACTGATATATTATATAGCTATAGCAATAGGGTTCTCATATTTCAACGAAGCTAATCATTTCAAATACGTGAGCAGGAAAAAGTAACACTGGTCACTTTTTTTCTTCTTTCGTATTCAATAAGAGATCACCAGAAAGTTAGGTAACAAGGAAGACTGAAGCATCAGATTAGGGATCTCCTTTTGCAATGCATTAACTTAGACCTTGAACATTTGCTGAAACTTAAAGCCAATCAAATTAAAGAGTTAAATTTAAATCGTGAACTAAATTCAGCCGGACATAGACGATAAACTGCATATTCCATCATGAAACGAGTGATCAACACAGAGATACGAGCATTTTGAACAAAAACATCTAACAGAAGAAGAAAAAAACAAGTAAATTTAAAATGAAAACACAGACAGCAAAGAAGTGAAATTTTATGAGAACAACATACCATTAATCCGTTTAGAGAAATCATCCCACCACTCCACAGACGCTTCCTTCTCAGTGGACCCAGAACCAGAAACGTTTTCTTCAATCCTTTTTTCAGTTCTTTTTCTTTTCTTCTGACCTCTTATAGGACCCATAGTGCTTCAAACTCTAGTATCAATCACAATCAATTAGAATCCACATGACATCCAATACCCATTATCGAAGACGCAAAAATACTTACCACAGGCACAGAAAGATCAAGAAGTTATGACGAAAGAAGTAGTGGGTCGTACTCGTAACATGCAGGGGAATTATGAACAGAACAAAAAGCAAGTCGCAGTGTGAGTGTTTGTGGTGTGAGAATGTGGTTTTGTGAGCATGCAAATAACTCTTTAACCAAAAAAGAGAAAAAGAAAAAGAAACAACGGCTTTGACGAAGTAGAAGGATAGAGAAGCTAAACCTATGAGCTATAACATGTGGGAGAAGTCGTTGGTTTTAAGAGAAGGAAAGTGTACAACAAAGACTGGCAGCAGTAACTCTTCCCTGTAAGGCCCGCTCTTCCTCTCGCATTCTCCCAATCCAAGTGAACTAAACTATACTAAAATGTCACAGTTAGCTTAATGCTATGTTTATTTTACACGCATTAATCACACTTCCCATTTGTCTTTCGAAATATATGTAAGGGTGTAGGTGAGTTGCTAAAGGATTCTTCTAGTTTAAGTGAAGTCGCGAGTTTGAACTTCTTTCATATATGCAGCCGTTTAAAACTTGAGTCCAGGACTTTGTTTCCTGCGAGCGACCTACCCGGTTCGAACCGGGATTAATCTGGATATGAATGGCTTAAAAATATCTTCTTATAATTGAGGCCCATATAAGACACCTCATAGGAAAAAAAAAAAGAGGGGATTACGTGACTTAGGCTTAGCTCTTCCTTTTGATGGCTTTTATTAAAAGACGGCGTCGGTTCGTCAACAAGCAAGAAGCCTCGAGGAAACTGGATTTGACGGGAATTAGAGATTACCCCCAAAATTAATAAATGAGTCCGATATTAATTATGACATTATGTTTATATGATTAATTCAATTTTTTAACAGCTTTGCTTAGGACTACATGCTATAAATATCATTCCTTTTTGGTGACATTAGCTTAATAGTAACGCATAACATTTTATTGAAGATGTGTCTAATTAAAAATATATGAAATGTTTGTTTTCCATTTTTATTCTTAAATTTAGTAAAAATTTTGTTTGTTTGAATTTTTAAACTCTGGTTTTTGTTTTAGTTTCGATTTCTTCCGATTTTTAAAAATTATGAAAATTATAAAAAGTAATTTTTGTTTCATGTTTTTGTTTTTTATAATATGATTTACTGCTGTTAATTTATTATTTAATTATTTAAATTTTAATAAAATTATTGATAATTTAATTTAATTTTTATAATTAAATTAATATATAATTAAATTTTAATAACTATTAATAAATATAATTAAATTTAAAATATATAAATATTCAAATAAAATTTTATTTAATATTTAAAATATATTTAAAATAAATAATAATTTTTAAATTATTTATTTTATTAAAAATAACATAATTTTATTAATAATTTATTAATAAATATTATATAAGAAATTAAATAAATTTATTTAATTAAAAATAATTTATCTTTAAGTTTTATCTAATATGTAATTAATATTAGTAATAAAATATAACTACATTAATATCGAAACATATTTTTATTTTTATTTAAAAAATGAAAACAAAAACTGAAGAATATATAAAAAAAATAGAATTAAAACCAAATAACCCTTCAAATTAGTCAATGCAATAAAAGTACAAATATAATCCTACATTAGATAAACACCAAATTAATACCACATCCAAAGTCAATTGTGCCTTAATATCCGAATCTAACCTTGGTCATTAAACTCAACCTTTTAACTTTTAGATCAAATTGATCTATTTCGTAATTCCACATTTATATAGTCAAGTCAGTCAGCATATAAGAAAAAATGAACCATATGATCGTCAAAGTTGAAAGTACATGGGTAGGTATGTCTACTCTTTTCAAAATGGCACCACACAACATTGGTCCAGAAATTGAACCTAACGCCAACCCACACCAGACCGATTTCATAATAAAGCAATTTGACTTATTGAGGAATACTACTACCTAGTTCCATTAAATACAGTATAATAATTGGTCGGGTCGATCGTGTTAGGCCCAGGCTCAGCTCCAGGATGACGTGTGGGCCGATCGGCCCATTCTCAAGATGTTGAGTTAAAACACGACAGAACTAGTTGATGTTAGATAAAACACGTCAGGTACCCATTATATAAGCTCATTATCTTCTCACAATGCAGGTACGACTCTCATAACTCTAATAACCACTGTTATTAGATTAAAAAACCTAGCGCAGCAAACTGACTTAAGCATCGGAGGGGCAATCCGGTGATCAACCCCCGGTGTGCCTTATTGTCTTTTGCAGGTATCTCCTAGTTCAAGCCAGTTGAGATCATGGATCCAAACAGCGACGTCCAGCCCCAACAGAATGACTTATTGAGGAATACTACTACTTAGTTCCATTAAATACAGTATAATAATAAAGCGGTAAAAGTATTAAATCTTATTAAATATTAGGGTTGAAGGGTATTTATATTTTTTTAAAATATTATTTCATCCAATAGTATTGATGGTAAGACACATTCTCCCCAAAATAGATCTTGTATCTCATTTGCCTACTGAACACACACTATTAAATGCTAAGTTCATTGGCTTCAAACTTCGTAAACATGCTTAGATTCATGGGTGTGTCTACATAGGATGCATATAATGACATATGTTTGATAGTCAGGAAGCATAGTAGTCAGATGTTAAGACACCATAGAAAATATGGTCACACTTATAGCCTAAAGATTGGTTTTGACCTAATCAATCATTGTACCATCCCCTTTTTTATCAATTTACTAAACTTTATGAGACTTGAAGGGGTCCATTTGAAAGAAAATTGACGAGTCTAATTACATTGATATAGGATAAGATTGGGAGGCTAAGGCCTACCCTAAATTGATGTGGTGGAGACTAACTTGCCCATCAAAATCCATTAATTTCATCATCTTTTCACTTTTTTTTAGGTGACCTATATTCTAAAGTCAATCTCCTTAGCAGGCATTTCACATCACTATCTTCTTTTTTTCTCTGGATGCTCTTATGAAAAATTGAAAACATTATTAGGTCAAAAGTCTATTCTAATTATGATCTAAGTTTGGGATATACCAAAATAAAAGTAATAAAGACTATCTTTCACTTGTTGAAGATTAAGTGCAAGTCAATTCCTTCTCTTGGAGGATGAGTTGATTTTCTTATCATCCCTTAGAAGTTAGGAGAGCAACAAGTCATGTTTTTCCTTCTCATTAAGACTATATCCTCTTAGATACCAAAACAAATATGTCGAATATCCACAATAAATTGTCTCCAAGAGAAGTGTTTTCCTCCCTCAACTTCTCATTTTTACATGTTTAGACCTATTTATCATACATTAACTCATAGGCTTCATATATATCTTCATTTTTTATCATCTGAAGTATCGTCATCATTTTCATAATCTGATAATGAGCTTTGAGCTGAATCGTCCACTTTTTTTTCTCCAAAATTTTTCAATTTACTCACTTTTTTGTCTTTAGTTAGTTCATTCTCGATTATTGTGAAACAAGTAACTGAACTTTTGTTGTACAAAGTAACTAACACAGTACTATTTACAGCTTCTTTTTCACTTCCGGATTCGTTATCACTTCAAGTGATCATATAGGATTTCCCTTTTCTCTTCTTCAAGATGTTAGCACATTCCGCTTGAACATGTCCAAATCCTTGACATTCATGACATTGAATTCTCTTCACCTTTCTTTCTTCCTTTTGAGTTTTGGCTTGTTGTTTGAAATTGTTGTTCTATAAACTCCCACCGTTTTGCCTAAACTCATGTCTATCCTTTTTCACTCTCTTCAACTACTTACTGAACTCTCATGTTAATAACTCCATATCCTCATTCTCGTCGGATTCATCTTCTACATCATTCATACCTTTTCCAGTTTCAACCTGTAGTTCCAATTCTTTGCTTCTTTCTTGTTTACCCCTTAAAAGATTCACTTTGAAATTTGTAATTAATTCCAATTACCTTTTTCAATGATAAATCATCAATGTTGTGGGCCTCCTCTATTGCTGCAATTTTCAGAATAAATCTCGGAGGTAATGATCTCAATGTTTTCTTGACTAGTTTCATATTGGAATATTTCTTCTCGAGTTAATGTGTCTGATTCGCTATATCTCGCAATCTTTCATGAAAGTCTCCAATCGTCTCATTATCATCCATCTTCAGTTCTTCAAAGCTCACAGTTAAAATCTGTAGTTTTGACGCTATCACAGATTTAGACCTTCATAAATAGTCTGCAAAGTACACCACACTTATTTAGCTAATTCACAGGTTAATATCATTGAGAAGCGTCCTTCATCAACAACATTGAAAATTGCGTGCAATGCTTGTGAATTTCTAGGTGCTCTTTCTTCTTCAGATCTTGTCCATTCATATGAATCTTTTAGAGCTGTCTCTCCTTTATCGTTAGCAATCATCGGACGTGTCCAACCATGTAACATCGAGTTCCATGTTCTTGTTCCTTGTGCCTAAATAAAGACTCTTATCCGTGATTTCCATGCAGGATAATTGGAACTGTCCAACAATGATGACCTGATACTTGATGTTCCTTCTCTTATGGCCATAATTGCGAAACCCGGATCCACACTAACTTGCTACCAAATTCTGACTCGGTGATCTCGCTCTAATATCAATTGAAGAAACCGAAGGGGTTAGTAGTTTCGCAAATTTTCTAGCTTTACCATGGACGTCTCTAGCACAAACGAAAACAAAAGCAACCAAAATCGAAATAATAAAAAGCACCAAAATTTTGGTAACGCAGTTCAGCACATCTTGTCTACGTCTGCGGAGCCCTCACCCAGCTTAATACTTTCACAAAAGTACAATACATTTACCAAAAGTTTTACTGAGCCGACACCACTTAACCCTTGACACTATCTCTCAACCTCATTTTTTGTGAAAGATTTTTCACACTCAATAACACGATCGACTCGTGTTAACCTCATCAGAGGATTTTTCTAAACTACTTTTACTTAAACGATGATTAACGAAGATAACTCAAGTACTCAATCAACTAAAAACAGAACAATGATATACTTGAGATAAAAGAAAGACTTCCCAATGGTTTCAGCTTCTCGAAATACATCTAAAAATCTGTCCACCAGTTGAATTAATTCATCCCAGCTTCGACAACTCCAATTAAACCATATGGGATATTACACACACTATGTATATTTCACGCATAAACCCAGAAGAACAACTTTTAAAAATCAGAAGTGAACCACGGTGTATATCAACCCAAAGCACACACACACTATCAGCTGTGTTTTTCCCGTATCTATTTAATGCTCAATGCCTATTTGATAACACACACACAGAACACACGCACACTACCAGATCTAT
>JAOSBK010000008.1:36248387-36267911 GCA_027568895.1 Erythroxylum shatona | reverse complement strand
CACTAGACAAGTCGACTTATGGGTATCGTGACAAGATAAGTCGAGTTACATCATGTACAAGTCGACTTACACTAACAGGCTTAACCATGTTTCTCAATCTCTAAGTTAGACTATAAAACAAACGACTGAAAGTCACCTTGTTTGTGCATGACCATGCAATTTCTTAGTCTCTACCCATCGAAGGGCCCAGAGATATCTTTCTCCTATTAAATGGAGAGATAGATTCCATCTTATTCATCCACATTCCTCTATATGATTCATTGTATGCCCAAGCATTGCTTTTATAATCACCTTTTATGGCTAACCTTTAACAATGTCAAAACAAACTATTCCACATATAAGAAACCGTGACAAACTCAAGTCAAAGGATTATACTCAGTAGCTATGATTAGAACCATTTATGACACTTATATAACAATCCTTGAAGTGTTATCATAGCGGGTCCATCCAATTACATGTTCTTTAACATGAACCTATGTGATTAACTTAATATCTCCATATTAATGACCTATGAAACATGGTCATCAGTTAATCAACATGATAGTGTCAACAATCATCATTATCCCTTACATTAATGACATTGATTAGGGGCTTTTAGAATACTTGTATCCATGTTACAATAAGATCTCACATTCAAGTCAGACACTTGATGGCCAAATGTGTGATACAAATTATTCATGGGACCATAATTCTCATTTATAACTCCATTAAATATGAACATAACAAACAATACTTGTGTATTATTAATGGATTATCTAAAAAAGAACATGTACCAAAATTTTACTGTACATGATCATACATCTATATTTCTAATGCCAAATGCTCTAATATGATGATCATGTTTAGCCTGCGGGAGAGGCTTAGACAATGGATCAACTATATCAAGATCTGTTAACACTTTGCATACCTTCACATCACCTCTGTCAACAATGTGTCGAATAAGGTGAAAACGCCTAAGCATGTGTTTGGTCTTCTAATGAGATTTTGGTTTCTTAGCTTGAGTAATGGCTCCATTATTATCATAATAAAGATCCACTGGATTCATAATGCTAGGAACCACACCAAGTTCAATGATGATCTTTTTAACCTAAACAACCTCCTTTGTTGCTTCTAAAGTAACAATGTACTTAGCTTCTGTTGTAAAATCAATAACTAGGTCTTGCTTGTAACTTTTCTAACACACTACTCCTCCATTCAAGTAGAATACATATCTTAGCTGTGATCAAAAGTCATTTTGTCTAATTGGAAGCTGGCATCAGTGTAACCACTTACAATGAGCTCTTCCTTACCTCTATAGATTAAGAACATATCCATAATTCTTTTCAAGTACTTAAGAATGTTCTTAATAGCTATCTAGTAACTTTCACTTATATTTGACTGGTATCTACTTGTAATGCTCAAAGCACATGCAACATTTGCACAAGTACACAACATGACATATATGATGGATCTTATAGCAGATGCATATGGGATCCTACTCATGCAGTCTCACTCATCTGGTGTCGAAGGGCACTGAGCCTTACTCAAAATTATGGCATGTGACATGGGTAAGAAGCCTTTTTTAGATGCTTGCATATTAAATTTGTGCAAAACCTTGCCGACATAAGTGTTTGACTTAATCCAATAATCCTTTGCGGTCTATCTCTATAAATTCTAATACCCATGATGTAGGTTGCCTTGCCCAAGTATTTCATCGAAAAACAACTTCCTAATGAAGCTTTTATAGATTGAAGCATATGAATGTCATTTATAATGAGTAGTATGTCATCTACATATAAGACTAAGAAAATAATTGCACTTCCACTAGTCTTCTTGTAAACATAAGGTTCTTCTTCATTTTTGAGGAAATCAAATGCTTTGACTGCCTTATTAAAATGAAGATTCCAACTATGAGAAACCTACTTCAACCCATAAATGGATCGCCAAAGCTTGCATATTTTCTTAACATTTTTTGGAGATATGAAGCCTTCAAGTTGTGTCATGTACACAGCCTCTTCCAATTAAGGAAAGTTATTTTACATCTATTGTCCAAATCTTATAATCATAGTATGCAGCAATTGCTAGGAGGAAGCCATTGGATTTAAGCATCGCAATAGGGAAATAGGTCTCATCATAGTCAATACCATAAATTTGTTTGAAACCCTTAGCCACCAATCGCGCTTTGTATATATATACATTACCATCCATGTCAACTTTCTTCTTAAAAGCCCACTTACACTTAATGGTTTTTTCACCATTAGGTGGATCAACCAAAACCTATACTTTGTTTTGGAACATGGATTTCATTTCGCATTCCATGCCCTGAAGCCATTTGTCGGAGTCAAGTTCCATCATTGTTTCCTTGTAGGATGTAGGCTTATCATCCTCTATTAGTAATAGTTCATGATGTTCTGTCACCAAGAAACCATACCTTATGGGTTCATGACGTACCCTTTTAGATGTACAGGGGGTTGGTGTCACAGATGTAGTATCTATAACTCTTTGTAGATCTAAATGAAGCTCCTTTTAGGTTGGAGCATTCTCCTATAACTCTTAATTTCTTCAAGATGTACATTAATCCCACTAGTTCCTTTAGAAAGAAATTCTCTCTCTAGAAAGAAACCATTTTGAGCAATAAACACTTTGTTCTCAGTGGGATTGTAAAAGTAGCATCCTTTAGTTTCCTTAGGATACACCATGAAGAAGCATTTATCAGAGTTAGGTTCAAGTTTATCAGGTGTTAAACTTTTAACATAAGCTTCACATCCCTAAATCTTTAGAAAAGACAAATTAGGAACCTTTCCTATCTAGTCTTATATGGTGTCTTTTCTACTACCTTTGATGGACTTCTATTTAATCTAAACGTAGCTATTTCAAAAGCATATCCCCAAAAGGACAATCGAAGATCTATATGACTCATCATAGATCGAACCATATCTAATAATGTTCGATTCCTCCTTTTAGACACACGATTCCATTGTGGTGTTCTAGGTGGAGTGAGTTGTGACACTATTCCACACTCTTTGAGATGGTCAACAAACTCTTGGCTCAAATATTCACCAACTTGATATGATCGAAGGGCTTTTATTGTCTTGCTAAGTTGGTTTTGTACTTCATTTTGAAATTCCTTAAACTTTTCAAAGGATTCATAATTATGTTTCATCAAATAAACATAACTATATCTACTAAATTTGTCAGTAAATGTAATAAAGTAATGAAAACCTCCTTTAATGGTAGATTTTAATGGTCTACATACATTAGTATGTATGGGTGCTAATTAATCACTAGCTCTCTCACTGTGTCTAGTAAAAGGCGATTTAGTCATTTTTCCTAATGAACAAGATTCATCATCATAGAGCTTATGTATGCGCTTCTCGTTTAGATGTCCCAAACAACAATGCCAAAGGCAGGTGAGATTCGAATCATTAGATTTGAACCTTTTAGTATTTATGTTATAAACAAGCCTTTCTACATTTAGAACATAAGGCCCATTCTTTACTTTGCAGTCTCTGCACATTTACGCAAATGTGAGAACCACATGTGGTATTCAATACCTAAGATGTAGAACTAGAAGTAGCAACATTTACTTTTATAACATAAATACCTGAAGTAGAAGTGTCATTACCCTTCTTCTTCTTCTTTAGATCTTCAAAATATTTCTTGCAGTTTCTTTTCTAGTGACCCAATTTATTATAATAATGGCACATATCATTATTAGAAGGACTAGGATTGGTCTTGGGGTTAGCTTTGGGCTTGTTTTGATTCATAATCGGACCTTTGCCCTTGCCCTTCCCTTTACCATTGCCTTGTTTCTTAAAACCTTTCCCTTTTTGGACTATGAGGACCTTAGGAGTAGGGTCCTTCTTAATGTTCTGCTCAGCAGTCTTGAGCATCTCATGCATCTCAGTCAAAGATTTATTCATATTATGCATATTATAATTCATAACAAAAGTATCATACTCATCAGACAAAGACTGAACGATGATGTTAATAGCCAACTCTTAGCTTATAAGAAATCCCAATCTTTCCAAATTCTCAACAAAGCTAACCATATTTATGACATGTGGGCTGAATGGGCTCCCTTTTTCTAGCTTGCATTCTAAGAGAGACTTCACAGTTTGATATCTCTCAATTTGTGCTTGTTCCTAAAATATATTTTTTAGGATTGTAATCATCTCATAGACTCCCACGTTCTCAAATTGCTTTTCCAAATATGAGTTCATAGTTGCCAACACGAGATAACCAGCATGAAGGGCATCATCCTTACGCTTTTTATATGCATTCCTTTCTGCATAGGGAGCATTAGAAGGAGGTGCTTGTATGGGGAGTGGCTTTTTAAAGATATAGTTCTTATTTTCTTGCTTGAGAACAATTCTCAAGTTGATATACTAGTATAGAAAGTTTCAACCATTCAACTTGTCTTTCTCAAGGACAAATCGCAGTAAAAAACTAGATAAAGTGTTGATGGCCATGATTATCTACAATAAAAACCCAATTCTTAACAATTAAGAAGCTCCCACTATACCCATATAGCAAATGTCCCTTGAAAATGAGTATAGTGGTCCAAGATCCATATTTCACTAAGAACCAAGTGAGCTTTGTGTCATCGCCTGAATCTTAGTTATTTAGGTAAGCAACTATTTGCTAATTTTATTATATATAACTCTTGGCTGCTGGGTGACATCTTATATCCCAGCTTCCAACTATATCCCTCAAGGTTCAAAACTATTTTGGCAACCTCATTAAGGAAACCTATCCTCACTTATAGGTAACTGTTACCCATCCTGCTGGACTTAAATAATCAAGAGCACCTTACTTTGGCAAGCCTACTACTCAACGATTCAAGTACTTGCAGGTGTAGAATTGGAAAGGCATCAATTATTACTTAATATTGTTGAGGGAGTAAGTTGATTATGAAATTGCTATATACGTGCCTAAATAAAATTATAAGTAAAAAGATGAATAAAGCAATAATAATGTGATATAGTATGGCCCCTAAACAATGAAGATCTAATCTCCAATATGAACTTATTGTAGCATATGGAACACCATCCTCGTACTTATGCTCCAGTCAACTTGGTTCTTTAAATAACTTAACAAGTACTATATTACAACTAAAACTAGTAATAATCTAATTATTACATACATACATAATGACACATAAGCCATATCTAAAATATAAAACAAATATGGGCCATACTATTCACCATTCATAATCAAGGCAAGATATCATATATCAACGTGTGTAAAACACCAAACATAAGAAACACATCATTGACATAACACAAGAAATTTGGCAGGGTCTAAGAGGTCGTGCCCTTTGAAGGGTCAAGCGGTAGCATCCCTTGTAGGGCTAGAAAAACCCCTTATTTAATCATATTGAATTATCACCAAGATTAATCACATTAATCTTCCTTTATGTGTGATAATCATATTACTAAACTCATGTAATCAACAATTTTTAGGCCCTAATCAAATTGGGGTTATTCATTTTACTTCATTAAAACAAATAAATAAATATGTATTGAATAACAACATAACATATGAATCCTATCAAAGCAACAAATTCATATCATATATAAGTTAACAAATAAATTGCTCACACATGCATATCATGTATATACAATACAAACAATTTAAAACATCATGAAAATTGAAATAGTATGAGATAAAAACATGTCACAACCTAAACAGCCAGTTGATGCACAAACTACATCGACCAACCTACTTGTTGAGTCGGACAACTCCTTTGCATCAGTCGATGCCTTCGCTGCATTTGTATCTAAAAACTATAATTTTGTGCAATTAACCGAATTCAATTTCAGTGAACAAACTTGGTTCTGATATCATTGTAGGGTTTTTAGATGATTAATAGTAATAAATTTCATAAATGTAGATTCGAAATGCCAAGATCCATGTGAATATTGAAACCAAATTCAAGATTAAATTATACCTTTCTACAGTAGAAATATGAAGAGGAATTGGTAGTGTCAAGAAAGAGCATGTCAAATGTTACACCTCTACCAGTATCCACACACACATAGGACTAAAAATCACACTCACGGTGTGTTAGCACCAATCTCGTCCCTCACTCTAGATCAAGATGTGTGTTAGGATTGTGATTAGATGACTATTCATCTTCTAATTACCCATTTATTTATATATATATATATAGGAAAACCCTAACTAATTAAGCGTGAATTATACTAGGCCCAAATCTAAATTAGGCCCATTGAATGTTCAACTTGCTTGGTATGCGACCTTGTAGGATTATTTAATATTAGTAGCAGGCCCAAACTTCTATTAGGCCCACAAGTTATAAGCGGCCTCCAACAAGGCATTATAACTATCCAATATTAAATAAGGTCAAAATATGACACTATCTGAGTTACAATTGATAATTAGAGTACATTCTATAATTGGTTCACAGGGCATACACTAACATTTACTTCATGTGAAATATTAGTCAAATATTAAGAGAAGAAAGTAGAATTGTTTAAGACCAAATTGTTGCGTAATCAAGGTTACATAGCTTAAAGAGACAATTATAACCTTTAATTTAAAATTATAAAAATCTTGGAGCTTGTTAAGATAATTCACTAAGCATGTTAATTTGAACAGTTTGAAGAAAATTAAAGATCAAGGTGATTAGGAGGAGCTGTCTACAAAAAGAGGCAACCTTGATTAATCACAAAATACAATTAGATGTCACAGTGTTTGACTATTTGCTAGTCTTTCATGATATTTGGACAATAATAGCTCTCATATTAAGGGTCCAATTGTTATCTAGAAGCCCTAACCATTATTTTGGGGTTTAAGTATAAATAGACTCCTTATTAATGAAGGAAAACAACATTTAAAGAAAAATGAATTAAAGTTTCTTCCTAAAATATTTATGAGTAAATTCTATTCAGTTGCAAAGAACTTATGGGAAATATTGAGTGATAACGTTTAAGTCTTTTATTGAGTGTTATTTGCTCAAATTTATTTCTTTTATATTGTGAGGGTTAAGCTAGGATTCTTAATGAATCCTCGATATAATTCAACTAGGTAAAAGTTGTCATTGGGTTTCTATTCTCTCTAATTGAAGAGTTTAATGGATTTAATACTTGAAAAGCTTTTAGTAGTAGCATAAATTCAAGAAGGGGATGAACCATTATATATAAATATCGTGTCTTTGCTTCTTACTCATGACTCTTTTATTTGGGTATTCTATAGCACTTATTTATATAACACATTGCAAGTCATCATACTTTATTCCACTCTATCATCATCAATTAAGTATATTAATCATATACATTTTTTAAATTTGAAATAAAATGGAGACATATAAGTTGCACAACATTTAACATTTAGGCTTACATTATAACATTTAACTTGGTATAGACTTTAAATTACTCAATTTACCCTCTCTTAAGTGCCCTTTGAAACCACATTATTAACTTTTAATATTTGATAAAGTTTTCTCCTTTATGGTTTTTGATATTAGGATTAATTATTGAAAGTTTTACGAATTTCACAAAAAATTTACTCTTGAAAAAACTCTCATACCTTGACCAAAAATTACAAATTGTAAAATTTTCTGATTATAACAAAACCATATAACTACATAATAACATTCTTTCGTACGTTTGACATGTAATAAACATATCAAAGATACATCCAACACTAATTGCAACTGATATTACCATATTAATTCATATATTTTACACTAACCTGTTTCATCATAGTCAAATGTGTATGAGCATAATATGAGCCATTAATATATTTTTTGTTTGAAAAAGAAGTCCTTAAGTTGTATTTGAGCAATTTATAAATCATTTGAGAGAGTAATTGAATTGTTTAAGGTTCCTCTTCATATAGAAAATAAGATAGTAAAATGGTTCTTCTTCAACCTAAGAAAGGAATATTTGTAAAGGTTCCTCTTTACTAAGGACTTCTCTTTAACTATTGAAGAAGATGATGGTGAATTTTAAAGTGGATCTTGGAGATTGGATGTAGGTCAATGGTTGTTTGTTTGAACCAGTATAAATAAACTTTATCTCTCTTTTCCTACACTCTTTTATTATTGTTTTGTTTGTTTTTATGATTGTCATTGATCAATTCAAAATGTCATAACCCATCATTGGACTAAGCAATTCATTTGTTAGTTTTTACATATGAAAAAATTGTACTCACATAATTTTTTTCCTCTTGTGTATCATCTAAGGACCTACAATGGTTTAGTCTAATTTGACATAATCATGTTACATCACACACATTAATAGATGGTAGTATATTGCTCTAACATGGTGTTATTTACTTTTGATCATTGATGACTTCTTAAAGAATATGTTAATTTCAAAAAGAAGTTTTTCGTAAAATTTATTTTTTTCAATAATTGACCTTTTGACATTGTTATGAATTTTAAATGGGAAATAAAGTAATAAATTCATATAATATTTAATTCGCTTCATTTTATACCAAAAAATAAATAATGTCTTATTTCTTGTTACGATTGTTTATTAAATAATTTCCTAATATTTGAACTTGTTAGCTAATTAATCATTTGTCTCTAAATATAAGCAAATAACCCCATTTCATATCTCTCTATAATATTTGATAAAGGTATTTCATGCAATTACTTTAAATTAAATACTTAATAACAAAGAAAAAACACCAATTTAGCTTAAGATATAGTGTCATAGCACATAACAATAAATGTCTAAAAGTATTTGTTTTAATACTTATATTTGCTTTATATAATTATTATATAGTATTTGATCATATTTTTAAGTTATATTTAGTTTTTGTTTTGCTAATGATATATATTCGTATGAACAATTGCTAAGAGAACCTGTTTATATTATAAATTGTGTCTAGGTATAAGTTGTCAATTTAAATAGGTGATTAGGTCAAAAATATATTCCTAATACTTAATATGCTCTAACTTTTTAATCTATCTTGAATTATGATAAAATAACAAATTATATGTTTCAGGTGTTATTAGTTCATTCATATTTTTAATCACTAATTTATACCTTTTCTTATAAATTAGTAGGACAAATTTAGAATATAATCATTTGATGCTATTTGAAGCGTAAATTTTTATTTATTATTTATTTTATTATTTTATGAAGATAATAATATATATTTATTAAATTATAAGTTTGTTATAATTAATTGAGATGACAATTTCATAAATTTAAATTGTTAAATACAAGAAAATGATAAACCTTATATTGATTTGAGAGTGATGCATCTTATGTTAGAGTGATATGAATTGCTTATATGAAGAAATACATATGATCCATCAATGTAAAATATATATTGATTTATTTATGATAGAACATATATCTATGTAAGTTTAATGAACATTGTTCATAAAATTCAAGGATTATTTTAATGTCAATAATGTGTTCATATTGTTCTACATAATTTAACTAATCCATAGTCAAGATTTGATTAAAAGAAATTCATTATATCTATTAGTCCTTAAATGACACATAAGAGAATAGTGAATTGTGTGTGTTCACTTATATAAATGAAAAAAGATATGTTTTTATCTCTTAATATTTAGTCCTTTTCACCTAGATAATGCTTAAATACACTCATTTTGTTTATATTTTGATTTAAGGTGCAATTAAAGGTGTTAAGTGCAAAATGAAGTAAGTGAGACAATTTTTACCCTTCCTCGTAAAATAAGCATAACTCTCTCAAGAAAATTACGATTGAGATGATTCAAGATGATACGGAAAGTTTATAAAGAGAATTAAAACATAATCTAAAAAATGATCATCCTTGAACCTGTATCCAATCCCATAAACATATAGGAAGATCCATGATCTAAGACATGTACAAATCTCATCCAATTTAATTTTTTAAAGTTGATATAATGATCCATAATAGAAGTAGAGAGATTGATGTCTTAGTACATGATTATGGCCTAGACTGTATCTCTTACCAATAAGACGTAGGACCCCTATTTAAAGAGTCAAAACTAAATTTTTAGTTAGTTTTTCACCTTAAGTTTTTCTAGGGATCAGAGGAGCAGTCATCTTTTTTTTTTTCTTCTTCCTTGTTATGGCCTTGTGTGACTTATTCTTTAAACTTAGGCAAAATAAATTGAATTGCCTTATAAGTCTTTTCAGTTGCCATACTACACTTTACTCATTTTGTTCATCCTTTGATTATTTAGTTAATTCAAGCAGATCATTCATTCATCTTACCCTTTCATTTAACTTAATCTTGCACATATTTCTTGATTTTATTATAATAAAGCTACTAATACCATATTGAAGTAAAATTATTAATAACAATATATTTTTCAATAATTAAAACTAGATGTTAGAACCTTACTTTGTCTAACATTATTGTTTCATATTATACTTAATTGACAAATTAGATGTGAACAATTCGTGGTTAATGTTAGTTTACTAATTCAAAAGAATATTCAAGTTTTTATCATGAAAAATATATTGCAACCTAAAGCAAATGAAATTGTACAATAAAAATATGTCCTATCATTTAGACAAAAAAACGTTACTCATTTAATTGTTGATATTAACATAGTATATCTTTTTGTTTTATTTTACAGTAAAGGTAATATTTTGATTCCAATTTTATTTATGTTAAAGGATGGAACTTTGGTTCATATTATCCTTTTTTTTGTTTAGTTTAATATCTCAATCTAGTTTTTTAAATAGTTTATGCTAAATACAATAAATCACTTCATTCCTTCTTTTTTCATTGAAAATATAAAATTGATATAGAAAATTTCTTAATTGGTAGTCTAACACATAATCAATCTCCTTTTAAAGTTATCTTAATTTTGATAAAGCCAAAATTATAGACTTTATAATACAAGTGCAGTCTTTTTTTTTTTATGTAACAATACTCAACCTTGAATGTTTGAAATTAAAGAGAAGAGGAAAATGACATTTGAGTTGATGTTCATTTATTATTGTCATCATTTTTTTTATTAGAGTAGAAAATAATATACAACCAAAGTCATATATGATATTTACATTTTATATTAAAATGTTGGGTTTTTAAGAAATGAAAAACAATAAAAGAGAAAGAAAATAAATGTAACTATGATTCCAATTGTCATTAATTAATGAAAGAATATTTATTATATATATAACTTGAATAAAGAAAAACAGAAATGAAAAACAATAAAAGAGAAAGAAAATAAATGTAACTTTGATTCCAGTTGCCATTAATTAATGAAAGAATATTTATTATGTATACAATTTGAATAAAGTAAAACATTATTTTCTTTCTCTTTTATTGTTTTTCATTTTTTAAAATCCCAACATTTTAATATAAAATGTAAATATCATAATATGGACCTGTGTTATTTCCATGATGACTAGCTCCATTCATAATAGATATAAAGTCTTACATCAAAAAATTTTAAGAACTATTAGAATCCTTTCCAAAGAACATGTATATGAATTAGTTATAAATTAATGTTCATTAATATAAATTACTTTTTGAATTGTTGTTGTGTATAGGGTAAAGTAATCTTTTTTTGGAATTTGAGTAATTAAGAGTTAAGTTATTGAAGTTTTAGAGTAATTTTAGATGAACACGAGTTTAGTATGGGTCCATATTTAGAACGTGGGTTAAACATGACACTTTGTACAACCCCTTTAGGCTACTAGTCTATTTGACTTCCCCAAAGATTTGTCATAAGAAGGGATAAGATCCAAACACAGATTCGTGTTCATGTCATTTAGATTTATGTTCCTAATATGAACCTTTATAGACCCAATAAAGAACTTCAAATCCTCTATTCTAGTTACTCTGTTCCATTAAATCTCATACATACATTTATGAGAGGTTTACATAAATGTGTGGATAAGATTTAACGGAATATGATAGGAACACCATAACTGAAACAGGAGATCTGATCCTTGATAAAGGAGTGACTAAGCCAACATGTGAGCTATATTGACCTGTGTTACGGACTCATGTTGATAGTGTTTTTTTAATGTAAATTAGGATTTTGGATAGCTGTGAAGAACACAAGCCAAACATAAATCTAAACCTGACCTATGTTGTAAGTGTCAGGCAATCCTTTTTGGACCTTCTAGGTTTTCATAAATATAAAATGAGTTTTAGGGAATCAAAAGAGAAGAATAGACTAGAAAGTAGTAAAGAGGAGCCAAATTAGAGAGGTTTGTCACAAAGAATGAAGCAAATTTTAAACAAAGTCTTAGATTATATCAAGGTTCAACTCAGAACTTCAAGATATCAATATTCATAAGAATGACTTTTATCTTGTTTTCTTTCTTGAGTATTGTTGGTTTCCTTTACTTTAGCTTGAACTAAATTTTCTTATAGATCTAGAAGAGATCAACTATAAAATTATTACTTTATATTGATTTCTTGATTTAATTAAAGATTAAGTTTTATCAAAAATTATTTTTGGTTATTTGTTGTAATTGAATTAAAATATGGTAGTGTTTTAATTCAAATTTAGATTTTGTGTATTAATATTAAGAAATTATATGTATAAATATATCATGGAATAAATAATAAGAGTTGTATGGAATTCTATAGATAGGACCACATCAATCTTCTGGGTTAGATTTAAACATATAATGTGAATTCATATAATAAGTTGATAAATTTTTAGGGGTTTTATTAGGAAAATATTTCAATTAATCAATTTAAGGATATTGGTTGTATGTTTTGATAAATAATATGGTTGTAAATTTATAATTTCCATCGATCTAAGAAATTAGGATAATCATTGAATCAAAATGAATATAAGTATAAGCAGATTCTACAGGGATTCTTATCTAGATCTTATTTATCTATTTGGTTACTTCAACATTGCTTATTATTCTGGTTTATGTTTTTATATTATTTATTTTAATTTTGATAGACTTTTCCTTTTAATTCAATTATTTGTTTTATTAGATTAGATAATATAATGATGGTTAATACTAGTACTTATAGTCCTTGTAGGATCAATAATTATATTCACCTAAGCTATATCATAAGAATGATTTACAAATTTTTCTATTAACCTTTAGTAAAGTTTTGATAGAATAAACATTATCATAATCAATTTTTTGGTGTCATTTATGAGGGGCTTAAGATATATATAAGGGAAAATAAAATTGGTAGTTTTTAGAGCTTTTTAAACAATTATATATTTATGTACCTTTGTTGAAACTTTTGCAAATACCAAAGTTTACTAAGTACTTAAAGCATCTCCTTTCTAAATGATGACACTAAATAAGGAGTGCTTTGCCTTCTCACAATTAAGATACCTTAGAAAATAAAGGATTTAGGGAGTTTTACTATCTCTTGTAACATTAGCAGTTTGTTAATTGAAAGGGCATTAGTAAGCTTAGGTGTGAGTATTAATTTAATGCCATATAACATGTTTAAGACGTTACGGTTATGTGAACTTAAACTAACTAGGATGAACATTTAATTAGTAAATAAGTCAGTTAAGTACTTTAGAGGTATCGTAAAAGATATTTTGGTTAAGTTTGAAATTTCATCTTTCTTGTTGATTTTGTGATTTTAGATATAAAGAATAATTTAATTTTTCCCTTGATCTCATGATGACCTTTCCTAACTATTATTGAACCAATGATAGATGTTCATGCTAGGAAATTAATCCTAAGGGTAGGAAGTAAGGAAGTAACTTTTAAGATATTTGAAGCAATAAGACATTTATACAAAGATGATATTAAATATGATACTTGTTTTTTTAATAGATATGATTGATATTACAGTTTCTTATATTATTCAAGAAATAATCATAGAATATTCATTGGAGAATTGTATTATGTAAGGAAAGGAAGAGGATATGGATAACCTATTCTAATGGAGCAGGTGAGATATTTAAAAGCTAATGAGCCTACAACTAGGAGAAATTATGAGGAGATTGAGATAAAATAAAAGGAGAATCAAGCCTTCATTTGAGGAGCTAACAGGGTCAAGAGCTTGAGTAAGGAGTTTGTTGCAATAAAAGAGGTTCTTATTGATATTTTGATGATAAAAACATAATTACTAATAATAAGATTATTATTTTTAATGAAAATCAATATAAGAATAAAATGCATCCATAAAATAAAAAATATAATTCATGAATTTGATAAAGAAAAGTGAAAAGTTTATAACCTTCAAAGTAAAAATCAAGTCAAGAAAAAAAGAAGTTCAAGATACATCACGGTGTATATTTTATAATGTTAATTTTAATCTTATTTAGTCACTTTGATGATCTTAAAGGCTCACCATGCATAAGTATTTTATATCGCTTCATTTCATAGGTATATTCATTCATTAAGAAGTATTAAAGCCTTTAATTTTAGAAGAAAAATATCTTGATCTTTTAAACACTCTTTGAGAGACATTTTGAATATTGTTTTAATTATAATTGACTTAAACAATTCAAATTTAAGTATTTGAAGTTATTAAAACCATATTTTTTGGGAGATTGGTCGACCAATATAGGCTAGTAATCGACCATTGTAAGTTAAATGTGTAACAATTAGTTTATTGACACATTGGTTAACTAATAAGTTGATGTGGTCATCTACTTATTGCATATTGGTTGACCACTCAACTATATTGGTTAACCAATTTCCCTCCAAGGGATACATTAGTCGATCAATATGGTTAAGTTATAAACTAATATGCATTAACTAGCAAATTTTGTGCATTGAATGCGTATTGGTCGACTAATTGACTTTATAGTAGACTAATGTAGGTTAAACTTATAATAGAGATGTTTATTGACATATTGGTCGATAATATAGTGGTTTGGTTAACCAATATCCCTTTAAGGAATACACTGGTCAACCAATATGCCTTAGTGTTTGAGAAATGTCTCAACAATTATAGATTTAATGTATACTAGTTAACCAATATGCTACACTGGTCAACCAATGCTCTGTGACTAGCTGTTATAATGGCTAGTTTTGTATCCAAAGGTTAGTAAGGGTCTAAAAATCCTATAAATAGATATTTTCTCAATGGTTTTTTCATAAAAAAAGTATTTGAGTGTCTTACACACACATTTATAAGTGTTGAGTAGGCATTTGAGCATTATTATCTTATATTTATATGAGTAAGCCTCATTGGTATTATCAAAGTGGTAAAGAGAGATATTTTAAGTTGTAAACTTTTATTAAGGTGTTTATATATTATACTTACTTGTGTTCCAAGTGGCATTGGGGTTCTTCTTCACCTTAAAGGAAGACTATAACATTAACATGCTAATTAATTCCAACATACACTAATCTAGCAAGATCCCAAGATTAATCTAATCATGCTCATTTATTAAGAAAAAAATTTGGGGGCCAACAATTCTCCCCTTCTTAAAAGAATTTCGTCCTCGAAATTCTTACATGAGTCGCTCAAGAGTTGTGGATACTTCTCCTTCCTGGTTTCCATAGGTTCCATGTGGTCTCTTCCATAGAATGGTTTCTCCACAAGACTTTGACCAGCGGAACTGTCTTGTTCCTGAGGACCTTCTCCTTGGTGTCCAAAATCTCCACTGGAATCTCCTCATAACTCAGATCATCTCTCAACTAAACCTCAGTAGTTTTAATGATGTGGGAAGGATCCAACTTATACCTCCTCAGCATGGACACATGAAAGACGTTATGTATCTGTGACAATTCTAGTGGCAACGCCAACCTGTAGGCAAGTGGTCCAACCCTCTCAAGAATTTCATAAGGACCCACATATCTCGGACTCAACTTGCCCTTCTTGCCAAACCTTATGACTCCTTTCCAAGGAGAAGTCTTAAGAAATACTTTATTACCGACTTCATACTCTATCTCCTTCCGACATGCATCAGTATAACTTTTCATTCTATCTTGTGTTGCTTTAAGCCATTGCTTAACCAAATTAACCTTGTCGACTATCATCTGCGACAACTCTGGTCCTATTAGCTTCCTTTCGCCTTCTTCATCCCAACATGTCAGAGTTCTACATCTCCTTCCATACAATGCTTCATAAAGGGCCATCTGAATGCTTGAGTGGTACGAATTATTATAAGCAAATTCGACCAATGGCAAATGTTCACCCCAAGCTCCTTTGAAATCCATCACACATGCCCTAAGCATTCCCTCAAGGGTCTGAATGGTCCTCTCGGATTGACCACTCGTTTGGGGATGAAAAACTGTGCTAAAATTCAACTTGGTTCCCAAAGCCTCTTGTAAACTTTCCTAGAATCTCGAAGTAAATTGAGGATCCCTGTCAGAAACTATAGAATCTGGAACCCTATGCAATCTCATTATCTCATCAATTTACTTCTTTGCCAGACAGAACATGCAGAGAATTTGTCTGTTTAATTGCCAAAAATGGGCTGACTTCTTCAACCAATCAACAATAACCTAGATGGCATCATGCTTCCTACTGGTATTAGGCAAACCCATCAGAAAATCCATGGTTATCCTTTGCCACTTCCATTCAGGAATGGACAATGGCCTTAACTTGCCTGAAGGTACCATGACTTGCTGACACATCAGACACTCACTTACATATTCTGCTATATCTCTCTTTATGCCTTTCCACTAGAAATGTGCTTTCAAATCTCTTTACGTCCTAGTGCTACTTGGGTACATGGCATAAGGTGCATTATATGTCTCATCCAATATTTCATTCTTTATTTCCTTGATATTTGGGATACAAAGTCTATTTCCTATAACCATGAGTCCATCATCCCTCACTAGTACCTCAGATTTCTTCCCATTCTTAATTTCTTCTTGGAGCTTGCTCAATTCTGTATCTTGTGCCTATAACTCCTTAACCTTCTTTTTGAGTATCGGTCTCGCTCTAAAAGTAGCAAGAATACAATCAGGCTCCTCCTGTTTCAAGCTTATCTTAAGCTTAGCCATCTCTTCCAATAGAGGCAAATAAACTGTCTAAACATGGGCTATTGATGATTTACTACTTAAGGCATCCGCTAACACATTTGCCTTTCTTGGATGGTACTCGATCAATAAATCACAATCCTTGAGCAACTCAATCTACCTTCTCTGTCTCAAATTCTGTTCCTTTTGACTCAACAAATACTTAAGACTTTTGTGATCTGTAAAAATCCTCGTCTGCACCCTATACAAATAATGTCTCCAAATCTTCAGGGCAAAAATTACTACTGCCAATTCCAGATCATGGTTTGGTTAATTCAGTTCATAAGGCTTTAGCCGTCGCGAGGCATAAGCTATTACCTTGTCTCCTTGCATCAATACACAACCCAAACCCTTCCTTGAAGCATCACTATAAACTGTATAACCCTCCTCTCCTGTGGGCAAAGTTAGGATTAGAGCACTTGTTAATCTGTGTTTAAACTCCTCAATGCTCTTCTGGCATTCATCACTCCAGATAAACTTCTGATTCTTCCTCAATAACTTGGTCATCGGAGTTGCTATCGTCGACAATCCTTCAATAAATCTCCTATAATATCCTGCCAGACCTAGAAAACTTCTTACTTCTGCCACTGTCATTGGTGCATGCCAATTCACCACTGCTTCAACCTTCCTTGGATCAACATGTACCTCATCTTTCGAAATCACATGCCCAAGGAAAATCACTTCATGAAGCCAAAACTCACATTTGCTTAATTTGGCATAAAGATCCCTCTCCCTCAATGTCTGTAACACAATCCTGAGATGCTTCTCATATTCCCCATCACTCTTGGAATATACTAGAATGTCATTAATAAACACTATGAAAAAATGATCTAGATATTCCTTAAAGACCCTATTCATAAGATCCATAAAAGCAGCTGGACCATTGATTAATCCAAAAGGCATGACTAAAAACTCATAATGTTTATACCATGTTCTGAAGACTGTCTTGCTCACATCAGACTCCTTGATTCTGAGCTGATGATAGCCTGACCTGAGATTAATCTTGAAAAAGACCCTTGCTCCCTGAAACTGGTCAAACAGATCATCAATTCGAGGCAGAGGATACTTATTCTTAACAGTCACCTTGTTAAGTCTCCGATAATCAATGCACATGCGCCATGTTCCATCCTTCTTCTTAACAAACAGAACTGGCGCTCTCCAAGGTGACGAACTTAGCCTTATGAACCCCTTCTCTAGTAGTTCTTCCAAATGTTCCTTAAGCTCCTTCAACTCCATTGGAGCCATTCTATAGGGTGGTATAGAAATGGGTGTGGTTTTGGAAATCAAGTCGATGGCGAACTCAATTTCCTCACCGATGGCAAACCAGGTAAATCCTCTAGAAAAACATCTGAAAACTCCCTCATAATTGGAAAATTCTCTAATTTCCCTTCATTCCCATCAGTGTCCATAACATGCGCTAAGAAGGCTTCACACCCCTTTCCCATCATCCTGTCAGCTAACAAAACAGAAATGATTTTTGGTGATGGTGTTTTCCTGTCCCCTCTGAAAATCACCTTCTCACCGTTGTCCAAGTCAAATTCCACCTCCTTAAGGCTACAATCTAACTTTGCATGATACTTCTCCATAACATCCATTCCCAATATGACATCTAGCCCCTTTA
Source organism: Erythroxylum shatona (assembly GCA_027568895.1). NCBI lineage: Eukaryota > Viridiplantae > Streptophyta > Magnoliopsida > Malpighiales > Erythroxylaceae > Erythroxylum > Erythroxylum shatona. Next base: position 36,249,440 of record JAOSBK010000008.1, on the reverse strand, counting down.
ACTCTAGGGGTAGCAAGTCTACCACCAATTGAGTACCCTCGAAGAAAAGTTTACAATCTTTATACACTTAACTTATAATCAAATGCCTCCCTAGAGGAGTGCTAACAATTAAAGGACTTCTCAATGGCATCAAAATAACATCATGTAATGTCATGCTTGCAGAAACAAATGAATGCGTGGAGCCAGAATCCATCAACACATATACAGCAGAATTAAACAACCGAGCCATACCTGTGACAACTTCAGGTATGGCTGCAGCTTCCTCTCTAGTCATAGCAAACACCCTGGCCTATGCCTGAGCCTGACCCCTTAGTCTCCCTAGAGGAACAATCTTCTTCGTAGTTCCAGAGCTACCCACCTTTGTGACTGGTCTGGTTCCCACGGTTTCTTCTCTCCTTGGGGCTTGCATCTGGAACCCCTCTTGTCTTGTTACTTGGGGACAGTCTTTGATCAAGTGTTCCTTCTCTCCACATCGAAAACATGCTCCAAGGAGCTTAAAGCATTCTCCTTTATGAAGCTTCCCACAATGCTCACATTGAGGGTTTGTATATTTGCTCCTCTCCGTCCTTCAAGTGCCTCCTACACTTGAGACTTGTCCCAAGACTGCTCTTGCCTACTCGTTCTTGATAGGATCACTGCTCCCTACTTCACTCTGAGTATGGTAACTCCTTGTACTCCTCTCATGCCTTGGCATACTCATCCCCTTTTTAGTAGACTGCTCCCTGTTCTTCCTCTTCCTGCTCACTTCATTTCTGATATTCTCCAACTTCTCAGCCTGGAGTGCAGCATCTACCAATTGTTGGTAGTCACAGAAGTTGTGGATAAACACCTTCTCCTTGATCCCCAAATGAAGACCGTCCTCAAACTTGCGACACTTGTCCTCCTCATTTGCCATAATGTTGGCCGCATATCGGGAAAGCTGAGTGAACTTCAATTCATACTCACTCACACTCATATCTTTTTGTGTGAGATTCAGAAATTCTCTGGCCTTCTCTTGGATATAGACCCTCGAGAAGTACTTTCTCCTGAAAGCTTCCAAAAAGTCCCTCCATG
>JAOSBK010000008.1:36214752-36240414 GCA_027568895.1 Erythroxylum shatona | reverse complement strand
TTCCAAAACAATGAAATTTCTACTCCAAATTCCAATGGCTCAAATTAAAAATTCCTAAAATCATGTATCCAATTTTTCAGTGCCATTGGACAGTCTTTTCCAGTACCGAAAATCCACTCAGTCAGCCACTTGGAAATTTTTCGGTCCGGACATTGTTTCCTAAAAATTCCAGAAAAATTCCTGAAATTTCCTAAAAATGTAAAACACACATAAATCACTCCAATTCAATTTTTCAAACACAATTATCACATATTTCACAAAAAATTCCATTTAGACACATATGCCGGGAAATGTCAGGAATGCATGTACAATCATGTGCATATACAAAAATTACCATTCATATAAATATAGAGGCTATATGATGCATGTTCACGCCGAGGTATATTTACTCTCGCCTAACCCGTCCCAAATGACCAATTTATCCTTCCCATCAGTGATGGGATGTTACATATTGACTTAGTCACTAGAAAATTTAAAAAGTTCTTAAAGAAGAAATTCTATAAAAGAAAGGAGTTAAAGGAAGGAAAAAGTGATATAAAACATAAATCCTATAACAGTATTTGATTTGAATATAGAAAAATTGGTCATATAAAGTCACAATTTCCTCTACTCAAAGATAATGAGAAGTATGCAAGAAACTATAAGAAGAAGAAGGAAAAGAACAAGGCATTTAAAATTTCAACTTGGGCTGACACAAGTGAATCTAAAATCTAGCACCCAAAAGAAGAGATAACTTATATATGCTTTACCCTTGTGGACAATGATGAGGTAACACCTAACCTTAATTCTTGTAATAGTGACAATGATGTTGATTTGACATGTAATTAATTAGTTAAGAGCCTTCAATTCATGAGCATGAAAAAGAAATAAAATCTATCCTCCAAAATCAAAGAGGATAAAAGAACCTAAATGCATGCATGAGCGAGAATAAAAAGAATAAAAATGAATTGCATAGTATTAAAACATAAAAATGTGCTTATTTATAATAGTTATGACCTAGATGCATAATGGGAGTGAAACATTGAAAAAGGAAGTAGATTCCCTCAAGGAATCTTTATCCAAATTTACTAAAGAGAGTGAAAAACTAGAGAACATGTTAGGAGGTCATAAGAATTCCAATGATAGAAATGGAATAGGATATAACTATGGAAGTGAAGGCGATTTTAAAACCACTTTTGTCAAATGATAATATTTTCATATTGAGGAACCATTGTCTAATGTGACAAATGAGTATAGAGCCTCCACATCTAAGCATATTCATGCATATTTCACATCCACTAGGACTAATCTTAAAAGCAAACATTATGATTTTATATATGGCTTAAGACCTAGGCATAAATTTCAATACTATCAAGGAAAGAATAGACGTAACTTGGATGATAACATGCAAATCCACTCTCATCCTTTTAGCTCTCAAAGAAGCATACATCAAGCTTTCGTTCATAGTAGACTTATACATATAATAATGGTAGCTCATTTCATTATCTTAGGAAAAAATTCAATAACTTTAATGTACAAAGGAAGATTCCATATTATGTATAAATATAAAGAGGTATAAGAAGTGCAAGTATGCATCATCGTCACTCATATAACATGGTATGTCATTTTTGTGGTAAGTATGGACATGTTAATATATTTTGTTTTCTTAAACAAAGAAAGTCAAGCAAACCTTTTAAAGTATGGGTTAAAAAGAAGGAACTAAGCTCATTTTGGTTCCTAAAGCACATTGATTGGGGTGTTTTTATAGGATTTCTAAAAGATCAAATGGTAAGAAGTAGAGATGGTATTCATTAAATTGAGTATTATTTTTGAATAAATTCTTTTACTTGATGACTCTAAACCTAACGTGTCCCAAAAAGTCTTGAAAATTTGTAGAATATGGATAAGTTTATCCTTAAAAAAAGCAAGAATGAACAACCACTCTTTAAAAGAAGCAATTATTGAACCAAATGAGGATGATAATAAGCCTCTAAGAGATTGTAAACAAAAAAAGAATCTTCATTCAAATCTCTCATAAGTAATTTCCATCATGAGGTACTTATTAGTTCATAATTTAGAAACATGTGATAAGTTGCACTTGCACACCAATTTGAGTATAAATACTTGGTGATGATTATTTGAGTTTGAATTAAGAATAAGTTGTCTAATAATTTTTTTAAAGTGTAGACCTTAGTACCTAGAATTAAAGCAAATATGCAAAATGAACTTATTAAGATAAAATTTATATTAATTGGGCAGTAATTTTTCTATATCATTAGATAAAGATAATATTTTACTCATTTAGAAGAGAATTTGGTATGTTTGATGGAAATTCTATATGACAAAAATCCCCTTTCATTTTCTTGATTGATTTTACGTGTTTGAAGCTTTTTTAAGGTTTATTGATAATTTTTGATCAATATTACCATGACTCATTAAGTGTTTTGAGGTTTAAATTTGAGTTTTAAAGATGTTTTTTTAATTTTCTAGTATACACTGGTCGATCAATATCTTAATGTCGTTGATCAATGTAAACAAAAACCATATTTTCTACCTTCCCAGTAATTTTGTTCTTTGTTTGGTCACTTTTCTAGTCATCCAATAACTCACACTAGTCGACTAATGTCTTCAAATGGCTGACCGATGTTCTCTTTTGTGAGAACTTTTATAGTTCTATTGTGTTTGTTCATAGTAAACCTATACTCTTAGACTAGTATCTTTTGATCAACCAGTGTTCCTTATTATAAGACCTTTTTTTTAGTGTTTATGGAGAGAATCAAATGCCCATACTGGTCGACCAATATACCCTACTGGTCGATCAGTAGATTGTTTTTTAAGTTGAACCATTCTTTTTCGCCATGCCTGCAATGCCTCACTATTTCTTCTCTCTGAAACACCAACATTGTTGAAGTTCTAATTTAAGAGATCAATTCAAAATATAAACTTGTTCCATGTTGAACATATCTTGAACCTGCAAATTTGAAATTGCCATTAGAGTCTCTAACAATATGGTCAATTCCACAAGCACCTAAATTATCAGGACTTGATCCATTGACATTTAATTTCAACCAAGATGGAGGAGGAGCATTCCATACAGGAACCTTGCTTCGGATAAGATTCTGATGTATCAAGATATGAATCAAACCCGTTGATACAAGAAGATGATCATCTATTGAACGCATCTTGAAAGGTTTGATTATACTAGCATTATATAATTGCTATGAAAGATTTGTATCACCGAACTTGCCACTGGCTTTTGAGCTTCAAAATAAGCTTTATTTAGACACACCATATATTCCAGTATATGAAAACAGGTAGAATTCTTCGTATTTCTGTTGTTACATTTGCAGGCATTTCACTTTTCCACTAAATATCCAGAGTTTCAAACAAGCCAATGTTTAAATCTTTCTTATGTTAATTTTATCTTCAAAATAAGACCACACCTGGAATGCTATATTATAAGAAAAAGAGGCATAGTTCATATCTTCTAAGTTTTCGAAAAAAAAAACAACATTTAGATACCACTGAGAATCTCAGTTGTTTGAGTGTTTCTTGCAAGGGGAGCAATCCATTTATCATTCTCCAGACAAAAATATAGATCTTTGGTGGTATTCTGGCATTCCAAATGTAGTGTAATTGATGCTTTTGTTCAGACCATCGTTTGATCTGCTCATGGGTTAACTTGAAAGTGGAAACTCCAAAGGAAGTTGGCGTCCATATAAGGTGATCTCATCCATCATCAAAAATTGGTTGGAATGTTGTTAAATATTCAACAATTTCGGAAGGCAGCAAATGTTGTACATTACTGAGATTAATGTCAACGTTGATAAAGAAGTCCTTTAAAGTAAAAGCATAAGGCTGATCATTGTGTCCTTCATAATGTAAGTGCAACACACCTTTTCCAGACCAATTATCCCACCAAAAAGAACTCGATCTATTCTCTATTATGATTTTAATATGAGCTGATCCCTTTAAATTTTAGTAATGGCTGTAAGTAAATGGGACTGTGATTGACTTATATGCGTTGAAGTTGACTTATATGCTTTGAAGCTACATAAAAGATTTTAGCTATGTTGATTTTTTTCCCACTTACTTCCTCGTATGTATGCAGAAAGTTCATCAAAACAGTAAGAGATCTTCGATGCCCTTTGGTGAATAGAATTATGTCATCTGCAAAGCTTAAATGAGTGACAAGATGGCAATCTCCTGGCTATGCATAAGTCTCTATTTTACCTTTTGCAGCCAAAACATTCAAATCAGGTCCATATATCCACATTTTCTGAAACTTAAAACTACCTATTTTATGCTATGGCGCCATCTGATTAATTGCATAAAGCAGAGGACTATGGTCAGAGGTAGCCCAGCTTAGAATTTGCACTTTCCTATTTGATAATCTTGTGATTCATGGCATGTTGTATAAAATACGATCAAGTCACTTCCATACACGTCCTTAAGGTCTAGTTCCCATGTGTGTAAAGATCCTTCAATTGGAAGATCATAAGCAACTACTATATGAAGAAAGTGTTTGAAATCGTCCATGGTTCCTTGGTGTGCAGTTCCTTCTATGTTCCTCAATATTAGATATAACATTAATGTCGCCACCGAACATCTACAATTTATCATTCAGATCCTCTGCAATTCTTTCCAATGATGACCAAAGGGTTATTCTATCTCTTCTACTACATTTGGCATATATATCTGAGATATCTAAAGACTCCAATGATGTCTTATTGATCAACTCAATATGGATAAATTGTTCATGATTCTGGATGATCTTAGCAATATAAGAAGACTTCCACATAACCCAAAATTTATTATTAACATTGAAGATAGCATCATGATAGCCTAAACAAACTTTTAAGGAATTCAACTTACTCAGGGGGGAGCCATTGGTTCCATAATGGCAATGAAAGAGAGCTGATGAAGCTTTTGTAATTTTTTGAGCCGATGTATTGATTGTGGTGAGCCTGCTACTCTAATGTTCCAAAATAACATCGTAGTTCACAAAGAATTTGTGAACTATATCCAATCCTAGTCGTCCCTGGGAAAATTTGCCAATAAGCGCATAATGGAATGGGATGGATATATTTCTACAACTGGTTTTGGAAATATGATCAATGGTTCACCACGATGTATGGTGATTTAGGGTTATTGCATGACAAAATTGTCCGTTGGGGACGCTACAGCTGACAGTGAAGTGAGTATTTGAAGGAAAGAGGGGCGGTCCGGTGGCGCTAGTAGATGGCCATCACTGACAAGATTGTCAGCCATGATCAAGCAATCATAGTGGCACGACTAGGTTTTCTCTTTAGTGACTTATCCTATTTTCTTATAATTTATGTTTATACCTTCCAAAACCGTAAACAATTCACTCTTTTTCTTGAAAAACATGATCTACCATTATAGTAAAATCTCATTGGATTGCATCAAATTAAAAAATTGTCATCCTTGAATTTCATATTTGGTATTTCCAAAATTTTTCTTAATTAAGAATTATTTTTAAAATTGACGCTTTCATAGTTAAATTGTAAAAGTAATTAAGTTTGATTCCCTTTCAACTGGATCAATTCATCTTTAATTTTGTTCAATTTCGGCATTTGGGCACTTTCTCATGTCTCTATTTTGAAAATTTGGGGATTTCAAAATTATACATTCTTTTATAAAATTATTTGTTGGATATAGAAATTTTGCTTTTATTTGATACAATTCCAACCTTTAATTTTGTAAAAAATTGCTCTTGATACTTTAATTGAGTATTTCAACTTAGGCACAATATTGAAATTGGGGATTTTAAAATTATAAAAAATTAAGAATGTCTCTATCAAAATTGATCTTTTGTTTTGACTCTTTAGATATTCAACAGCATTCTTTAGTGAGAAAGTTTGCCATTCTTGTTTAAATTTGTCTTTTTAACCAGGTTAGTTTTATGCATGACACTTTATATTATACATTTTGGTTAACTGATTTCTTTTTTGTTATTCCAAAAAGGGGGGAGAAAGACTGGTGATGTTAGATTAGGGGGAGTGAGGAGTGATAAAATTTAGGGGGATTGATTTTTTTTGTTGTTTTTGTATTTCTTGCACTTAATATGATGTGCTTATGTAAATTTATGTTATCTTCATATATGGATATTTCGTTGATGTTGTATATCTCTTTTGTTCTTAATAATGAATTATGCTCCTTATATTGAATTATGTTTTAGGCATGAATTAAAGGGGGAGCTAATCACCATCTTAATATTTATTTATGTACTTAAATTTATTATTGTTATCAAAAAGGGGAAAATTGTTGAACTAAGGTAGGTTCCAATATATATTTTTTACGATAACAAAACATAATTGTTACTAATGAGTTTATTATATTACTACTAATGAGTATTGTTTTGATAAAAAGCAATATAAGAACAAAATAAAGTCATACACTCAAGAAGATAACTTATGAATTTGATAAAGAGACTTCAACAACCGTCAAATAAAGATCAAACCAAGAATAAAAGAAGATCAAGACTTATCAAGGCCATTCTTTAGTTTGTAATATTAATTGTAATCCCTCTTTATTAATTTGGTGCTATAAAATGCTCACCATGCACAAACATTTTACTTCACTTCATTGCATGAGTGTTTACATTCATTAAAGGCATTAAAGCTTTTGATTTTACAGAAAAACCTCTTGATATTTCAAACAAAGTTTGGGGAACATTTTGGAAATTGTTTAAATCATAATTGGATTAAACAAAATGGTTTTAAGCATTTGAAGTTGTTAAAATTATGTTTTTAGGATGATTGGTCAACTTATATAGGTTCGTGGTTGACCAATATAGGTTAACGTTCTTAAATTTAATGTACTATTAGTTTTTTTTGTAACAATGGTTAATGTATTGGTTGACCAATATACCATATTGGTTGACTAATATGCCTACTGGCTGACTAGTGTTCCAACAACTAGTAAATATAGTGCCTTTAATGCATACTAGTAGACCAGTGTACTATATTCATCAACTAGATAGTCATTTTAATGACTAGTTCTTGGCTTTAACTACTAGTACAGTCCTAAAACACTATAAATAGATATTTTTCATTAGTTTTAACGTTAAGAAGGTTTTAGGTGTCTTATACACACATTTCAAATTGTTTTTCAATCATTTAAGCATTATTATCTCATATTTGTATAAGTGAGTCATTGTGGAGTTATCAAGTTATAAAGTGAGGAATTCTAAGTTTTAATATTTTGTTTAGAGAATATATTATTTTACTTAGGGGCGATCCAAGTGAAATTAAGGTTCCTCTTCTCCTTAGAAGAATATTGTAAGAAGTGCTCCTCTTTACCAAAAAAATATTATACAAAGGTTACTCTTTACCTTGAAAAAAGAATTAAAGTGAAATTCCAAGAAGAATCTTGAGAGTGGAAGTAGGCAAGAGTTGTTTTCCAAATCACTATAAATTGGTTTGCATTCTCTCTTCCCTATCATTTCTAAATCATTGCTTAATTGTTTGATTAGTTTATATTAAACAAATTCCTCATCCTTATTTACATTGATTGTTGTTAATTGATTAGTTTGGTTAGAAATTTTGTTGAATTTTATAAGCATTCAATACACCCCCTCTTGGGTGTATTGATTTGGTTATGGATTTTCTCATATTGTGTTTGCGTTTTCAAAAAAAAATTATACTGAGTTTTGACTGATTGAGTGTTCTAGCACGCCACCCTCGTGGGGCACGAAAAACTCACCAAAATTGCAACATTGACATTTTAAGACTGATAGAGGACACTAGTGATAGAGAGACTCTACAAGAAGCATAGTTCTTGTACTTTTGGATAGAAGAAATGACTTAAAGGTCAATCAGCTGAGACTGAAGGATTAGATAGAATTTTTGTATAATTCCTCAAGTATGTAGTGTGTTTTCTATAATTAGTCTTAATAATATACATATTTGGATGGTGTTGTAAAACTACAATGTATATTTGGTTCTTATAAAATGAAATGAGGAACTTGGTTTTTAATTATTGTGTCTTTCTTTATAATGCCTTATAAGAGAATATCACTACTCTAACATGCCATTATCATAGGTTATGTACTAGAATATCCTTAGGGCGTCCTGGTATATACTCTATAGTAGTGGGATGTTATAGAAGTAAAAATGGGAAGTGTTAATTTTGTTAAGTGAGAGGAAAGAATTGAGCATTTTATGGTTCATTGTTTTGTATTATTTTAAATGCTCAATTTGTGTTGCCGTTTTAAATTGCAATTTTTCTTTTTTCTACCCTTATCCTGGCCCTATTACAACTAAAATAAAGTCCTTCGGATTGATGTTTGTATTTGATATGAGTGGTGGAGATTGGATTAGTAACCAAGCTTATGGTAGATACCTTACATAAAATGAATGATAAGTGAATATACCTTACCTTTGAATGATTGAGAGGGTGGAGAATGAAGTGAATATCTATCACACTTGTTGATGGTTCTTTGAATTGAAGTGGTTGTTGATTTTGGCTAAATATGTGAAGAATAGCTTGTTTATGGAGTATTATGAGTTTCAAGTTCTTAGGTTGTGTTTATTGAAATGATCGTTGATATCTTTGACTATTATTTGGAAAAATTGTTGTTTCCATAGTTTGTTCTTTTATAGTCTAGTGTTCTTTAATATGCTTGAGGACAAGTATAGTTTAAGTGTGGGAGAATTGTTGTGTCTAGTTTTTATTGCTTTTAATTGCCTTCATATCTTGATTTTGGTTACAAATCCTTGTGTTTTGATCTAAATGTGAGATAGATTGAGTGAAATTGGTGTAAATATTGCATGAATGTTAATTGGATTATTTTGTGAATTTGCATGAAGGTTGAAGAGAAAGTCACGAGTGTTAGCCGCAGTGGTGACTCAACTTGTCACTACTGTGACAAGTGCCCTCATAGGGTGACCTAACTTATCACCCCATGACTACTCCATTGCATTCACTTAATTCTTACACGTGCAGGTTGGTGGTGTAACAACCCTATAACTTAAACCTAGACTCGCACTATAAATGGAAAAGGAATGACATGTAAAAGGGGGCAAAAATGAAAGGGTTTAACACACTCATTTAGGAGGCACAGAGAGAGATAGAGAGGAAGAAGAGAGAAACAGAGTGAGTTGGTGAAGAAGAGAGAAACATAGCAAATAGGTGAAAGTTAGGGACAGAGGCTGAAAGCAAGAGCTGGAGCTAAATCCATTGAACTTAAGTGACCATTCGGTTGGGTGAGAACAAGATGAAGTAGAAGGCGAGAGCTAATGTGGGAAACTTAAGAGAGGCAGGAGATTAACCGTACTCCCTCATCCGATCCTTGTTTGCTCATTGTATTTTTCATATATTGCTTAGTTTCTTATTTATTTACTAAACTTTTTACTTGTAAGCTTAACCGACTGTTATTTGTTTTGTCTCATAGTTTATTTAGTATTCATTGTTTTATCGCTTTAATACTTCTATTGACAGTAACTTAGGACTAAAGTGTATGGAGATGATGAACTGTGTTTATGCTATGATTGGTTGATCCCTTTTCTTAAGGATTAATATAGCTATTTTAGTTAAATATGCATGATTGAGGGATTATGTTGTTTTCCTATTATTTTCTATAATTTTTGCATTGAATGGATGTAATAGTATGATCAAACTTTGCATCATTTTGGTATTAAACGATTGACCAAGAGGAGAAGTTTAATATGGAACGAGAAACTATAAACGTTTAGGTTAAGAATTAGAAATATATTAACTTAAGTGGTAATTAGTAGTCAGGTTTCCTTAATTAATTCGAATAATAACTTGTTGAATACAAAAGTTAGGTTAGCTTATTATTCGAGTTGAATTAGAGCGTAGTAAGATAACTAACCAATCATTTCCTTTGATCATGTATAGGAGATTAAATTAGTGAAATTAATTCTCAAGAGTTTTTCACTTCGATTTCGACTCGTTTTTGCTTCTGGTCGATTTAGTTTATTTTTTAGTTTAATTGCGTGATTTTTCTTTTAAGCCTTTACTCAACAATCGGGATAGAATGTTAGGATTGCATCTGCGTCTATTTTTATTTTTTGTTCAAAATTAATTTAAGTTAAAAAATTTCACCTCCGTAGGAAACGATCCTGGATAATCATTACAACTATCTCATCTACTTGCGAGTATGATGGCCTAGGTAATTTTTAGAACTTTTTGGGCAGAACATTTTACATAACTAAATTATTTGCAAAAGAATTGATGACATGTGAGTGTACTCTAAATTGATTTTTTTCAAATAGTTTTCATATGATCATGAAATGAATATTTATGCTGAGTTTTATGCAAATGGTATTTTTCAAGTGAATATTGCAAGCATAAGTGTATGCTTTGGCAATATATGAGTTTTAATTTGAAAGTTAAATTTTATATGATTGGTAGATAGATTAAAAATAATAAAATTATGAATCCTCCAATACTTGATTTAGAAAATAAGATGAGTTGTAAATGTAAGAGTTTCTTTTGCCTATGGTATACCACTAGGCTTTATACATATTATTATATCAGTATAGTTGTGGCGGTTAACCAATTACGAGTAAGCGACGTAGAACCAGCTCCGTAAATGATGTTAACTAGTCATAGGTAATTGATATAGAACCAGCTTCGTGACTTGTTAAAGGTAAATGATGCAGAACTAGCTTCATAACTACCGCTCTATAGCAGTTAACCTAATACGAGTAAGTGACATAAAACTAACTCCATAAATAGTGGTTAACTAGTCACGGGTAAGCGATGCAAAACTAGCTTCATGACTTTATGTCTAGTGTACTGTATGGTAAAAAAAAACTAGTGGTAGGCTATGTTAAGTAATGAAAGTCATGAAAATAATAATGTCGTCACTGTTTAAGTTAAAAGTGATTTGAGAGGTACCATATGGTATTAATTCTAGTTGTTAGCTTATTTTTAGTATAAAAGTCTTTTAAAAACTTATTATCACCACTGTTTATTGGTTAAGGAAAAAGAAAAAGAAAAAGGAAACTTTTATATTATGAGTTTAATTTCAAAAAGGCATTTTGAAATAGTAATTTTAACAAAATGAAGTTGTGTTTTACATGTTATTAGATTACCAGATTTTATGATGCACGAATAAATTGTTATGAAAAATGTTTTACCATGAGCTTTATGATTTTATGAAATATTACAGTTATGATGTTATAAAAAGTTCAATTTTTTTAGTAAACTGATTACACTCACTGAGCTCGTTTAGCTCACTCTTATTTTAATGTTTTTAAATAAACCACCTCAGGTGTGTGTACAAGTGTTGCATTAATTGAAATTTTGCCACATGATTAGTTGTATCGTCGGGTGTTATTATGCTTGTGTCATTTTGATATGTCCAATTATGTAAAAAAAAATGGATGTTTATAAACGCTTTTAAATAAAATGCATGAATATGTTTTAGCTTTTTAAAGTTTATTGTAGTGATTGTTGAGAATTATTTGTTTGGGTTTGCTTGTCAGTGGACTTGAAGTCCAAAATTTATTGTTGAGAAATTGGTGTAAATATAGAAGTGTTTTGAAATTTTACAGGGCTTTTGAAAATTTTGGGAATGTCAAAATGCAGTCGTTGTGCTGCCAAAATTTTTAATGAAATTATTTTTAAAAATTTCCACTATTTTCCCATTTTAACTTTTAAAGTATGAAAGGTTTTTAACAGTTGAACGGCTTGACTTGGCGAGAACCCTTCAATTGAGTTAGATATCGATTGGAAGGCTATGATGGGATGGTTTCACTCAAGTTCCGAAACTCTAGGATGAGTCCTTTCACAAAGTAGTGGGGATTTCAAATGTGAAAGATATTAATGCAATCTTTAGACTTGACTTTTGTTATCTATAAAAGATTTTTCAGGATTTAAGAAGATCCTTACAGGTAACATTACTGAGCCTAGCTTGAGAATTTAGTCCAAAATCCATAAAGCCAATGGGAAGTAGTTTGAAGAAATTTCCATACTATATGCAGACAAAACATATGTGGGGAACAATGGTTGATAGCTTAAAAATAATTCAGTTATTTTAGGCATTTCATTAAATGAATTTAGGCTAAAAAGGAAAGCCAATTCATGATCAACGAAAGAAAGAAATGTGTTGAAAGTATGGAAATTAGAATATGGAGTTGAGAAAATGGTAAAAGATAGTTAACAAAAATATGATTAAATGCGATGGAAGCTAGAAAGTTACTTGAATCATACGTTCAAGATGTAGATATTTAAGAAATAGTTGTAGGTAATTAGTTAAAATATAAGGAAGTTGATAGTTATAATAATAAAAAAAAAAAGATGAAAGCATTATAAATTCACCAACGTCAAAACACGAAAAAATAAGTCATTCAATATCTAAGAGTCAAGACAATCTCAAACTCAATCTTGTATCGTTTTCTCAATTTGTTCATATAGTTGCCCAAATTAAATTATTTCTTATTTCCAACACATATTGGCATTTTAATATTTTCAAATTTCATTTTTAAACTTTTCGAAGCCTACTTCCTTAATAAGAAGTCTATAAAAAAAAATCCCAAAAACACCTAAATTCCAAATTACGATCACAGTCTTTTCAATTCCCACCACTTTGAAATAACTTCGGATTGGGATTTGAGCATAAAGTAGACACAAAGACGTAAGCGTAATACCTAGGATTCAACTGGTTACATTGTTTGTTTTTCCCATGAAATCCTCGGGTCGAAGAAAAGGATTAAAGAAGTAAAATTAAAGACCACAGTTCCGAAATTTAGGCCCATAAATTTTTATCCTTACAAAGACCAAGGTACCAAACGTTGACCACTGCCCAAAACTCCAAACTCAGATGGACAAGATTTACAAGGTTCGATAAAGACTCTTCATGGGAGTCCCCAACTCTCACTTTTTCCCTGAAGAAACGTGCTCGCCGTGCCGTGACTTTCGATCTACCAACTACTTCCCATACACTTTTACCTTACTACGGTACCACCATGTCATACTTCTGTTTTGGATTATGTTCTTAGTTTCCGGTCCAAACTACAAAGTTACATTTACGGAGAGATTTTTTTGCATATCATATATCCTTTTCATTTTCAAATGGTAGGAAAATCGAACCTCTTGCTTCCCATCCCACTAGCACCGTCATTTTCACAGGCATTGATGACCTTTTTATTTGGAATTGACTTTGCCTTCAGCGGTATGCATTTAGTGCCTGTTCCGTCGATCTCATTCTCTTGGGTTTGCAATCGAGAACTCTGGCTGGGTAAACATAAACAGGGTGAAGTTGATTAGCCAAGAAAAAAATATAATGACAGTAGAAAATCCTGCAAAATGCAACTTATTTAGTCAGGAATCAAACACAGACTGAATACAAAAGTGGAGCTTCAGAAGTTCACACGAGAAGAATTCATTTTTAGAATAAAATGGTCCCACCTAAGCAGGACTTTTAAGTAAGCAAAATTCAGCAAAGACGGTGGCGTTGGCAGATATATCTTCAATTAAATTCCTTACTGTAAGAATTTAATTCTTGAACCCACCCACATGGAGCAGAGTACAGGCGACAAATTTTGAAGCAAGAAAATAGGGTCTTATAGTAAGTTGATTGAACAAATTGTACACTTTCGCACTTTTATCTTCATTTTTTGATTGAAAAAAATAAAGAGGCTTCTACTATTCTCGTGAATCAAAGAGCTGTATAGCAGCAAGGTGGCCTTTCCGTATATCAAATCTCGTAAAAATCTTGGAGACCAAATCAAGCCAAAAAGAGCCCACAGAGAATCAAAAGTATTTCTGACATAGAATTCTAAGAATGACGAGAGCACGAAACAAAAAGAGTGACGCTTTGCTAAAAGATGTAAAGATTGAGACAGTGGTTTTGACGTGAAATTTCCTGTCTTGAAGTGCAATAATCATGCTAAAAGATGTCGATTTTTAATTGAAAACAAATCCTATGATCACCAAAACTTTAGTCCCTGAAATCAAATTTCACATGTAGTATCATATTGACAATGACATTTAAAGAAGATAAGAAAATGGTTACCGGTCTTCATGATAGGAGTTGGACCGCTTCAAAGTCTGAATTTCTTCTTTCTTGGTCTCGACCAAGCTTCCGCTGAAGTACTCTTTATCTTCCAAACTTACCCCTGAAAAATTCCTGATTTCCCTACCCGTGCCAACACAGTTCCCTCCTCCTCCACGCCCACCTCCACCTCCACCTCCACGTGGTAACCTTCCCTTGTAGTGCCCAGTCAAGGAGAAACCTTGTTGCTCTTTCACCGCCGTCGCCCCACAGTCCCTAAACGAGATTGAGCCGCAAGAGATCAACTGCATTAGAACCGTCGACGCCTTCATCCTTCCGCAGCTCTCCAACGTACGTTTCGAACCATCCTCATTGCCACTCCCAGCGTGGTTCAGTACCAGCCGTCCACCAGCTTTCATCAACGATTCTAGAGTCTCGGGACTAGAATCCGAAGGTGGCGGCGAAATCTCAATCTCTTCTCTAATCAAGTCCGATTCGCGGCTCTGCTCTCCCTTTACTTCCTCAATCTCCTCCTTCTTGGCCAGTCTTCTTCTCCGCCTCTTATCATCGGTCTGAGTTGACGCGTCGGCGGCGAGTTTGCGATCCGACTCGGAGCCAGGCTCGGCTTTATAAACCTTGTACTCATTAAGGTCGATGGAGCTCCACGATTGGTTCCTCCGCCGAACAATAACCGGGAAGTCCGAGTCGTCTCCGGGGGACTGTTTTCTGGCCTCAGGAGGATTCAGTGACCTAGAGGACGGTGTTGATTCAAGAATATTTTGGATAGGGCTAATAGAATCGTCGAGAAGCTTAGATCCTTTGAGAACGTACTCGTTGCCGTGTGTTGGGTGGATGAGGTCATTCTCAGCCAGGTCGTGCCAGACGAAGCCATTTTTGTAGTTCCTGGTGATTTGAAGAACCGAGAAGCGATCAGAAAGGTGGTAATTAGATCAGACGATTGAGGATTAGCTTACTAGTTTCTTACCTTTTGGCGGACCAAGAGTGAAGGCTTGCCATGCCTTTGCCTCGAAGGACGTTTAAGCGGTTGATTACATCTGACATTATGAAAATTAAGGCAATAGGATAACGATATCATGCTCTGTTTGGTTGCAAAGAAATTGGTAAAAAAAAAAAAAACATGTAACTGAAATACCTCTGAGAAAGAGGCCATCGGTAGAAGAGAGAGGGACCTCCATGAAATGTGGGTGTTCAAGTTGGCCATTTGTGGAAAGATAGTAAACAACAGGGACTTTTCTCTGACTAACTCCATTGTTGATGTAAAGCTTATGCGAAGAAGGTTGAGACCAAATTCTGGTTCTCTCAGGAGTAGCGTCTCTGTCTTTCTGCTGCGCCCATTCTCGTGAAACGTGGAACTTTGCGTTCCTCCCCCTATTAAAACTCGCTTCCATTTCTCCCTGACAGCAAACATTTTAAAAAACAAACAAACTGTTAAAGAGTGTTGTAAGTGACAAACAGTAACCAACAAATGAGAGAGAGAGATAGAGATTTACCATGTTGAAGAGGAAGTGAAATGAGAGGATTGGGTTGGTGTTGGTGTGTGGGATTTATAGGAATACGACGGATGGACAGACTTAGGTCGGTGGTGAAGAGATTCGGATGCGGTAGACAACAGCTACGCTACAAAAGACCGCTGTTTTGGTTTCAGAAGTTGCAGTCCCCGTCCCGATCCCCCACGCCGTCTCTCCATCTTCTATTTTATTTATTTCGTGTACAGTAACGGTGTCGTTTACCTTCTAACCTTTCATTCAGTATGGTGCAAGCTCCGTTTCGCATGATAGAAAGAGTGCCTCATCCATCCATTTTCCCATGTTTCCTTTGTGCATAATGTGAACCCGTGGAAAAAAGAAAGTAGCTCTTGCGAATTCAAATCATATTCTGAAATAAAATAATTAAAAAGCGGCTGGGAAGCATTGAGCTAGGGTCAGTCAACGCCGTTGCTCCTGCTCTATCACCAAACTTTGACTATTGCTCTGGGCTAATTGCCTTAGACATCTTTTATTATGCCGGCGTACATGTTGTACTGAAACAGGATATTATTTAATTCATTCCGAGTCTATCAAAATCAGTCAAAAACAAAATTGAAGATGTGACTACCCGAATCAAACTTGGGAATTAAAGTTTGAAAACTAGTTTTGAAATCAGTATACTTATTAGTGAAAGTTGATTCTGGAATCATATCCACGTGATAGGAAGTAACGTTTGACAACCTTAATCAATCAGGAGATGATATGAAACTGACCCTAGACACAGTCTGCAACACGTGAACGTGAACCTGAACCCATGATCGGGCACGAATCAACGGTCCAGATCAGCGAGAAAGGTCAATTTGTGTGACCAAATAAGGCTTTACTTACGACCAGTCCCATCCCAGAGCTCATACCCACCGCACGGTCATGATTTCTCCACGTTTTGCTGGTGGGAATTGATATGCAAGGATCGGAAGGCGGATCTTAGGCAACAAGCAAAAGATTTCCCGGAAGTGGGACAGAGATAAGTAATATCTTTAATGATTTAAAATGATAAAATATTTATCATATAATTTATAATTTTATATCATCTTCAAAAATTATGATAATAAGGTTTTAAAATAACATCAATCTATTTATTTTATTAATATATTATTTTATATATTTCATGTATAAATAATATCTACAATTAATATAAAAAAGATCATCTAATCGTTACAAGATATAAGATTAAAGAGAACATAAAGTATTTAAAATGTTATAATTTTATCATATAATAAATAATAATTATATCAAAACATCAATAATAATAATAATAATAATAATAATAATAATAATAATAATAATAATAATAATAATAATAATAATAAAGATCCATAACTCTTTAACATCATAGTAAGAGGTCGTAATAGGGAAAAAACTGATTAAAAGTGAAACTTGAAATAAAAATATTTACAGTTATATTTATATTGCATATATAGAATTTAACTTGTATATTAAATATAAGTGGAATTAAAAAAGATAAGAAATGAAAACATAGAACTTACTTCAATCAAATATTCACTCAAATTACATTAACCCCAACTTTTATTTAGTATAAAACTCTCATCATTGAGAGGAGTATCATTATCATTACTCAAATTCATTGCACCAAATGATACGTTAAAAATTTTTATATTCAAAATTATCTTCCAAGTCACTCTCATCTATCAAACTTGATTCCTCAAAACCCAATATATCAAAAGATTGATATGGTCAAAGCAAATTGAATATACATAACTACTTGTTCTATTAAGAGACTTAGTAAATAAATAAAATTAAATTATTAAGAAATTACAAGAAACTATACTCAACGTAAAAATGATAATAACACATCTTTCTCGAAGTTTTAAATTGTATCAGATAAAAACAAAGTCGTTTAATCTTTTTTGTTCCAATCTAATCATTTTCTTAGAATGGATGAATTCAAATATACTCGAATTTTTCACACCCTGTTGCACTCATATATTGACTCAGAATTCGAATTACAGACCTTTATAATTCTGGAATACTACTTCCAAATTGGTCTCATTAAGCAACTGTATGACAACAAAAATAATATTAATAAAAATAAATTAATTTTTAATTTTTAATAAGTAACAAAAGAGAAGAAAAACTTGGATTAAGTTTGTCTGACAAAAAGCAATAAGCATCCTAAAATCACTAGAAGCATCCTTATAAATCTCCATTTGTGAACATAAGAGATCTTGCATCATCTTATAGACTACAATAGCTATAATAGTTAATAGCATTCTACTATTAATTTCAACTTTTTTTTATAAAACTTGATCTGAAATAGACACTAGGATTAAAATACCCTAACTATAAATAGTGAAGTGCAAAGTTATCTTTCTCATCTCTCATTGATAACTACAAAATAAGGCATTTACAAAAAAGGCCTATTTTTTTAGATTAACCTTAATTGTTTCCTTCCCTTCTTTATGACATCATAAAAGTAACACATTGTTATCTTCTCATCACTATCATTAAGATAAAGTATCATCATCAAAGGCTTACAAACTCGATTGACAAATTGATATTAGGACTAAAATTTATGATCTTTAAGTATCATTCTAGAAACCTCCAATCTAGCATTAGGCCTAGCATGTTAAGATACAACTTACTTATCACCTGTAAAAATTTGTCTCAACTCATTCTTCATCAGAGTAAAACATTAAAATGATAAGAAATTAGTTGCAAATCTTATAATAGTAGGATGATACAAATTCCTACCATTTGTGAAATCGTTTCTTATTAAATTGAGGTGCTATACACGATTGTAAATTAACTATGTTACCTTTTTTCCTGTCTACACAGTCTCATTAATAATAGAAAAATATCTAACATCTCCAATATTTTTCAATATTAGGACAATGAAATGTGCAGCACAAGGAGTCTAATAAAAAGAATTATGCTTGCTTTGCAATCTTCTTCCATCTACTTTATAAGTATAATCATCTTCAGTACTGAACTGAATAATATTTTATGGCCTAACTTCATCAAATATCTGAAATAGAGCATTAACACTCCTAACAACGCCAGATGCATCAATAGATTTCAAAAACATTATTCCCTTTGTAAAATAAACAAAAAAATTAATAATATGTTTATGTCTTCTATTTGTCTAACTATTACACATGATTGAACACTCATAAATAGCCCATAATTTTATCTAAATAACTTTTTATTTCATAAAAAAGGTACCCAAAAGTTTACCTTTATAGTCATCAATTAAAGGATCTTTGTATCTTGGATTGTAAGAGGCAATATCATCTACCATAAACTGATAATAATAAGATTGGACTACATAAAATGTTATACTTGAATCATAACACCATCTAGCCATTGTGTTATTCACATTATGGCCACTTTTTGAGATTGTAAGGAATTATGGATTGAAGGCTGAGCTTTAGGAGTTGTTCATGATCTAAAAAAATTAGACACTTGTCTTCTTCTTTACCTAACATTAAGTACAACATTCCCTTCTTGTTGCGTAAGAATACTACCACCTTCAACTTCCCCACTTTCTTCCTAACTACCAACAAAAGAACTTTTACTACCAATTGTATAATAGTTAATTATATAATTCAAGCGTAAATTAGCTAGTCCATTTTGATGATTATGAAATTCAATTTATAATATATAACCCAATATATAATAAACACTAACTTTTCATTTAAATTTCAATATATCTTAATCTTAAATTTCAAACCAAAAAAATATCAAGTTCTTAATCTAATTTTGAATTTCAAATAACAAATGAATAACCTCAAATTTATAATTCAATTCAAAATTCCACTTTCTAATCATTATAGAAGCATAACCAATTCTAATTTCCAAACATAACCAATTCATAAGCCACATACTACAAGTCCACAAGACCATAACACAAGTAATAACATTATCAATTTATCAATTATCACACACAATTATAACATATTTGTACTTGCAAAGTGCAACCTTGGCTTTATGTTTATCACAGGCACAAGCCCATAACACTAGAATTTTACAACACAACACAACACAAGGTGACAGTGGAGGATGATGTGGTGTAATGGTGGAGGATCGAAGGTGGAGCCTGGAGGACGACTTGTGATGGGGCATAAGGTGTGCATGGTGTAATGTGACGGTTGGGACTATTACAGGTTGTAATGGGTGTTAAGAGACTCAAGACTGTTACAGGTTGCAACAGATTAGCAATGATGATGGCAACCGATAAACTATAGCAAAGAGATGGGTTATGAGAGATCTTAGTTGTAACATACCACTACCATAGAGCATATGTCTAAACATGCAGAGGACATTTGAAAACACACCCTATGAGAATGACATGTTAGAGCAATCACACTCACTTATTATAGCATCACACATAGCGCAAGTAATTTAGCAATATCAAAACGCCTCATTTCATTCACAAAATGAAACTTACTTGTCTCATAACACTATAATTCCTAGTTCATGTATTTACATCACTTAACGTTTGAGTGTTTAAAACTTCATTCAAAACATTTAACATGAAATGAGATACTAGATCAAAAAGTCCTTACTAGACTATTTAGAATCAGTTCACCAGACTTTTGAGCCATTTTTTGTCCCCAAAATGCAGGAACTATACTTTTACTTTATCACCTTATGATCTAGAACTCCTTTAGAATTGAGAAACAATGTTGCAATTTTGATGAGTTTGTGAACTCAGTGAGTGGACTATCATTAATGCCCTCACTCATGTCAGAACATAATAATAATTATAAAATTCAATTCATTAAGTATAACATGTAATTTAGTAATTCGTACACATCACATTCTTCATAGATTTATCACTTTGTTATGACCAAGTGCTTATACTGTCTCGTACCTATCGCAGATATTGAGCTCATTTCTGTCCCGTATCTATTGCGAATACCGGGATCATTGTATCTGAACCTGATGTTCTTTATCACATTTCTGAGTTTAAAGCTCTTTTCACATATTGGTTACTCCGGTTATAACTTCTTCATTTGTTCATGCATTTCAATGTAATGAGATGCGACAATTTACAAATTATACACTCAGTATTCCTCATTCGATGTACGCAAGTCATATATTACCTTCTTCAAATCTAAGTTCAATATTTGCATTCCACATTTCATAAATAATTGGAAAGCACTTTCAATACATTCTCGAATATCAAACTCTTTAGATCAACAATGTCCAGAATCATCACATTAAGATAAATAACAATACAATAATTAAAAGTTAATCAAAATCAATTCATTTATAGTGAGAAGCATCTAGGTTAACTCACTACACATATAATCAAATAGAAGCACACATATAATTGAGTTTACACATCTAGGTTAACTCACTGTACGCTCTAAATAAGCTATTGCCTTGATGATCCGAGAATGTTTGGATGATAACGATCAATTTGTGCTTCTTTTATCATGCAATACACACATAATTCACATATTACCAAGTTGATCAATCATATAATTATTCAACCATGCACATGTATATGTATCATGTTTAATGTATGCTCAATTGACTTTTCCCGGGTACGTATCCTTAATCACAAATCTTAATCATTCAAATATTATACTTTGTACATAACTTTTTTGTAATTAGGTTATGACTTAAGTAAGTTTCGTTACTCTAAATTCATCTCTCATACATTCACCAATTCTTTTCTAATACTTTACATTCACACAATTTCCCCAATTCCCATTCATTTATACCTAACTCACATTGTTCATATCCTTTGGAACACATTTGTATTCATAAGAACACCTTTATTCCTTTAATGACTTATAAATTCTAGATTTAAGTGCATTGATGTTAAACAATCTATTCCTTAAGTTATATGTCACGACCTGATACTACATCGAACTGATGACAACCGCTGCATAATTGGGCTAAGCACACTCATGGTATCCTTAATCCGACTATATAAGGCTAACTGAATATCTCTTCTCTTTTTTAAAAGAAAATTGGGTAGCACAATGACTATATTTTAAAAATCCCAAAACTCACTTAAATACCTGCAAACAAATTTTTAAACACACTTTTATATTCACATCCAACCACAACTTTAGGACTTTAAAGTTCACTCAAGGCAATCTCAATAACAATATCAAAAGTTCATACATAAAGTTTTTTATAACAACAAAATAGTCCAGAGTTAAATTTAAATAATCATAAAGTATATCAACATAACCAATCTAATAAAAATAGTAAAACGATTCATGAGCCACTATGCAACTAAAATCCAAGACAGAAAACTACCCACGTGTGGTAACACTCCAAAATGTCAAAAGACCACACGATCCACCAAGAGCTTCAAGCTCACTAAATTAACTTGCATGGTTAGAAAGTGGAGGGGGTGAGTACACTATGTACTCAGTAAGTAGGAAAAACATATATCACAAATAACACTCAATGTACACCAAGAAAATGTAGATAACCTATGAAGTGAAACATACATCACATAGAAATGCACAGGCCTAGCCTATGACTTAACGTATGCTAGTTAGGAACCATACAGACCTAGCCTATTAATCACTCATCCTGTGAATATAGATTCTAGTTCCAGTACACAAAAGTAGAAAAATATCACATGTATAAATCAAAACTTGTCAGAAAACAAATATCAGAATAAGCCAAAACAATTATGTGTGGCACCATTAGTAGGCCAAACTAGTGTGCACACCCACCGATCCTCAATGTTGGCTCGATTTTCATAACAAATCCCAAAATAAGCCAAAACAATCATGTGTGACACCACTAGTAGGCCAAACTAGTGTGCACACCCACCGATCCTCGATGTTGGCTCGATTTTCATCCATAGTGAGTCCGGGCTACAATCGACAATAGCATCATGATCCTAGGTGATGACCTCGTTAGTGTCCAGACTTTAAGTGTGGAATCACCTGCAAGTCCCGTAGAAAGGTGTTGATATGGGGACTCGACTTGTATGCACAAGCATCAAGGCTATAGGGTCGCTTAATCAGTTGTGCCTAGCACATGATTGACAAATCATTACCTCACCAATCACAAAAATCATATAGAAATATTAAGTACAAAAATCATGTAAGGCACTATGCCTTTATTTATCGGTCTAACCGATAAAATGAAATCTTATCATAGCTCTAACCCAAAAGAGAACAAAAACATGCAGCATTCATGACTCGATTATGCATATGTAAATTCTGAAACATTATTTCTTACAATAAAAGTCATCTTTTGCACTCCAAATGCAAAGTTGTTCAAAACAGTGTCGTTTCGTAAATACATAAGCATATTAGCATCTATTTGAGATTCAATTCTACTACGCATTACCTATGTTCAAAATTCACATACAAGTCATCATACATATGTTAGGATAATCTAATCCCACATGAGAAATATGGTTTCCCCAACTCACCTCAAAGAAGGTGTACACTCTTTTAACTTCAAGAATTCTCAGTACGATCTCCTTGATTCACAACTTTCGAGCCTTTATACATAAAAGATATAATGTATTTATTACTCAAACATATATGTCATATTTATACATTATCACATATGTGTAGAAAACATAATATCACTCTCTTTAAGCTATAGGATTTGACCATTAAACTCCTCACATGGTTACTTCCTTACTATTCACATTAGCTTTTCTCTTACATTTTCTAAGGCATTTAATGCCTTTAATCCGATACTTAATCATTTCAAAACATAATCAAGCACATTTTTATTTAAGCACATTAGGCCATTATTCATCGATCTAAGCAACAATTCAAGTTTACTCTAAATAAACATGAATGTCGTTTTCAATGTATATCACTATGAATCCTTAAATCCTAAGCTAAGTTCACTTGGAAATTTTATCAAACACCTAATGTGCATGACTTTCACGTCACATTTTCAAGATTTTATCATAGTAATTCATGCTTCTTGTTATATAGTAAACACTTCCAAACAACGACACATTTTACCACTCCATTCAATCCAATTCCCTTTATTTAAGCTACTTTATCATAATTACACAACTCATTACATATATCCATTCCTTCTCCCATCATTTCGACCAAACGTCATCCAATATACATCTTCTGCATTTTTCATCATCAATTCATATTATACATATACAACTAACACCATAGAATTCATTTAAATTGTTGGTCCCTATTTTCGGAGCCCAACATTTGGAGTCATCATATGTGAACATATTACCCTGTAGGGTTCTTCGAAGAACCCTCATTAGCCATCATCCCACAAGAGTGGTGTGCCCACACCAGTCAACATCAAAACCACAATTTGACTTCTTCAACACAATTATAGCTCTAAGTCTCTAGTTTATTTTGAAACAAGAACCCTCTCAATCGATGCTTTATAGATGAAGATATGCTTAAGAAACCAAAATATGTTCATACCTCGATCATGCTCTCTCGGCCAACCCCTCACAATTCTTCCATCAATTCTTTTCAGATCAAGACCAAAAGCTACCAATTTTTTTATGGAGGGATAGAAAAATGTTCTAGGAATCTATTTATTTAAGAATCACTTTATTTGGGGGTCGGATGATGAAGTTATGACCAAAA
This sequence comes from Erythroxylum shatona, assembly GCA_027568895.1. Lineage (NCBI taxonomy): Eukaryota > Viridiplantae > Streptophyta > Magnoliopsida > Malpighiales > Erythroxylaceae > Erythroxylum > Erythroxylum shatona. Next base: position 36,216,361 of record JAOSBK010000008.1, on the reverse strand, counting down.
GATTCAGACATGCTTATATCCTCAATCACATTGTACCTATCTTGGGAGAATTAGCATAACTTTCTCTAGAAACCTTTGATTGAGGTCATTCTTTGACTATTGGAAAGAAGACTTCTAGATCTACAAATTTAATGAAGATCACAGTGATATTTTGCCATTTAAAGGGTCAAAAAATCAAATTTCCTATAGCTGTACAGTGTATGTCCATTTAACGGACATACATGTCCGCCTAATGGATATAGATAGGCTTAGGAGCCATTTTTCACTCGAGAAGGTCTGTTTAACGGACATAATGTCCATTAAACGGACATTGGCGAAGCTAGGGGCCCTCACAGGCCCGAGAAGGTCTATTTAAATGGATAAAGGGGGTTCCCAAACCCCTCCAAAGCCACTCTAAGGCTTCCTACATTCATTCTAACATTATTTTCACTCATAATCTTCTCAAATTCACTTTTTCTAATGCAATAACACTTCTTAAACATTTAATTACCCCTTTTGGGTGCATTAAACTCCCAAAACTCAACTCAAATGACTCATCACAAACACAAACTCTCATCGTTCCCTGCAGCTGTCGTGTACATACCTCCTATGCAACATCACCACTTATAATGCTCATATCTCTCAATTCAGATGTCTAAAATTTACATACTTTATAGCGTTGAAAAGCTAAGAGGATAAGATACAACTTTTTAGAAGACAACATTATCTAGTTCTACCTAGATCAATCCAATTTTCTCTTTGAATTCAGAACACAATTCCTACCCCTATGAAAAGCTTGAAAATACAATATAAATACTTTGGAAATCATGAAAAAACATAATGCATATGTATTTCATTAACATCAAAAGATAAGAGTTTTACAATGCTTTAGTGGGCATTTCAAGTCAACTTACATCATAATCCAAAAATGCAAACTTTACAAAAACAATAATTTCTCAAAATGTTACTATAGCCTTGTTTTGGAAAAACTAACTTAAAATACAAAATAAGCCAAATCCGGAGTAATGCCTTTATGCTCAATCACTCGATCTCATGCTCCTTACCTGAAGATGGGACGGAATGGGAGGGGTGAGTATAAAGCTCGTGGGTAACAATTTTGTAATCAGTAATAAACAAAACAGTTTAAAACCTTCATAATCAAAGCAAATTCTCATGCAAATCCATAAAACATATATTTCTCAAATTCACAATTTGTCAAACGAATTCACAACTCACATAAGTCATGCATTTATCAAGCTTGTCAACACATGTAAACACATAAGCACATCATAGCGGTTTGGGAAGATCCATAAACATGACAAACTACACAATTCTACATAATGGTCTTGTGTAGTTGTAAACTTGAGGGAGTCCATGGAAGAGCTCCGTCCCACTAGCGGGCAAGTAGGAGAAGGTCAACGTGCACATGACATTCTTGAGTGGACTACACCAAACCCACATAACTTGTAATTCATGAACTGAAAATAGTTTGCCCAATTGGCACATTTTAAAAACTTACTTTTCATGAACATAACATATTTCATATGCATTCTCATCATCATTTCACAATTCAACAACCACATTCCTATACCAAGCATCAAAGCCATTTCTCAACTCATTCAAAAGCAAC
>JAOSBK010000008.1:36202708-36214652 GCA_027568895.1 Erythroxylum shatona | reverse complement strand
GAAAAACTTGGACATATCCACATTTCTCATTCACTACTTTACCCTTGCCTATCATTTTTTGGTTCAAGAATTTTCATCATTTGTTCTTAACTCATGACTAATCTCCAAAATTTCTCATTCAAATAGTTCTAATTTCTATGAAATGTTCGGGGTCCAATATTATTTAATAACCTAAACTTATCAATCCTTTAACCAATTAATTCCACATCAAACTAGGTTCATTTCAAGCCTCAATTAAGTCCAAATGCACCAAAGTAAGGTGACTTATCTTTAGTTGGTTCAACAATCATGCAAAACAAAAATATTCCATTTCAAAGCATTGCCCACAATCGTGGGGTACCTTGCCATGATCGTGGGATGAATGACCTAAAAGTTTTCTATTCATTTTCCTTCAATTCTTTCCAATTTTTACATCTTTATATCAAATTCAAAATACTTTCATCATAGTCCATTAATTATAACTTAATTATACTTCAATTCCTTATCAATTTCATCTCCAATTCAACTAAAATTATCCAACTAGCTACTCATAAACTATCTATCTTTCATGTATCAAAAACCAAAACAGAAACTATCATTCACTATCATACATATAGTCCTAAGGTTTTCTTTCCAAATTTAAGATCACTTTAATAAAACCTTCACTTATACATCAGATCTCAACCTAAATCATCCATCAATTTCCAGTACAACTTCATCAACAATATCATCATTAATGTTATGCTAACATATGTCACAATAGATCAATAAATCACTTACTTGTTCAGCTCAAAGCCTCCTCAATTTTCAACCTAACCTAGCTTTCAAGCACACAAGCACACTCCAAGAAGAAGATGGAAATCGAAATGGATTTCAGCAACAAAATGAAGACAATAAAATATTGAAGTAGCAAAGTGCAAAATTTGGGGCAAAACTAAAGGTTATAGGGGTTGTGTAAGTGTATGTCGGCAATGGAAGAAGAGATGAGGAAAGCATAAAGCAAGAACAAAAGAGAAAGTGATCTTCCATGGGTGTATATGTCGTGGGATAAGTGTGTGGCTAGGGTTTAGCCATTTATCCTAACACTTGTTAAGTAAAGGGTTATGACATATGTTTTTTTTTCTATAAGCTACGAATTGTCACTCCATAACTAGTCTATTTGTCTTATAGGTTCCTAAATCATTTGTCACCTAATCACCTAAACCGTCTGTCACTCATTTACCATTGCCATGTGTCACTGTCTTATAAGCCTAGCCAACTTAAGTTTCCATGTGTCAACTTATCCTACCATTTAATATTTTTCCTAGACTAGATGCACTTATTCAATTGTAACAATAAATCCTAAATTACTAATCATGATTCACCAAGCCAAATTCAAGGCATAAATAATACAAAACCAAATCGTGAGCACTTTAAACCTTACATACCCCAGAATGTGTTAGTTGAGTGCACATACTATCTTTGCAATGTTTTCTAAATCATGATTCATGTATGTGTATGCTAATAATATGCATGTGAATGAAATGCATTTCATAAATTCTCAATGACATGACTCATGCATAATAATCTAAGGCTCTAACCCTTATTATGAAAACTGGCTATTACATTAGCAACTGATAAAAACGACAACAAGGTGAAAGGACGACAAAGTGAAGGAGATTACATTGAGGTCACTGGACGAAAGTGAGAGCGACGTGGAGACGACTGAAGGAGAGTGGAACTAGAGAGATGAGGGACTGACACTAAAGGAAACAATTGAAATTGAATAGGGGGAAGTGGAATAGGGAATAAGGGTTTGGTCTTTTTATTCTATTTTTACATTTTAATCCTTATGTTTTTTATTTTTATGAAACTACTCAATTCTTATTATTTCATTAGTTTACATATTATGCTCGGTACCCTTTCTTCTAAATGTTTCTTTGAAACGAATAGAACGAGTTGGACATTAACGATAAAAGGGTCAAGATCAAGCCAACTTTAATATGTAAATTTTGATTTAATCATGTTTGAATTTAACACTTTTGAAATTAGACTTTGAATTGGACTTAAGGTTTGGGGCTTAATCTAGCTCAAATTTGATAATTTTGGTCAAATTTTCAAAAGTGTATGAAACCTCTTATTAGAATCAAATATATTAATTTAAGCTAAACTGATTTTTAGATTAACTTTGAATTTTAAGTGTAGTTTAAGAGAACATAATTTGTCTTATTTTTAATATTCTTAATTTTTGTTTTGAAATATTTAAAGTTTCTCAATTAAGTAATTTTAGTTATTCATAGGTGAAATGTGAATTATTGTTTTTATTAACATATATAGATTAAAATATGTGTTATTGACTTCAATTATCCTTTTGATTGTAGATTAATGAAAAAAGATATTAAGCATATTTGGTGCAGTGCGTGGTAACACTATATAAAATAAATAAGAACTAAAACTATAACTAGTGGTAAGTCTAGGTCGATCCTATAGAGATTAAATCCAATTACTTTCCTAAATTCTAAGTATATGTAAAACAAGGGGGTTTGGTTTGATACAAATTAGAAAACAATGTAAAATTAAATATGTAAAAACAACTCAATCTAAATGATAACAAAGTGATAAAATTGATTAATGATTTGAAATCTAGTTCTTTGGTTTAATCTCTACCTAAGCTTAATTTCACATATTTCATTGAATTATCTTTTTCACGCCTCTCTTTAGACTATTAATCATGAATTAACAACAAGCTATGTTAATCCCAATTTTTCCTTAGGTTGTAGTTAATTAGAAGAGCTCGTTAATTAACCTTAACTATCGGATAACCTAGAAATAGCTTTTTAAGTTTAATCAAACAGTCGCAATACGATTGAGAAAAACATACCAATCTAAGCAATAATCATACAAGCTCAGATTATTTAACTTATGTTACATTATCCCTAATGATTTAATATCGTTAGTTGCCATATAAAACTTCAAACACAACTATTATGTATCATATTCAAATTCTAGCAATGGGTTTTCATGAAAAACAATTAAATAGAGCATCAAAAGAATTCTTACATAATACCCAATCATTAATCTCAAGATAACATAAACAGTTCAAAAAAAGGGGAAGAAAATGGTACACAATGACATTTGTTTAGATGTGCTCCTTAGTGTCAATTACACCTTTGAGCTGGCGTCGGGTGGGTTAGCCCTCCATCTTTTCTATCAAGCTCTAAGAATTAGCCAAGAATGTCTCCATCATTGTTAAAAACTGACCAGAATTAAAGAAGAATCAGGCCTAGTCATTTTCTGCACACTTTCCAATTGTAATCTCCAAGAAGAAAGAAGCAGAATTAGCTGCTATCCACTACCCTTCTTGAAGATTGATGATGAATAAATGAAGAAGGATTATGTCTATCCACTCTCCTTGCTCTAGCCCTAACCAAGATAATTTTTATATTATGAAATGCCTAGTGATGTCTCGGTTTCATCTCATCCAACCATCATCATGGTGTAACCATCACACAGTCTTTGTTTCAGCCCTCCATTTACATTTTTGTTTCAGCCCTCACCCCCTCCTTTGCTTCAGCCCAACCGACACCTTATATCCCTCACATAATCCAAATGCTAGGTTTTTCTTTGGAATGGATAGGTTTCCTTTTTCAGTTGCCCTCATATGCTTCAACTATGGCACACACTGTATCCTTTTCATCTTTAATAACTAGGTTTTTAATGAAATAAATGGACAGGTGTATTTCTTTGGTAACATTTTGCATGTGTCTTCTTTTTAACCACGTTTCGATTGTTCTTTTAGCAGCCAACACACACATTTCACTTATATTAAAAACTAGGTTAAAATCATATGATAAATAGACAACTAGCTTAATTCTTTTAGTAGTGTAATTCATGTTACAACTATGGTCTTTTTAAATCAAAATGTTACACATACATCCATTTTTATGCTCTATCTTATCTCTTTTTTATTTTAATCTTTTTCTTCTTCTTGCTACATGAAGACAATCGAGCATGAATATTGAGAAGATGGCTTAATAAGTATGGTTTCGGGTCGCTTTAGCTCCTTCACTTCTGAAATATATCTAAATCAAATATGAGATAAAATGAGTATCCTACGTATTTTAAAGCATTAATCACTAAAAGTAATGGATTAAATGTATCAACAATTAAACTCATATCAATATGTTTCGATTATTATTGTAATTCTTTTACTATTTTCAACACATCAAAAGAAAAGTAACATTTTATTGAAAAAGAGAACACCAAACCTCATTTAGGTTTGCTTAGAAAAAGGCTTAAGTATTAAGAAATTTTTACGCTCAAATGCTAATGTTTAGATAAAGGCTTACATATTAAGAAATTTGTAGGTCAAAATGCTAACATATAACGTCATCTTACACATTCTTATGAAATTATATAAACATTCATTATTTTTAAAGATGTAATTTTACTCTTTTTCTTATCTAATATGCTATTTTATATTAATTTTATTGATTAAGGCATCGAAAGCCAAAAGTTTAACTTCTTTATAGTAATTAGTTTTTATAAGCCTATAAAATCACATGTCTAACTACCATTCAACTTTTTAGACTTAGTCCATTTATTATAACGCCACTCTCAATGGGTATAATGAATTATTTTGAAACAATTTAGCATCCATTATGGAGGCAAAAGAAATTTAAAATTTTGAATATTGATTTATGATCACTTGTACACAATTATAAATAGATAACATGTAACAACTCCCTCGATCTATTGAACCACCACAAAATTTTATTTATGCTAGTTTGCCTACAACCCTTGGGAGCATATAAAACTTTATTTTTGCTAGTTTACCCACAACCTTTAAGAGCATAAGTAATAATTGCAAATTTTGATTATTGCTTTTGAACCTAGATCCACTCAGAAAGAAACACACACGATCAAGCCAGAACTACCTCCAAATATAAATCAAAATAAACCTAAAATGTAACAAGAAAATTATCATAACTGGTCTATCAACTAGGCAGGGTATACATGAAAATAATAATGTTTGTGTTGTTTGTTACAATTTACTAAATTTCTAGTTTAACATTGACATCCTCCTTTGTCTCATCCACAAAAATAATATCCCTTTAGATATTCTTGGTGAGCTCATCCATTATTACTGAAAATAAGAAAAAGAGCTTAGTAATATGTATATATATTGTTGTGGAGGAGATTGAGTTGTCTCCTAAGAAACCAAATAACTTACCTAAACACATACCAACTTATGGGTAGAATAATATGCTTTGCAAACCTATAAGGTGCAAAATAATAGAGCTAAATAATGCCCAAATAAGGATAGCAAACACAAGAGAAGGATAGAGACTAACTTGTCAGCATTGAACATGTCTTTAAAACATATCTTAAATTTCATATGAGAGATACTTGAATAATCTCCCTCTTTTGATGCAATTAGGACAATAATTGATGAAAACCTACTACAAATTCGATAGAAATTATAGACATGACATTAAGTACTATAAAAACATGAAATATACCATTGAGGAACTTATATGAAGAGGTCACTTAGGAAAATCTACAAAAAAAAATGAAAAGCTTCTTAGCCAATTGAGTATGTTCCTAAGATACTGATGATTACAAAATATTGAACTACTAATGAACTTTAATATAAGTGTCACTAACATCAAAATTTTACGTCAAGGCTTGACCAAGTATAACAGTATTCTTCTAAAGAAAAGAATAAGCTTAAAGAATTGAAGGGATTACAAGACTTAGAGACTAATGTGCTTTTATTTACTTGGAGAGTTTATTCAAGTTATTATGGAGTTACTTGAAGGATTCTAAGAGGTATTCACATGCTTTAAAATAAGTTAGAAAGGTTTTCAAACATAAAAGAATTAAAGGAATCATTGCAATATGAGAAATTAATTTTTGATAAGAATTTTTTTGGTTAGTAAATGTCGTTTAGTTGATTGGATAATGAAGCTACAAGAAACTATGATCAATATCTGATTAACCAAACTAAATCAATCAAATAAATTGAATTTTTTTTAAAGCACAAACCATTATATTTTGTCCCATATGAAAAGGAACGATTTTAGAAACAACTAAAAGGTTGAAAAAAATATAAGAAACAATCCATAGAATGATGATACACAAGAGAAATAAGAGTAACAAGGGAATTAAAAGTGTTACAAAAGATACAAAGCTTATTTAATAGTTTTGTTGCAATTTCTGGAGTGAGAAAATTTTATGGTAGTAAGAATATTGTAACCAGAAAGAAAAATTAAGTGACGAAAGGCCTATGACTTTATTGGAGAGATTCTAAACACCTATTGCTTTATGAGGTTTGTCCTGAGCCTTAAAAAAACACAAGTTTTAGAAGTTTTCTCTTTATCTTTCAAACAAGTGATAGAGGATTCAAAATATTCAAGTGGAGCATGGGGAGTCGAAATAGGTCAAGGAGGATTGAATCACTAGAAATCATAGTGTTCATCTTTATCCATAATTCTTTAACTATTCTAAGACACTAGAACCCATATACTTTGGATCTTTTTTCACTTTAGTTCTAATTTTTAAAATCATTTTCCCTTTGAGATTATGTTTTTATATCATATGTGCACTTTAGTTCTATTGTTTGTGATAAAACCTAATGGAGAATTTAAAAACAACATAGTATTGTTTATGTTACATGGCATAACCAAGATAAGTGTTATGCCATATAACTCCTACACAAGCAATACAATGTCATTTCATCACGCTCCAGTAGGTTGTCTGATAAAGAATGAAGTCAATGGATGCAAGTGACACAAAAACATAACTTAGGGGTTTAATAATTATGAAAAATTAGGGACTAAAGTGAAAAGATCCAAACCATAAAGGGGTCTAGTGTAATTTACGCATTATCCCATATTGATATTCTATGATTATTGTTGTCTTTGTAATAGTATGAGCTTGTGTGAATTGTTGGCAAGGTATACTTTAATATATCGATTAGAAATTAGATACTATAGGGCAATTAACTCAAAGACACTATGAATTCCTCAATATTGCCTTTAATATATTCTCTAATTTAATAATGCCGCCTATTAAATACCAAGCAATTTTGAAATTATTTTATGATTGTTTTGACATTGTTTTTAAGCATATAGAGTAAAAAATATTTTTGCGTACTAAGTGTTTGATCAATTGTATAAAAATAATTTCCATAGTTGTATTCACCAATTATCCCTTTATAAGTATCTAGTTGTATTAGAGGAAAAGACAATGGCATATATTAAGAGACACAATATTAATTATCACTCTACTTTAACAATAATCACTAAAGTTGTTTTTACTCTAAAGTTTTATCTATCTCAATATAAATACTCACAACCTATGGTAATTGTGCTTACCATTAATAAGTATATAGTAATGAATAAGTATTGATCCCTTAAGGAAGCTAAAATAGTTTAGATTACTCTCTTACTACTAACTAGTTAAAGAATTAAAATAGATTGATTACTAGTGGAGTTAAAAAATAAAACAAAAATAAATTAATAAGAACAAATCCAAGCAATTAAATAGAGAATTAAGATATAAGCAATATTTAAATAAGGAATCTCCTAGCATCATCTTTGAAGTCATGATTCAATAAACTTAGAAGGATTTTATTATTTGGACTGACCAAAACTTCTAGGTTGTAAAATTGCTCTCTCTCGAGTTACAACTACCTTTCTTAAGTTGATTAATATGTATCTAAATCTAATTAAAACTCCCAAAAATCCATTAGATTATGTGAATTTCTATGAAAGGTTTGATCCTATCACCATAAGGTTCATGTTAATCTATCTCTAATACCACATGTAACTCCTAATATCTAACTCATGATTCATTCACATGTATATTATCTTGAATCATCCACATGAAATTTAATGTTATATTTAATCACCAACTTAATTAAATATGATTTAAGAACATTCAAAGACATTTCACAAAATAAAGTCTCACTTCATAAATATTATTGAACCAATCCTTAACAAAGACAATGCTAGGGTTCACCTTTTCTATACATATAAAGAAATCAGTCGCAAGTTATGCTTGTACCAACAAATATAAGTTTTAAAATAAAACACATCAAAGTCAAAAGAGTTCTATATTAAATATTTGTATTCCAATCATTTATGATCTGTTAGCATGATCTCTAATCTTCTTTTCTATAAAGAATGACTTTTTAATTGATCTTTTGTCCTATCTCCCAATAACTAATCCTAAGTTTAGAATAAAAAATATGGAAAAGAATGATAAAAGATCTTAAAATTACGATTTCCATCTGTTGTTATATGTTTTTTTGCATAGAACATAGTTTGGGACATGATCATTTCTCAAGGAATATATCTTTTGTTTCGTTTCAAAAGAGATATAGGCTCTAGCATACCTGTGTATCTTTCTATAACTTTTCTCTAAGGCAACATGAACTAAGACATGATTGTGCCTCATGCCATGTTGTTGTTCAAATATTCTCTTCACCATATAGTCTATCCTTAGGTCGTGCCTTATCCTCAGATGAACTAAAAGGGAGATGAGTTAGCACATGACCATATATTAGGCCATGTTTAACTGAAAATTTTGTTTTCTTTACATTTTTGCTTGCGATTCTCTCCAATTCTCACAAATCTCATCCTAAGGCAACATGTTTTTAATTATTTGAAATTATATAATAAATTAAGTAAACTAAGGTAATTTAAGTATAAAAACAAAGTAAACATTAATGAATATTTGTACATTTTTGTGTACATAAAATATCCCTCTACTTAAGTTTTTACTTGTCCTTAAATAAATTAACTTTAACCACTCTCCAATTTGAATGAGATTCAATTGCAAGAGAATTCAACAAAACAATTAAAACAATTACATTTTCTCATCATTTATCCAACTACATTGTTCATTAACTATTTATATCTCCATATACCTGCATCAATTTCCAACATATTTTAACCTAAATTAATAATCCTTCAAAAAAAAGCCCAACTCAAAGAATTTATCTTTATATATAAAATGAGCATAAATTAGTAGCTTTTAATCTCAATCACTTAATAACTAATATATAAAAATTAAAGCACTTACTTTTATTACTTTTATAAAGCACTAGAGGCTTGTTTGAAATATTATCATAACTTTTTAACATGAAGATAAACATCTTATCATGAATACCTCGGTTACGTAATTAGGTCACTATTTTAAATGGTTATTAGTACCACTTTCAACTTTGACCTTTTACTTTAGGTTGAAGTCAATGAAGTGAATTTATTTATGTTCACTTTATTTAAACAATATTTTTATTTCACATAATAGAATACTAAACTACTTGATAATCTTAACTTTAACCTGGTATACGGTTTCATTATTCAAATAAAGTACTAATATTAAGACCATTAAATTAAATTGAAACTAAAATACTGATATAGTTAATTTAACCTACTTGACTCATACTGTAATCTAACTTTTAATGATTCATCTTAATCACCTTTCTTTAATTATTTAATTTCCTAAAATTATAACTTATTACACTAATTGTAATTAGATCAAATTTCGTAATTCATATATGGATAAAAAAAAACACAACCTTCCCTACACCTAAATTGCACATTATCTTCAATAGATTAAGGATAAGTACAATGCAAGAAATGTAGTATATGAAAGTGGATATAAAGGGAGGTAAATGAAAAGACGAAAGAAACTTTCAACCCTTTTGTTGTGTATTGTTTTAAATTAATACGATAAACTTTCTATCCCTAAATACTAATATTTGTCTATTTGATTTTTTCCCTTAATTTATTTGCTTTTTGGTTAAATTCTTAGCTTAATCCTCATCAACATGCTGCAATTTTGACAGCCTGTTTTGAAGTCTCAACCTTAAGCCCAGATCTGTAGTAAAAGTTCGATGGGCAAGTAGCCCTTGCAGGCCTGTGGATAACACATGTCTACGGAGGTTTCAAGGCCTTGAATGCAACCCACTCACCACAGAACAGACCCGTCGATGTCAATTACCCAATTAATGATCTTCCGAATTCTGTGGGATGTTAAATTGTGTATGTACCCACAAGACAAAAACGGGCAACACAAAAACCTCTGCTGAACCAAAAATGGAGAGTGAACAAACCATAATCTGGTTTGTTGATGTAATACAAGTGAATATGAAACACAGATCCAGCGTCTGAAAGACCTAAAAGTTAAGAAGAAACACAAGTTCTTGTGAAAACCCGAAAGCCTATTGTTTTATTTTAGGATTGTGGACTAATTCCAATGGGCAAGTTTTATGCAGTTATTGGGCTGTGGAACAATAAAACCAGATAAGTTACAATGTTTTTCTGAATTTGGGCTTGTAAAGAGAAATGGATATACATGTAATGTGGATGATAAATGATATTAAGTGCCCAAATTTATTTTAGAAATAAGTTTTAAATTTTACATATATTTAATTTATATACATTATCCATATCAATGAATTTAATGATACGTTTCTAACTGAATTATAAAATTAATTTTATTAGTTCAATCTTAATTAGAAATTTAAATTAGTATGTTCATAAGCTAAATATTAGAAATGAGTTTCTAATTAAATTGAATTAATTAAATCAAACATTAAGTTTAATGATCTAAAAGGAATTTTTAATGCTCTTTTTAGCGTTTTAGCTTTAATGGTATGCTCATATTATGAGATACATTTCAACTTATTATTCAAAAGTGATAAATATTATTTTTCCTCGAATTCCTTTTAAAAAAATGTTATAATGAGAACCCACATTTCAATTCAAACCTTAGCACAACAAAATCATGTAAATTTCATGAAGGCACAGTTTGATCAAATATTGTATGGTGACTAGGACATACCTAATGTTATATGTTATATTGGTGAATAAAATGATACAAGATCTCATCTTTTGTGGTTATCAAGGGTTATCCGGTCCTATAAGCAAAAATGAAGTGCTTTGTAAAACACTCATGCCCCAACACAAAGATTTGTTAATTAGAGTGTGAAATACTCCATTAGATCATATTCACACATATAGTTGGGTGATGCAAACTTTCTAAAAGAGAATAAGAGAAGAGAAGTGTCTAGAAGTCTTAGTTTTAGTGGCACATCAAGGGACATTATAGAGCTAATAGAGTATATGAATTTTAATGATTCATTTAAAGAACTAATTGACTCAATTTTCATAGAGTTCGTCGAATTTCATATCCGTAAGGTTCATCATATTTTATAATTTTAATAAAAAGTGAAGATTCATCAATTTTTATAATTTTAGTCAAAAGTGTTAGTCACTTTTTTATTCAATGTTTAATAATAGTTACGTGGCATTAGTTGTTTGTTGCAACTGTTAATGTTTTAAAAATATTATGTGTCTATTGAAAGGTATTGTTATTTTAGTTCTGATTATTTTATATGTGTATGTTATACAAATCTTGAAAACAACATCTCTACCAGGTAGAAGTAAGGTTACATACTACTTGACCTCTCATACCCTATATTTCAATGGCACTCTTACTGAGTATTGTTGTTATTGTTGTGTTATACAGATCATACTTTAGATATTCATAAATAAATACACCTAAATAGAATGATTAATTGTTGATTAATTATTATGCAGATGATGATTGGAAACTTACTAACCTTTTGATTCCATAGATAATTGTGAAAACAATTAAAGTTCTATTTAGAATTTGTATCATATTCACTGAAATTGATAACAATCATATATTGAATGTGTCATTATGGACATATGTGTTTGAGGAAAATGACTATTATATCTAAAAGTGTCATAGAATTCACTAGAAGTGAAAACTTTAATGAAGATAATTCAAAAATTTGGAAGTATGGAAATCTAATATATATTGGAAGAGCAAAAGGCTCTTGTCTCATTACGTGAAATCATGATAGTCTATAAAAAGTACACTATGACTCAACATAGGAAAAATGTGAGTAATATGGCTCATGTAAAAGTAGAGATACAACATATAT
>JAOSBK010000008.1:36158959-36176219 GCA_027568895.1 Erythroxylum shatona | reverse complement strand
ACATGCATACATATATATATTCTATTATGTTACATCTATAAATGTGATTTCATAACATAATGATAAACATGCACGCATTTCCTATATCAATATCATGTCACATAATCATCACAATCACAAAACATAAATAATAGTGGAGGACTGACGAATGACCCTATGATATGCCTTTTACCTATATACTATAGCCATAGGGGCTCTCTTGTTTTACACAAGTCATTTGGTTTGAATATAGTGGATTGTCATTTGAGAGTCACACTCAACTGACCTGTCACAGCCTCACTACGACATAATTGTCGTCCGAGAGCAAGCTTGACTGAACTGCCACAATCATGCCACCATATCGTACCACATATTGGTTGTGTCCAAGAGTAAGCTCGATTGAACTGCCCCAACCGTGTTGTATCTAAATCAATGGATCCAATACTAAACTCAAATCCATACTTGACTAATTGACTCACTGTGCGCATAACCTGGTGATGCACACTAGGTAGCTCATACCATAACAATCCTCTACATCATCACATATCAAGACAAGCATAACAATGTATAAAAAAATATGTATACATGTGTGCATAAGATAATGATGATGATTTTCATGATAATTATGAGAATTAATTATAATGCATGTTCATAACCATGAATATCAACTCACAAGTAGAATGCGCTTCTTCGATCCTAACCTAATGTATCGATCTAGAAGGTTTTGCTCCTGATTGATCTATAGAAAGAAAAATAGGAATAACTATTAGGATTTAAAACCTATACCAATTTTAGGTACCTCGAGAATATGATCATGACTTAATACTAAAGAGCTTTATTTTTATTTAAAAATGGTGATGTCACATTTTACGAGGAGCCTATTGAAAATTTAACAGAGTTTCCCTTATAAATGGGCATCCCCTTTCTGAAAGAATGGTCATTCTTGCAATAAAAATACACTTCTGTATCCATCAGTAACCACAGCTCATTTTAGGTCTCCAAATTATATGTCTATTCCTAATTGAGTCCACATGTACATAACAAAATCTATAATAATCTAATTTAAAATTCAAGCATACAAATTTCTAACCCATACACCCTCATTTATATTCAATACATCAAGATATTCTCAATTTTATTCAACAATAGCTCAATTTAATCAATTTCATGCATTTATATAAGAACATAACCCTTTCTAAATTTTTATCTCACAAACTATAAAAGTTTCAATTCATCGTTTTCATGAAAATTTATCCGTATAATATCTAGGAATTTTAAAAATTATTTCCAGTTATTTCTGGGCTAGTCAAAAAATCACCATCGTCACTGGAGCGTGGGATACACGCTGGAGCCGGAGAGGGTGGTGATATTCACCACCTACCCAGAAATGATGAGCTTGCCTCTAAAAATCTATTGGCATTGGTCTTGCATTGAAACTCCTCCTGGTTTGTGAGAATCGAAGGTTTAAAGCTTAAAGGTAACCCATTTTCGTTCACCAATAAAATGGGTTGATTGGTTTTGAGTTCACCTCCTTTCCTATGCTTTTAGACATAATGGTGGTGTTAGTTTTTCCTAGAAATGACTAAAAATATGAGATTGATAACTTATATTAATGAATCAAAATTTCCATTCGTGATTCCTCTAAATCTGGGTCTTTTTATGAAATAAGTTAAGGAGTTTCTAAAAATATCTTAAGAGTTTTCTGTACAGTCTTAGATCATCTAAAATGGTGGTCGGACAGTGAAGGTGTGAGTTTCAAAAGTTGGGAGTGAATAGTAGTAACCTATAGGGAAAAAAGTTTAAGAGAGAAATGAACTTAAGCTTTCTTAAGCTTAACTTATACTTTTATAGGCTTTTCTCCTTATCTATTATAAGTAATTTAAGAAAAATTTATCTCATTACATGGATATAATCTTATAGACCTATTGAACAAATTATTTGGATTAATGTATACTTATAGTAGAATGGTTCTCAAGATAAGTAGTGAGAGTAAGATAAAATTTGAAAAGTTCAAATATCAGGACAAAACATCCAATTAAAACTAGTGGCTTTATTGATATATATGATGTATAGTTGAAAGGCCATGAAACTTTGAAAGATTCACTCTATGATGAATCAAACAATTTGTTTTTAGATGATTGTGAATTTATCATGTCCGCAAGAAAGTTAGTAAGAGTATAGTTGTCCTCTTTAGTGGAAGTATGTGGAGATATATTGCTCACAGAGAACAATAATTCTAATTTTTAATTGATGAAAATATAATTGTCCAAAAACAACTCTTATTGGATATTAAAAGGTAATAACTTAATTATGGGAATTAGATCTATAAAGATAGATTGGATGTTGTTCACCTTTTCTTAGTCCAAGTACATAGATAATGTATTAAAGATGTTTAGTATTTAAGATATCTGGTACTTATGAAGTATTAAAGTTATCCATTATTCTATGTATGACTTGGTATTTAAATTCGAGGAGATAAGGATATTTACTTTTAAAGTAAATCCTAATTAAGGTTTATTTTACTTAGAATAATATCATTCAAGATTGGAAAGGTTCCAATGTAGCAATGGTTGCTAATTAAACAATAATACATTTTTCATTTAATGGAAATGGTTATTTGGATTAATAAGTTATTTATGAACTTGATATAGTTCCTTACATTGTTCAAGACAGTAATATTTTATGGAACATTAAAGCCATTGAGCATGTAAAAGGAGATAAGGTCTCATTAAAGATCCAATGATGTGTTTAGGTAATTTTCTTAATTTTGATGATAATTAAGATGAAAGTTGTAAGATTTAAGCAAGTTCTTACTATAACGAATCTTGTAGAATTCTCTTACTAAGTTACTGTCCAAGTAGTATTATAATTATTATATGATAAGATGGTATAAGATACTTAAACAATTGGCTTAGTGTAAATGGTGGATTGTTAGTTTATGCCTTACAACCAATCAACTTAGTTGTAATTTAGTGACAATTATTTAAAAGTATTCTTTTTTGTGTATATGTTTATATGTATATGATAAAGCCCATGGGATAATTATACGTTGAAAATGAAATTATAATGAGATTATAACTATGAGATTCATATTGCATTTATATATTATCCATAAATTATTCCTAGTCATTATTTTATTAAGATTGGACATTAATAGAAGGTAAAAAGACTAACATATGTTATATTTTTCCTCATAAAGGAAGTAATCGATCTCGTAAACTAAATTTTAGAGATACTTAAACAAAAATGTGGGAGCTTGTTAGAGAACAAGTTCTCTAAGTAGACGTGATATGAGAAATCCATGTGAAACATTACTTGTATGTATATGAAAATTCTCATTGTGTTGATTGTGTAAGTGATCATTTGAATTAAGTTCTCTAAAGTTATCCTGTATAGGGATTGCTATGTTTTGATACTACTTATGACCTCTTCTAATCATAGGTAATTTAGTTGGTAGTCACTAGATGTAGCATGAACTATATGGAGGCAATTAAGTGATTAAGATAGGATTCATCATCCTAAAGTAATTAGGGAGAATGTTCTGTTATTCTTGATTAGTATTGATTTAGGAAATCCTTAATAAGGTGGAATGAAATTTTGTAAATAGTTTACAAATATTATTAATTGAATCAATAGTTGATGGTGGAGAACTAATATGATTAGACTCAAAATAAAGTAAACATTAATTTTATGCTGTATATCTAATTGAAATATTGTATGATGAAATGATTGAATTATATAAAAATAATCATACACGAAAAGGTTAGCCGAAACCACTTTGACATTACTAAATATTTGGGTGGTTATGATGTGCTGCTAGACTTCAATCTTAATCTATGATTATAAATTGTTTGGTTGGAGAATTAAAGATAAATTAAAAAGGGCTTAAATTTATTTAACTTTAACTATGAATTATAATTATAATTTATAATCATTGCCAACATATTTGGGAACTTAGTGGTTCTCAGATAAAGAACGGGCTGTGTTGGGGGAGACATGAATTCATGCATCACTTGCATGACAATGCAGTGGAATAGTCAGAATCTAAATTCCTACCCATGAGTTCCCCGAAATTTTAGAAGCATACATGCATGCATAAACAGATCATAAGAACATGAAATTTAAACACTTGTACCTTTTTTATACTCCTCCTTTCTTGATTCTTCTCCTTGTTTGGGTTGTAGCAAACACCAAATCCTTCCTTGATCGCCCAAGAACACGCAAAGATGAAGAATAAGCAGTGTGTAAGTGTGGTTAGAACACCAAAATTGATGAGTTCAAGTAGATGCTCAAATGGAGAGATAGATCAAGAATATCTTGCATGCAATTAGATTCATGCAACAATTGTACAAAGTACATGAAGAAGACTTAATACCACTTCTTTTTCACTCTAGAACTCTTATAGACCTCTTATCCTCTCACTTAAGTATGTTTTTGACTGGTCAGCTCCTTGTACATAAGTGAAGAACCCATTTATATATCAACTGTCGAGCCTTCGGTCACTTTCGTGGCCTATTTAAAATAGCCATATACACTTTATTTTTCATCCGATCTTTTAAGTGTGTGATCCTTAGGTTCCAAGTTATTTTGGGCATTTGAATTAACTCTTAATTCAAGCAAATCATAAAGGGTTTCATGATGTCAATTTATTGGAATCTAAGTGGATTAACACACGAACTCTTTAGTAGTTAATTATCCGACCTGTGAACCTTTCCATAGTCAATTACCATGCAATTCGTCCCTTCACCATTCTATACCCCACTTGGTTTGGAGTATGCGCTATGTGTCAACTGCCACTAGACTAACCATGTCACATCTAGTACAAGTGATATTAGTTCTTATCTTGGGGATCTCATTACTCTATATGTCAGACTCTCTTTATAACATATTTACTTTGGCCAAAGAGTCCTGAATACTAACCTGTCAAGAGGCCATAGGTATCATCTCCTTCTATCAGAAGTGGTGAATCCTTTATTGGCTACCCAATTACCTTCAAATACTAATAGCTATACCCAATCACTACCTTATGAGCGACCTCGTCTTGAGATAATAAGGAATGATGTCAAAGCATAGGATCAATGTCCAAGATATCCTTAAGTACCTCAAGTCTAAGGATATTTACACAATTGCTATGATGAGATTAATCATTGACATTTGATAGATCATCCATATGATAATCTCATAGTGGGTCATCCGATGTACTTACTACTCGTAGTAAACATCCACATGTTGACTCTAAACATCTCATGCTTATAGTTTCTAAGATCCACTGCTTGATCAAATCAAGGAGTATAACATGTGCTAATTTATTCGGATTAATAGTGTCCTATCTTATTAATCCTATAACTAGGGATAATTTAGATAATAACATAACTGCACATGATAGGAATCTCATTATCATGATCTCATTATGATTTCCTTCATACTATGTTTTGTATCATACACTTCATTAATTCGATTTAAGATCAACACTAATTTATAAATAAACAAACATCAAATTAATGAAAATTTGCCTTTTGCTTTATTAATCAAACTAAAGGTTGTATAAAAGTGCTAAAGGTGATTATCATTAGAGCATTACTCTAACAATCTCCTACTTGTATTAAAGTCAATCGCCTTTGTATCTAATACTATAGACGAGTACACTAGAATCAAATTTCATTTGAGGAAGTGGTTTAGTCAAAGGATCAGCGATGTTCTGATATTTAGGCATTCTCTCTATCTTCACATCACCTTTATTAATTATCTCCCTGATCAGGTGATATCTCTTGAGTACATGCTTGGACCTCTAATGAGACCTTGGTTCCTTAGCTTGAGCAATAACCCCATTATTGTTACAATACAATTCAGAACCACTCTAAGTTGCATAACAAACTTATTAATCTAAACAACTTCTTTTGTGGCTTTCACAGCTGCAATGTACTTTGACTCGGTCGTTGAATCTGCAGTTGTCTTTTATTTGGAACTCTTCCAACTGACCGCTTCTGTATTCAGTGTGAAGATGTAACCTGACTGGAATTTGGAGTCATTCTGGTCAGATTGAAAACTGGCATCCGTATGTCCACTCAGTACTAGCTATTCATCTCCATATACTAAGAATACATCCTTAGTCCTTTTTAAATAATTTAGGATATTCTTAATAGCCACCCAGTGACACTCACCAGGATCTGATTGATATCTACTCGTAACACTTAGAGCATACGATATATCGGGTCTAATGTATAATATAGCATACATGATTGATCTTCTTGTTGAAGCATACGGGATCAAACTCATGCGAGTCCTCTCATCTAGCATCTTTGGACATATAGATTTCAAAAGTTTTATCCCATGTGTCATGGGAAGAAAATCAAGAAAACCTCTCTGGGATTGCTCTATGCTAAACCCCTTTAGCACTTTATCTGTACATGTAGACTGTGAAAGACCTAGCAACTTTATTGATCTATCTTTATCAATCTTTATCAATCTTTATTCCCAATATATAAGTTGCTTCTCTAAGGTCTTTCATCGAAAAATTTCGGGACAACTAAATTTTGACTAATTGTAGACTTAAGACATCATTTCTCATTAGTAATATGTCATCCATATATAACATAAGGAATATGATAGCACTCCCACTAACCTTCTTGTACAGACAAGGTTCATTCAGATTTTGTGAGAAACCAAACTCTTTGATTGTCTCATCAAATCAGATGTTCCAACTCCTAGATGCTTGCTTCAATCCATAAATGGATTTCTAAAGCTTGCATATCTTTTTTTCATCTATAAATGTGAAGCCCTCATGTTGTATCATATATATATCCTCGGTAAGGTTTCCATTTAGGAAAGTCGTCTTCACATCCATTTGTCATATCTCATAATCATAATGAGCAGCAATAGCTAAGAGTATTCTAATAGATTTAAGCATGAATACGGGGCTAAATGTCTCATCAAAATCAATTCGTTGTCTTTGACGATAACCTTTAGTGACTAACCTCGCTTTATAGGTAATCACATTACCTTCCATGTCGATTTTCTTCTTGAAAATTCACTTGCACCCTATGGGTTTTAGCCCTTTGGGTAGGTCAACCAAAGTCCACACTTGGTTTTTAGATATGGAATCCATTTCAAACTTCATGGCTTAAAGCTAATTTCTAGATTCTAAACTCTTCAGAGCCCCTTCATAGGTTGTAGGCTCAAGGTCTTCAATAAGCAATACATCATTATGTTCACTTACGATAAATCTATATCTCTTTAGAACATTATGTGTCCTACTTGACCTACAAACATTATATGTGTCAGAAGGTTCAACTATTGTCTCATCTTCATAAATGATAATCTCAAGTTCACGTAGTTGATCTGCGTCTGTTTAAGCATCATAAACTTAATCAAGTTCAACTTTGCTCTCACTATCTTCTCTTAGAAGAAACTCTTTCTCTAAAAAGACAACATGCTTTGAGACAAACACATTTTGCTCTAAAGCATTGTAGAACTAATATCTAATTGTTTCCTTATGATATAGTATAAACATACATTTATCATATTTTTCTTCAAGCTTGTTTGATTGAATCCGCTTTACGTAAGTTAGACAATGCCAAACATTCATATAAGAAAGATAGGGCCTTTTGTTAGTCCATATCTCATAAGAAGTAACTTCAACTACTTTTAAGGGGACTCTGTTTATCACATAAATAGCAATCTCGAGTGTATAACCCCAAAAGGATTTAGGTAGATCTGCTAAGCCCATCATCAATCTCACCATGTCCAATAAGGTTCGGTTTCTCTTTTCAGCCACACCACCATACCATTATGTTGTGGCATGTAAGGCAAAGTCCATTGGGATACAATCTTCTTATCCTTGAGATAATTTAGAAACTCCTCGTTCAAGTATTCACTACCTTGATCTAATCAAAGTGTTTTGACACTTTTGCTGAGTTAGTTCTCTTCTTCATATTTGAACTATTTGAACATTTCAAATGCTTCAGACTTGTATCTCATTAGATACACATACCCATATTGTGAATAATCATTGATAGAGGTAATGAAGTACATAAAATCACCTTTGACATAAATGAAAATCGGACCACATACATCATAATGTATTAGGTCTAATAACACATTCGCTCGTTCACCCTATCCTTTAAAACGTAATCTAGTCATCTTGCCTAATAAGCAAGATTCATATGTGTCATATGATTCATAATCAAATGACCCTAAGCTACCACTCTTGTGTTGCTTACCATGCGTCTCTCACTTATATGGCCAGGTCAGCAATGCCATAAGTACGACAGTTTTAAGTTATCTCGTTTTTATCTTTTATTGTCATTGATATTTAAAATTGGATTGTACATATCTAATATGTAAATATCATTGCACAATGTAGCAGCACTATACAACATTTCATTCAACTTAATTGAACAACCATTGTTTGAAAAAGTTAAATGAAATCCCATTTTATTAAGACATAAAATAGATACAATGTTCTTTGTCACAATGGGTACATAATAGCAATTATCAAAAACTAACTCTAGCCCACTAGGAAGATACAAAATATATGTTCCTATGGCTAATGCAACAACTCTTGCTCCATTTCCTACTCGTAGATCCATCTCTCCTTTTTTGAGCGATCTACTATCCCTGAGACCTTGCATATCAACACTTATGTGTGAGCCATATCCGGTATCTAATACTCAAATGTTATGATAAAAACTAGTATTAACCTCAATGACAAATAACATACTTGAAGTAGATGGTGGAGCATCTAATGCCTTCTTCTACTTTAGCGACTCCAGATAATCTTTACAGCTTCTCTTCCAATGTCCTTCAATAGAGGCAAATCCTCTTTGATGTTGTCTCCTTTACCTTCATCTTGGCTACACCTCCCACTGGCTTCTTAGACTTCCTTGTCTTTTACTTCTTTTTACAAGAACTAGAAGCAGAGTCCACCAACATCATAGCCTTACTATCTTTCTTGACAGTTTGCTCAACTATTTTGATCATATTAATTAGCTCAGGTATCGATGTGGATATTTGGTTCATTTAATAGTTAAGCATGAACTGTGAATAACTATCAGTCAAACCAGTCAGAATTAAGTCTATACTTAATTCATGATCTATTATGAGACCCAAACTGGCTAACCTTTCAATGTATCCATACATCTTCAACGTATGCTGCACAGGAGATGATCCCTCAGCCATCTTAGAGTGGAAAAGCATACTCAATGTCTCGAACCTTTCAGACCGAGCTTGCTCATCAAACAATTCTCTTAGATAATAGACTATGGAATGAGCATCTATAGCCTCATGTTGCTTTTGCAGCTCTAGTGATATAGAGGCCAGCATAATATAACTAACTAACTCACTATCATATAGTAGCTTCTTATAAGCTTTTGGATCCTCATCAGATGCATCAGCAGCAGAGGGATCGGGAAGTGGTTCATATAGGATATATCCTAGTTTTTCAGATTTGAGAACAATTCTCAAATTCTGTAGCTAGTTTAAGATGTTAGGTTACGTGAGTTTGTTGGAGTCTAGTAGGGAGAGTAGGTTCACACCACACGAAGACATCATGGTGATTTAATAACCTAGAAGAATGAGAGAAAGTGTTAGAATGTACACTAATGCATATCAATAAGGACTTTAATCATATGCATTATGGGTTCCAATATTTTTATTCAAATCCATGCATTATGGGTCAATATCTAATATTACCAAGAATGACCTTAGATTTGCCCAACAAGCCACCTTAGGTCAATCAGTAGGTATCATTTATGCCAATTGCATTTAATTAAGCAACTATCAACTTGTGCCATCAACCTTTGATTCATAAACATCTGATGTATAAAACCCAACTTTCCCTCTATCCACGTTGACGTTGGGTTTGCCTAACAAATCAACACTTCTAGTTAGGACCAACCCATTAATCTGGAAATCTAATTTCCATGGTTTGAACATATTCGTATAGAGCGGGCTTAGGTTTGCCCAACAACCCAACTCTAAAAGAACTCTGATTCTTGCCATATCAAAGGAAGGCGTAAGTCCTAACATATCGATTGAGGGATTTATTCTTAAGTCTCACCATTTCTTGGATGATATTGTATATATATCACACACACACACACATATATATATATATATATTCAGATTATGGACAACTCAATTAAATTGAGCCTATGTCCATAACCACCCTTAAAATGCATGTATCACGCAAAGGAAGTTTAATTTAGGTTGTAACTTGAGTACACTTATAAAGTTTGTGATTTGATTCAACTCTTGAACCGAATCAAGTACTAGTGTTAGTCTCGGCTAATTCGAATTTTGAATGTGATTCGATTAGGGACCCTAAATTTCAATTATTTTGATGTTCAAATTAAGCACTTTAATTTTAGTACACATGCCTTTTTCTAATCACACTAAAAATGTCCTGCTCTACTTGAATTAATTCTAAATTAATCCTTGGGGTTTCTGAAATTCCCAAACATCAATTAGTCTTCTATAATATCCTTAAGTCATCTCAAATTTATCTAGACAATTTCAGCACAAGTCAAAAATATCTTGACCCTAACTTCAAGTACATGCACTTAGCTTGCTACTAGCATCAAAATAATACATTTATTATCTCATAAAAGCTTTGTTAAGGTTCTATAACCAATGTATATACATATAAGTCATTAAACAAGTCAACTCTATCAGCTTTTAAAAAGCTTACCAATGTTGACTTTGACTTGATTTATAAATTGAATCAAATTAAATTAATTGCCGAAAAATTCCACACTCTTATACACATTCTAAATGTGTGTAATAAAAATATTCCAGAATCTAATTCCTAAGAATTATTTATTCACTTAGTGGAATTAGCCAACACATCACATGTCTATGACACTTGTCATACTACTTCTAACATTAGTCATACTTTTCATCATGCATGCATAAGATAATCACTATAACAAATGTCACACGTCTCATACATATAGCAACATTTTATCTTGCATGTCCATGTAGAAAATTCATAAAAACAATTTTTATAAAATTTAATATGGAATTTACAAACATACATGTTCATTAGATTTCTAGAATTTTTGGAATTTTAGACAAGCACCAGATTGAAACTAAATTCGTAATAAAATAGTACAAGACATTCAATTGCAATTTTCTTTGACAAAAACATAAAATAACACTTTATAAACAATTACATTAAAGAAAATCAGAAAAATAATTTTCTAAAATTATTACGAAATTTTCAAAATCAACACATGCATTTAGTTTTCAGAAATTGCTAGAAACCATCATATGAACAGACTAGATATAAATTCTAAATAAAATCACAAATGACATTAAATTGCAATTTTCTTTGAAATAAACATGATACAACATCTTATAAACATTTTTGTGAAAGAAAAATTAGGAAAACAATTTTTCTAGAATTTATATGAAATTTTCCAAATCAACATGCATGTCAGTCATAACCTAGCAAGCACTTTGCACATGTTCAATACATCATCTAATACATGCATGGCCTAGCTCTGATACCACTGTTGGGAGGAGACATAGATTCATGCATCACTTACATGATAATGCAATGGAAGAGTCAGAATCTAAATTCCTACCTATGAGTTCCCTGAAATTCCAGAAACACAGATGTATGTATAGACAGATCATAAAAACATGAAATTTAAACACTTGTACCTTTTCGATACTCCTCCTTTCTTGATTCTTCTCCTTGTTTGGGTTGTAGCAAACACAAAATCCTTCTTTGATCACCCAAGAACACGCAAAGATGAAGAATAAGCAGTGTGTAAGGGTGGTTAGAACACCAAACTAGATGAGTTCAAGTTGATGCTCAAATGGAGAGATATATCAAGAATATCTTGCATCTAGACCCTTTATCCTCTCACTTAAGTGTGTTTTTGACTAGTTAGCTCCTTATACATAAGTGAAGAACTCACTTATGTATTAACTGCCAAGCCTTCGGTCACGATCATGGCTTATGAGCCATGACCGTGGCCTACTTAAAACAATCATACACACTTTGTTTTTATACAATCTTTTATGCGTGTAACCTTAAGTTCTCAGTTATTTTGGGCACTTGAATTAACTCTTAATTCAAGCAAATCATGAAGGGTTTCATGATGCTAATTTACCAAAATATAAGTGGATTAACACATGAACTCTTTAATAGTTAATTATCTGACCTATGAAACTTTCCATAGCCAATTACTGTGCAATTCGTCTCTTCACCATTCTATACCCACTTAGTTCAGAGTATGAGCTATGTGTCAACTCCCACTAGAATGACTATGTCACATCTTGTCCAAATTATGTTTCTTATCCTGGGGATCTCATTACTCTATGTGTCATCGAAGACTCTCTTCATGACATATATTTGCTCTGGCCAGAGCCTCCCGAGTAATGATCCCGTTAAGAGATTGTGGGTATCATCTCCTTCTATCAGAAGTGGTGAATCTTTTATTGACTACCCAATTACCCTTGAATACCAATAGTTGTACCAATCATCACTTTATGAGCGACCTCGTCTTGAGGCAATAAAGAATAATGTCAAAGCACAGGATCAGTGTCCAAGATATCCTTAAGTACCTCAAGTCTAAGGATATTTGCACATTTGCTATGATGAGATTAATCATTGGCATTTGATAGATCATCCATATGATAATCTCGTAGTAAGTCATCTGATGTACTTACTAATCTTTGTAAGCATCCATATGTTAACTCTAAACATCTCATGCTTATAGTTTTTGAAATCCACAGCTTGATCAAATCAAGGAGTATAACATGTGCTAGTTTATCCATATTAATAATATCATATCTTATTAATCCCATGACTAGGGATAATTTAGATACTAACATAATTGCATATGATAGGAATTTCATTATCATGTTCTTATCATGATTTTCTTCATGCTATGTTTTGTATCATAGACTTCATTGATTCGATTTAAGATCGACATCAATTCATAAATAAACGAACATCAAATTAATGAGAAATTGCCTTTTGCTGTATTAATCAAAATAAAGTTTGTACAAAAGTGTTAAAGGTGATTGTCTTTAGAGCACTACTCTAACAGGTTGAAGAGAACAAAGATATTTTAATCAAGTTAGATCTACTCGATGGAACTTTATGATTAAATATGAAATATTTAATAAATGATGATCAATATGAGATATTAGATTTTATTTAGGCATAATTGGTATTTAATTAGAATTATTTATAATTCTAATAAAAGTTTAATTAAAATTAGAATTTAATATCAATTAAAGTATTAAAATATCTAAAAATTATTATAAATAGGCTTAAACTCTAATGGAGCTAGCAGTTCTTGCTTAACCCTCTATGTTTTTAACTTGTTCTAAAGATACTGTTAGAGATCGGACACTTGTACCGCTATAGTGGTTGAGATGGATCAGTTTTGAAACAATTCAAGAGACATAACAAGATTATGATCAAGCTTCGGAATACGATACGAATTAATATTCATGTTTTATTATGATTTAATTGTTAATCATTTTATATAATTAAAGTAATCCGATTTTCAAGAAATCAAAATACCAACTATATCTCTTCACAAAATGCTAATTCATCATTTAGGAAAACTTGATATGGAAGAAGAAGAAGAAGGAGAAGATAATCATTTAGTATTTCAAAATTCTGTGTTAACTGGCAGATGTCATCAAGTAGGAAGAACAAAATAAATAATAATTTAGGACCTTCTGTGCCACCCCATAAATGTGTTATCTCAGTGCTTAATCTTCTGCAAGTTGCCGTGGACAAGATTGGCTAGGTGTGCAAGACATTAGAAGAATATCTCCGAGTGATGTTGGCCATTCAATATGCCAACACTCCAACAGCAGCTGATGTAAGGCTTATCTTGTGGACTTTCAGCAATTGTGTGATTAGACGTGGCTGCATTCCTCAGCCAAGTAATCGAACCACAGTTGTTGGGGTTGATAAAATTATTTGTTCTTTGTTTTTACTACAATCAATCACCCAAATACATTTGGCAAAGAATGCATATGGCATTTCACATCAGAATACAAAGTAATGACATGTCAAGTCATTGTATGGCTACCTGCTAGCTTAAAGATGAGTATAAGAATTTTTATCATATAGACAACATATCCTATCGTGAAATGAAGCAACAACGATCATATGATAGGTTCCTTATTAGGTGATCGAGCATTGTGACAAATTTCCTAGTCCACGAAGACACGATCTACTGAATCTACAAAATGGGACTCCCACTTTCACCGTCGTTTTCTTGAGATCTTTTAATGACTGATAGGGAAATCGATCAATCACACCTATTACTCCATTGAAACAATAAATTTTAGTTTAATTACTAGTTCTCCGTTTGAGCGAATGACCAGCTTAAGCCGACAATGACCCCTCATGCTCCTACCATTATCTTAATCATTCTACAAGCTCATCACTACTCTGCTTTTGACCAACAGCTAGCCAGAAGTGTCTCCAAGATGAGAAGTGATAAAAAGTACTCCCACTTTAGGTGCTGTACATATAAAATCAAAATCAGTGTATAAAAATGTTTTGTCGATAACCCCAGGATACAGGTGAATTGGTAAGGGGCTCTCCTGGTTTAAGTGAGGTCGCGGATTCGAACCGTCCTCATATATGAAACCGTTTAAAACTTGGGATCAGAGCTTTGCCTCCCGCAAGGGACCTACCCGGTTCGAACGGGGATTAGTCTGGGTGTGGATAGTTTAAAGGTACCTTCTCATAGTTAAGATCCTCTTAAGGCACCTCGTGAGAAACCAAAAAAAAAAAATTTTGTCGATCTAGTACCAAGACTTGAATAGCATTCCACTATTAATTTGGGATCCTATAAAGTATAAACCCTCAAGAAGATACGATCAGTTCCTTCCTATAATTAGCAATGATACATCTATTAATAGTATTATTCTTGTGAGCATTATTATTTAATTTCATGCCAATAAAAAAAACTCACTTAATCAGGTCCCAGTCAGGAATCTTTTACTCCATTTCGGGTAACGCAAGCCCTTCAACTAATTAATGTTGGCAGTGTGTCATTTCCCAATTGATACTTGCCATTGAGCAGAAATACGTGAATAATAAAGCGTGTAATCATCTTATCTCTTCGTGTTATATACATTATCTTCTCATTCATATACATCATGCTTTACGTGTTACAATGTTGAGGATTGCGGATAATTGCCTTTCTTTTGCGAGTTCGAAGCATTTATATCATTGGAGACACAGAGTAAATACGTAGCATCTTCAATGAGGACCGTTGAAGATGCCATGAGGACCATCAGGACTCGAAATGAAAAAGAATAGCGTCATTTTACATGTTATTGGACTGCCTTTAAACAAGTTCAGGAACTTGAAATTACCAAGAGGAGAAGTAGCATAACATACTTTCAACCTCAAGCAAATCCAAAAGGCATAATGAATCAAAGAAATCGAGTTCCTGTGACGAGATTGTGGGTTGGCTAGTACTTTTATAAATTGTCCGTTGGATGGCAATAGTTCCTTATACATGCATGCATAAATAAATATCGAAACTCATGAACAGGAGCGTTAAGTAGTATGGCATACATTTGAATGGAAATAGAAGCATAATTGAGGAATATATATACCTTGAACACCATCATGTTTATGAACAAAAACTAGAAATTTAAAGTGGGGTGACCACAAGTTGGTGGTGTACACGTCACCCTTGGTTCAACTTTTGTTTGCCTAACCTTTATATCGCTACTCCACTAAAAGGGAAGGGACCCATAAAGCAAGGAGCCACAATCCCATTCCCTTTCAATCTTTGTAGCCATGTACGATGCTTGGAAGCACAATGGTAGCGTAGCAACCACTTAATATTATAATATAGTATATTACTACATAACATACACGGCATGATGCCATGATCCACTTTTGGCGTCTCTCTTATCACGTTCTTGCTAGTGCCTAGCTATTCCAATCTATGGCTTATCCTTCACCAGCCAAACTGCTCTTCTGCTCTCTGTCCTATATATATATATATATATATAACAATCGATAGTTATGTTAGGAGCATAGATAGATCCACGTGGACATGGTAGATATAAATGTAAGCATGCAGAGTATATATAAATGTAGATATAAAAGATAAATTATTTCAAATACCTTGAACTATTAATAAAATGTTAAATACATTTTAATTTTTATTTTATAACACTGAATATCAAGATCTACAAAAATTGTATTATAGATCAAAACAAAACTATTAGAAGATTTTTAATATAATTACTATTTTCTAATATTCTCATCTTGATCAAGATTATAGATTCCAGCTTACGTACAAGCTAGTTCGCATTCAAATAGTTCATCTGTTGAGGACTACCTAAGCACTGCTTGAATAGATGAGATAGAAAACCATCAAATTATATGTCAATCGTAATTTAGTGACTCATTTGTAAACGATTTGTTTTGTACACACTGCTCATAAGGTATATTAATAAAAGCTTACAGGGAGGTGCGCACTCAGCACATCCATCGGGAGGGGAATCAGTGCGCGGATCAACTGGCAGCTATTGCAGGAAGTTTTTGTCCAGGAATACATGCTCTCCGTGAGCCCCCTTTGCCCGTCCAGGACCTCATCAGACGAGATCGACAAGGCTTTGAGTCCCGCCGAGTTTTACGTCATTTTGATTATTAGTTTCTAGTCCCTTTGTATGCAAATAAAAATAAAAATAAAAGCTTACACATTATGGTAAAAAAAATTATTTATTTTATTTTATTTACAAAAATTTTATTTAAGATAGTTAGGAAAGAATGAAAACATTCTAACGAACTTACGTAAAAACATTGAACTTTACATGTTTTTAGCTATTTTTATGGCATAATCAAACAATACAAATCTTGGATAAGAATCTACAATGCAATATAACGCCCTTATTGATAATCCTTTACTCCGATAGCATCTAGGGTTTCTCGAACAATATAATATCTCACATGGGGTAAATCTTTATCCCTTTCCCCGCTTATTTTATTTCACTTAAACAAACCAAACAACAAAATAACGCTTATAATAAAGGTCAATATGAAATCAAACAATAGATTCAATAGTAACAACAATAGACTTAAATGTAATTGGCTTTTAAATCTCTAATTTTATAATATTAGAAAGAACTATCAAAAATGTCAATCATATATTCAAACTTCTAACACTACAAGAAAAATGTAGATTAGCGACGGAAACTTAGCAACGGAAACATTTCCGTCGGCAATTAGCGACGGAAAGCATATTTCCGTCGCTAAAATTGAGTGATTTAGCGA
>JAOSBK010000008.1:36144505-36156105 GCA_027568895.1 Erythroxylum shatona | reverse complement strand
AATGAACTTATATATGAAAAATACCTACTAGGTTTAGGTCTTCCCTTATGAGTGGGAAGTCACCATCTATGAATGGGCCGTCTATGCCTGGGCCTGGGCCTGGGCCTAGCACGACCGACCCAACCATCCTTATTAATTGCATGTTGAATTGCCTTGAAAATGTAATCTGTATAATTAGGATGTGAGATAAATTAAAGGATAATTTTACAAATAAAATTATAAACATGCATGAAAAATTGTGAATGATACTTATTTTGAATAATTAAAATCTCTTTAAAATGACAATTATTTTAAATTGGATGGAGTATTTCATATTTATTCGGGATTCTATGAGAAATCAATGTTCTTACCGAACCGAAGTTAAATTTCATTTAAACATACTAATGAGTTCTTACTAATTCTATGTCCCAAAACGAGGAATGGCGATTTCTTAAGCGTCACGCTGCTCGATGTACATGGTGTTTTTAGAATAATATCTCACTCCACCTTCAATTTTATAGGAGAGGAGGTCACTTGCATGACTTATAAACAGTCTCTTCCTATTCCCTCTTCCCTGCCTTCTTTTAAAGTTTGTCCTCTTCTTCTTTTTCTTTTTTCCTACACTTGGCTTCTCTACATCTGGCCTTTGCTAAAGTTTGAGGGACACTCAAATTGAATGGAAGAAAGAAACAAAAGATCAAGGAGCTTCCTCCCGCTTTTCCCTTTTATCCAATCAAATGAATCCTGAGCTAGCTTGTCTTCTTTTTCTCTCCTTTTTTTTTCCTTAATGAAGCTTATATAATACTACCCGACAATTCAGTTGATTCGAATTCAACTTCTGAAATGGGGAAGAACATTACCTATTTACCATTGAAGATCGGCTTGCTCGGGAGCCTGCACAATATCACAGTTACCTTCTTTTTTTTTTTTACTATCTTCGTAAACCAAATGCTTTTAATCATTTAATCCAATTAACTCCTACGGTGTTAGCTCCTCTTATATAATAAGAATAATAATAATATCCTTACGGCTCACCCTGAAAGTTACATCCACGTATCAATCTCTTACTTTGGTTATTTCCAATAGTGGATGACATCAGGTGCATTAGAATTTGAAGACAAGTCGCTACATGAGCAGGCGTACACTTGTATGGTGAGGATGAGAAAAACCAATATGGAAAATAAATAGAAAACAGTAGGATGTAAGTCATGGAAACTTTGGTTTCTTGTATAAATACAAGTTTTATGCACCAGGATCTACAAGCAGGGACTGAGGTCAAGAGAGCAAAGGGCAAAAGAAAATGAAAATGATGCAAGACGAAATCCGAAAGGGTCCTTGGACAGAACAGGAAGACATTCTACTCATCAACTTTGTGCACTTATTCGGTGATCGCCGATGGGACTTTATAGCAAAAGTTTCAGGTTTGAAGGAGGCGGGAGACAACTACTAGGTATGCTTGTTCGGCGATTGACGATTTTAGGGTGGAGCTTTGTGATTAACAGCATGGTTTTGATGTAGGTTTAAACAGAACAGGAAAAAGTTGCAGGTTGCGTTGGGTTAATTACCTGCACCCTGGTCTCAAAAGGGGCAAGATGACTCCCCAAGAAGAGAAACTTGTGCTGGAACTTCACGCCAAGTTGGGGAATAGGTTTGAGTTTTGGCAATAACTTTACTGGTTATACCTTACAATCTAACACGAATATTTCTTTTCACGTCAGAAAGCTTAAATATTTACTTAAGGGTGAATGGTAGTTGATAGCGTATAATTCTTGCAGATGGTCAAGAATTGCCCGGAAATTACCAGGGCGAACCGACAACGAGATTAAGAACTATTGGAGGACTCATACAAGGAAGAAGGCTCAAGAAAGGAAAAGAGCTATATCTCCATCATTTTCATCTTCTACAGCATCTTCTAATGTAACCACAATGATTTCACCTTTCCACGGGACTGGAGCAGCAAGCTTTTACGATACAGGAGGACTTGAACTGGTGGGTTCTGGAGAAAAAACAAGTGAGACAGTGCAGTTCGCTGACAGTGGCTTTTCAATGGAAGAATTTTGGAAAGACATCGACAATATAGAACAAGTTGGAGACGGTTATAGGGAAGAACACTGCAATTTCTCTTGTCCTTCAATGGCTTCTCCAACATGGGAGTACTGTACAGACACGCTATGGAGGATGGACGGAGAGGAAAGTAAGATGCTTCTACCCTATGAATACGGGACGATGTTTTTAACCGGCTAATTTCATATTCTTTATCAAACAGATGTTCAAAACTAGTAGTATTCTCCGAGGAAGCTCTAACCCTGTGTAGCATGGGTTTTATCCTCGTTCTAATCCTTGTGCATAACCTGTGTCCTTGTTTGGTCTGTGTGTTTGCTTTTAAGAGAAGGATATATAGCCTCATCTCCCATACGGTATGAGGAGATTGTTATGTTTAATTAATTATATGCAATACAACTTCCAGACTTAGTTTTAGTAACATCTATATGAATCTTCACTTCTTCCACAAGATGAAGTGAAATGTCAAATGAATCACCATCTAAGCTATTGAATCAAACGATCAAAAAACCAAGGAAAAAGCAGAGGTCATAAGATAAAGACGACTCGTAAAGATGTTGCTTTCCAGAACAGTATTGCAGAATGAGAACAAAATTCTGCTTAAAAAGATATTCCAACGCTTCTGGTCAATGAGTTGTAGTTGATGAGATTGAGGAAATCAGGCATCAGTGGGTTGATGAATAAATCAAATATTAAGGTCTTATCAAGCTTTTGGGGGGAGTAAGATTATAAGCTGGACTGCACCATACGGTAAGTGCTTTGCCATGGCGTGGCCCTGCTACCGTAACATCTCCAAATATTATAATAGAACGAACTTAGTGGCTATCTTGCCATTTCCATTACCTATATTAATTGTTACGCAGAAGAGCCAAAGAAGTAAAAGAAACAAAGAGGAAACGTGTCTGTTTGATCAACTAAGATTTTGACATGCACCTTCAGCTGACCCTACAAGACCCTTCACCCAATCATTGTAAAGGAAGAAAGCAGAAACTCTCAGGGCAAAATCTTGTCCAGAATTCTACTTTTACAGTTGGCGATTCAGTAATCTCGAAATAGTACATGGTTTTTGCAACGCAAATGAGGGTCCAACTCTAGCAAAATGGCAGGTGTACCTTTAATACCTATACTGGAGCTTTTGGTACTTTGTTCCATCATATTCAACCATATTGTAGTTTGTGTTGTACTTCATGTCCTCGAAACAACAAAATGGAAGTCGAGGTCTCGCATTCTCTGCCATTCAAATTCCCTGTCTATAATTCTTTTTACAGTACCTGTACTTTTGAGAGACTTGTACATTCTAAAAGGTACCCAAAAAAAAGAAAACAATAGAAAAGACAAAATCTGCTTTATTGCTTCTACTTTTGCTACAACATGTCTCGCTTAAATTCCGCAACCTGTTCTTAAGTTACGCATGTGCGTATGGAGCCACCTTTCATCTAGCAGGCTCTAAATTGCATGAAATAAAGGAACGTGCGATAATTATAGGGGATATAAAGAGGCAAGTGATTATGAAGAACTAGTTTGGTGGATTTGGTGGGTGAAATCAACTTTGGTGCCAAAGGCGAGTTTAGAAAGATAATCGATGGTAAAAAGACCGAGAACAATGAATGGATAGAGGAATGTTGCTTTGTAAAACCTGCTGTGTTGAAACTAGCTGAGGACCTTGCAATGGCCATCAAGTTAAAGAAGAAAAGAAGAGTGAAGGTCAAGTTGAAGCATCCAAGACTCCTTTGAGTTGATGATACTTGATATAATTCAAGGTTGCATAGATTGAGGGAATGAAGATCAAGTCCAGATGAGTGAAATTCAATGCAAAAGGGAAGATGAGGGCAAGATAGAAGCAACAATGAAGAACTCAAAATGTGCAGATTGAAAGAAGATTCAGAAATAGCAGCATGAAGAAGAACAGAACAGAAGAAGAAATGCAGAGAAGGAAGAATAGCAAAAGTCTGAAGCAAGATTCCAGGAAGATTAATCAGTGAAATCAAGTTTTGTTAGAGCTAAACATCACACGTATAGTTGGAGCATCTCAAATTCCATGGCTGACAATCGTATTTGGAGTGTCAGGATTTTGTCTGTTGAAGAATCAATAGCTATTGAAGACATCAGTTTCTGTCTTTTGCTAAGGACAATTTCTGTTGCTTTTGTGTTTTGCCAAATTAGGAAAGCATTGTACTAGGCTAGTCATTACTCATCAATTCATGTCTTCATCTTTTAGGTTTTACAACAGATGTAGCAGAATGTTCTAGAGCTGATATATAAAGCTCATTATCTTTTCATTTTTCGGATGTATAAAAAAAACAAAAATCTTCAATACTAACTTCAGCTTCATTTTCCAGTTTTCATATTGTGTTCTATTTTTGATTTTCAGAAGGTGAATTTTAGAAGTTGAATAGCAGCAGTAGTTGTTTTGTTTTCTGAAAAAACCTAAAGCTAGTTTATGATTAGATTTGAGAGTGAAAACCAAAACTCCATCAATTTTACAAGTTTTTGTCCAGTTCATTTTGATCAGCCTTTTTGTATTTCCAAATTGTTTTTCTTTTCTTCATGAGCAAAGGTATAATTCAAAGAGTGAGTAGCTGAGGTAGCTTTCATACATACAAAGTTCACAAAACTAAATTTATACTGTTCGGATTCATTAGGAGAGTTACATCCATTTCTCAATATACACAAAATATTTAGCCATACATTCACGAATTTGTAAGGAATCTAAGTTGCAATACTGGAGATAGATTATACATTTAGATTACAAATTGAGGAACAGAAGTTGCAAAACTTTCATCTTGTGGAAGTTTGCGTGAACAGCGCAAGAGGTGCTCGACGATTTGCTTCAACCAAAACCTCTGCTCGACAGGTTGCATAGTGAAAGTGCTATCTTCAATCCTCGAAGGGGCATCTTTAAGAGTGGTATCAGAGCTCCACGGTTCACATAACCTGGACTGAATCAAAACATGGTAGGCACAAGTATTCCGACAATTAGTCTGCAGAGCATTCAAGCAAATATACCCGTATTGATAGGTGAGAACTACAAGGCTTGGGCACTTAGAGTTGAAAACTGCCTCAAGATCTGTGAATGCTGGGATGTGGTGAATGAAGGAGTTGTTGATTATGGAGAAATAGCAGACATGACAGAACAACAAGAGTTGAGGTAGAGACAAGATAGAGATATAGACTTCAAAGCACTCATTTTTCTAAGATCAGCGGTGAGTGAAACCATTTTATTGAGACATGTTGGATGCAAGAACTCAAAGGAGTTGTGGGATACATTGAAACTAGAACATGTAGGGTCTGTTCAATCATTGAGGCTAAGAAAACAAGCTGCTATGAGAAGTTTCAAAAAAATTTCAATGAAGGATGAAGAGAATGTAGCTGCTGCAAAAAAAAGATTCACGGGATTGGTACAGCAACTGAAGGAGTTTGGTGAAAATACAAGTTTAGAGAGGTTAGTTGACAAATTTTTAAGCAGATTGCCTTTAAGATTTGAAGCTAGCATAGCTCCTGTTGAATGCTAGTTTAGTAATGACCTTGATTCTGTCACTTTGAAGCAAGTTTTTAATGTTTTGGAAATGCATGAAGAGAGGCATAGGGTGAGAAGAGAAGGTGAGGAATATGCATTGAAGGTTGAACGGTTTAAAGTTCCAGAAAATCTACCCTTCCAAACTCAAACAAGAAACCTGAACCAAAACTATTATGAACCAAGCTTGATGCATTCGCAAATCCACCATCTGTTACAAACTCTCCCACAAAACAACCAAAATCAGTTCCAAACATCAACCCATTCACAGCATCATTCCTACAAACCCCAGATACAAAACCAACAGCCTTGAGTTTATCCTCAAACACAATATCCATCACCTATGCTTTACCTGAACCTCCAAACCATTAACCAATTTCCTGGCAACAATGGAAATCAAATGCAAAGTGGAACAAGAACATCAAAATGGGGCATGTTTCTAAGTTGCAAATTTTGTGGAAAGACAAATCATGCAGTTGAGGAGTATTTTTGGAATGAAAATGCTGATTGTATTCACTGTGGGAAGAGGGGACATTTGAAAAGAGTATGCTATGAGAGGTGGATATCAGAACAACAAAATCCCCAAAGCCCTATCTATGGAAAACCCCCACTAATACATCCCTTCCTAAGACAAAACACTTCCCCTAATCCATTACCAACTCAGACCAAACCTTATCAAAATTTTCCTGAACACCAAATGTATCAAGCACACCATGTTACCAACTCTGGAAAATCACAAATTCCACAGCATTATCTACACCATCCTCAAATGATTCATCATCAACCTATTCAACCACAAATGAGCCATTCCTATGTGTCACAGCCAAATTACTCACAATAGACCCTTTACCAACCTATGCAAATCCAAGCACCAAACCAATTGCCACAAAACACCTCTAATGTAGAACATTCCTCAACTCAACCCTCTTCATAAATGTACCTAAATTCCCAGCTTATTTCACAGCCAAACTCCAATACACAACCAGGAACTTCACAACCAACCAAACCTTTTGAAAAGCTAATAATTGAAGAAAGTGTTTTTTTAGTGGAGACTTAGCATCAACCTAAAAACCATGCATCAACTGTCAAGTTTTGTGGAGCTGAAGCAAATGTTGAAAAAGGAGGAGATTGGTTGGTGGATAGTGGTTGCTCCAACCACATGTCAAAGAAGAAGGAGGCTTTTGTTGAAACAACTACTGACTTGAATACCATGGTGAAGGTTGGCAATGGAGACATCATACCAGTCACTTGGAAGGGAAATGTGGAGCTGATTACCAAAGCTAGAAGTACCATCCTTGAAGAAGTTTATTACATACCAAAACTTGATCAGAATCTAATAAGTGTTGGACAGCTTTTGGAAAAGAATTATAAGGTCTACTTTGAAGATAGAATGTGCAAAATATTCAATCCTCATGGAGAGCTGGTGCATAAGGTTCCAATGAGAAACAGAGTTTTCAAAATAAAAATGGCAGAAGTAGATGGAGTGTTTGCTGCTGTTTGCTGCTGTACCTGTGACAGAACTAACTCAACTGTGGCTCAGGAGGTATGGACATGCAAACTTAGATTATATTGTTAAAATGCAAAGGAAAGAGTTGGTTCATGGAATACCACAACTGAGTAGTAAGCTGAAGAATGTATGCGAACCATGTGCTAAGGGAAAGAGCCATGTCTTACCCTTCCCAACAAGTGAATGGAGAGCCACAGAAAAGCTACAATTAGTGCATACTGATGTTTGTGGACCAATGAACACATCATCAGCTGGAGGAAGTAGATACTATGTTGAATTTATTAATGATGTTTCAAGATACACTTGGATCTATTTCATGAAGGATCAAGTGTTTGGCATGTTCAAAGTGTGGAAGGCAGAAGCAGAAGGTCAATGTGGGAAGAAGGTAAGGTGTATGAGAAGTGATAGAGGAGGAGAGTATATATCGAATGAGCTGAAGAATTACCTTGAAAGAGAAGGGATTTATCATCAATATTCAGTTGCTTATACTCCACAGCAAAATGGAGTGTCAGAAAGGAAAAACAGAACAATTATGGAGATGGCTAGGGCTATGATGGTTGGAATGCAAGTACCTAGAAGGTTCTGGCATGAGGCGTGTTTCACTGCTGTGTATTTGCAAAACAGGATGAAAACTAGAGCATTGAAGGAGAAAACCCCATTTAAAGCTTGGTTTGGAGTTAAACCGAAAGTGAATCATCTAAGGGTGTTTGGATGTGTAGCTTTCATGCATATTCTTGAAGCAAAAAGGACCAAGCTAGATGAAAAGGCAATGAAGGGAGTGATGATGGGCTATAGTACTGAATCTAAAGGTTATAGAATTTATAACTCCGAAATAAAGAAAATGTTGGTGTCTAGAGATGAGAAATTTGATGAAAGCGAGGAATGGAATTGGGAAGAACCAGTGGGCAAAAATTTTAGAAGAATGGAGTTTGAATGATGTGAATGCTGATCAAACAGAGGATGGGAATGCAGATGGTGACAACAATCATAACAATGCAGGAGGAGATGGATCACAGGAAGAGACAAATCAGTCGGATCCATCAAGCTCCAATGATTCTGGTAGTGATGGTCTTCAGGAGGAGCTTTTGCCAAGTTCTGAAAATGATGAAATCAATTTAGATTCACAAGAAGGAACATCAAGCTCGGATAGTGCTCATAAGACAGGAGACTTGGCCTCCATTTACAATGAAACTAACCCTTTGTCTGATTTCAGGTATAATGCAGCAAATGAAGAGGAGACAGATGAAGCTTTGACAATTATGGAGTGTGCTTTGCCAGCAGAATGTGAACCAATAACTTACAAGCAAGCTATCAAACAAGGAGTTTGGCAAAGCTTAATGGATGAGGAGATGAAATCCATCGAAGAAAATGGAACATGGCTGCTGGTGGATCTGCCTAGTCCTGACACTAAGGTGGTTGATTCCAAGTGGATTTACAAGAAGAAGCTGAATCCTGATGGAACAATCAACAAGTATAAAGCTAGGCTTGTTGTGAGGGGATATAAATAAGAGTATGGAGTGGATTATACAGACACATACGCACCAGTAGCAAGGTTGGATACAGTCAGATTATTGTTGGCTCTAGCTGCAAATAATGGGTGGAAAGTTCATCAAATGGACATGAAGAGTGCTTTCTTGAATGGAATGCTAGATGAAGATGTCTACTTGAAGCAACCCAAAGGTTATATGGTAAGTTGACAAGAACAGAAGGTGTATAAGCTTGTGAAGGCCTTGTATGGATTGAAACAAGCTCCAAGAGCTTGGTACTCGAGGATCAATAGCTATCTAATGCAAAATGGCTTTTCAAGAAACAAGAGTGAAGCAACCTTGTATGTAAAAATCAGAGGTGAAGATAAGTTGATTTGCTCTTTATACGTTGATGATTTGCTGATCATTGGAACACATGATAAGTTAACAGAAGAGTTCAAGGAGATGATGAAGTCAGAATTTCAGATGACAGATTTGAGAGAAATGAGCTTCTTCCTAGGATTGGAGATAGATCAAAGAAGAGATGGAATCTTTGTACATCAGAGGAAGTATGTTGAAGAGTTGATTGAGAAGTTTGGTTTGAAAGAGAGCAGTGGAATGGGGATTCCTATGGAACATCAATTGAAGCTAGAACCGACAAGACCAGGTGAGGAATTTGATGTTACTTACTATAGGAGTATGATTGGATCATTGATGTATTTGAGTGCTTCAAGGCCTGATATTGTGTGTGCCGTGAACATATGGCTAGTTTAATCAATTACCTTCGAGGCAACATGCTGTTTATGTTAGGAGGATTATTGGATATGTTAAGCATACAATTGAGTGTGGAATCTGGTTTGGAAGAAGTAAAAAAACAGAGTTACATGTATTTAGTGATGCTAGTTATGCTGGAAGCAATGAAAGCAAGAGTAGAAGTGGTTATTGTTGCAGCCTTGGATCTGGAATATTTGCTTGGAGTTCAAAGAAGCAAAGAAGTGTTGCACAATCTTCAGCTGAAGTTGAATATATGGCAGTGAACGTGGCTGCCAGGTAAGCTCAATGGTTAAAGAAAATTCTATTATATGTTAATGAATTAAAGGAAAGTTGTGTGACAATATACTATGATTCAAGTGCAGCTATTTCGATGGCTAAGAATCCAGCTGACCATATACGAACTAAGCATATAAAGGTAAAGTATCATTATGTTCAGGAATTGATTGAAGAATAGGAAATCAAGATGGCCTTCTGCAGATCAAGCTTTCAACTTGCAGACTTGTTCACCAAAGCATTACCGAAATGGAGGTTTGAATCCTTGAGAAATATGATAGGTGTGCAGGTTCCACAAAGCAAAGGAGGAGCTGTTGAGATAAATTTCTTTGTAAAACTTGCTGTGTTGAAACTAGCTAAGGACCTTATAATGGCAATCAAGCTGAAGAAGAAAAGAAGAGTGAAGATCAAGCTAAAGCATCCAAGACTCCTAAAAAAACTTGAGTTGATGATACTTGGCATAATTAAGGTTACATGCATCGAGGGAATGAAGATCAAGTCCAGATGAGTGAAATTCAATGCAAAAGGGAAGATGAGGGCAAGATAGAAGCAACAATGAAGAACTCAAAATGTGCAGATTGAAAGAAGATTTAGAAATCGCAGCATGAAGAAGAACAAAACAGAAGAAGAAATGCAGAGCAGGAAGAATACCAAAAATCTGAAGCAAGATTCCAGGAAGATTAATAAGTGACATCAAGTTTTGTTAGAGCTAAACAACACATGTGTAGTTGGAGCATCTCAAATTCCATGGCTGACAATCGGATTTGGAGTGTCAGGATTTTGTCTGCTGAAGAATCAATAACTGTTGAAGACATCAGTTTCTGTTTTTTGCTAAGGACAATTTCTGTTGCTTTTGTGTTTTTCCAAATGAGGAAAAGGTTGTACTAGGCTAGTCATTACTTATCAATTCATGTCTTTATCTTTTAGTTTTTACAAAAGATGTAGCAGAATGTTTTAGAGCTGATATATAAAGCTCATTATCTTTACATTTTTTGGATGTATAAAAAAAAACCAGAAATCTTCAATACAAACTTCAGCTTCATTTTCCAGTTTTCCTATTGTGTTCTATTTTTGATTTTTAGAAGGTGAACTTTAGAAGTTGAATAGCAGCAGTAGTTGTTTTGTTTTCTAAAAAAACCTGAAGCTAGTTTAGGATTAGATTTGAGAGTGAAAACCAAAACTCCATCAATTTTACAAGTTTCAGTCCAGTTCATTTCGATAAGCCCTTTTGTCTTTCCATATTGTTTTTCTTTTCTTCATGAACAAAGTTATAATTCG
This sequence comes from Erythroxylum shatona, assembly GCA_027568895.1. NCBI lineage: Eukaryota > Viridiplantae > Streptophyta > Magnoliopsida > Malpighiales > Erythroxylaceae > Erythroxylum > Erythroxylum shatona. Next base: position 36,145,253 of record JAOSBK010000008.1, on the reverse strand, counting down.
AAGAGTGAGTAGCTGAGGTAGCTTTCATACATACAAAGTTCACAAAACTGAATTTATACTATTCGGATTCAATAGGAGAGTTACATCCATTTCTCAATATACACAAAATCTTTAGCCATACATAAGAATTTGTGAGGAATCTGAGTTGCAATACTAGAGATACATTATACATTTAGGTTATAAATTGAGGAACAGAAGTTGCAACACTTTCATCTTGTGGAAGTTTGTGTGAACAGTGCAAGAGGTGCTTGACGATTTGCTTCAACCAAAACCTCTACTCGACAGGTTGCACAGTGAAGGTGCTATCTTCAAGAACAGAACAGAAGAAGAAATGCAGAGTAGGAAGAATAGATAAAGTCTGAAGCAAGATTCCAAGAAGATTAATAAGTGAAATCAAGTTTTGTTAGAGCTAAACAACACACGTGTAGCTAGAGCATCTCAAATTCCATAGCTGACAATCGGATTTGGAGTGTCAGGATTTTGTCTGTTGAAGAACCAATAGCTGTTGAAGACATCAGTTTCTGTTTTTTGCTAAGGACAATTTCTGTTGCTTTTGTGTTTTGGTAAGTGAGGGAAGGGTTGTACTAGGCTAGTCATTACTCATCAATTCATGTCTTTATCTTTTAGTTTTTACAAAAGATGTAGCAGAATGTTCTAGAGCTGATATATAATGTTGGACCCCGAACCTTGAGTGACAATTTGACTTAGTAATATGAATGATTAAGTGGATGAGTTGATTGAAATAGAG
>JAOSBK010000008.1:36096046-36113923 GCA_027568895.1 Erythroxylum shatona | reverse complement strand
AATAAGGTACGAATTAAATTTCCGCTTTATTTTGATTCGTGTTAATCATTTTATAGAATTAAATAGATCTTGATTTTCGGGAAATCAAAAGTCACGAAAAAGTTTCATGATTATTCCGCTGCGGTCGGATCAGATCCGAACTCGATTTCCCAACAATCCTTGCGAATACGGAGGATGGAGTAATAGCAAGGTCCAACGTGAGATCCTCCCTCCTGCTTCATCTTTGAGACCATTTAATTTAATTGGAGAATGAAGCAAGAAGAGGTGAAGCAAGAAGAGGAGGACACCGTTGGATGAATTGGACAGTTGAATTACAATTTTTCGTCGCCATCCTATTCACGCTTAGTATATAGTAGTTAATATTTAATAATTATTATTCATTAATTATTATTTGATTATTAATTATGGAATTATTTATTATTTATTATTTTATTTATGTTATTATTGATTATAAATTATCACATGTTTTTATTAATTCTTATTATTAATTAATTGTTTATTATGTAATTATTATTATTATTAACTATAAATTATTAATTCCTATTATTAATTAATTTTAAAATATGTAATTATTAATTATTATTATTAACTGTGCATGTTATTATTTTTATTAAAATTTTTAATTAATTATTGCTTAATTATTATTTGATTATTAATTACAATATTATTCATTATTAAATATTTTTATTTATGTTATTATTAATTATAAAATATTATTATTAAATTATTAAATTTTTCTCACGGGTGTGATCACTCCTGTGAGCATGCTATTATCATTTAATAATTATTATTTCATAATTATTATTAGATTATTAATTATGGTATTATTCCTTATTAAATATTATTAAATATTTTTATTTATGTTATTATTGATTATAAACTCTTTCATGTTTTATTAATTCTTATTATTTATTTATTTATTGTTTATTATGTTATTATTATTATTATTATTATTATTATTATTATTATTATTAACTATAAACAAGTCACAACTGTGCATGTATAATTATAATTGATTAATATACTTAATATTCATATCTAGTATTGAGATGGATGACCACGCAATATATGACAAATGGAGGGTCAAATCGATTAAAAATCTTGTGTTTAACTTGAACTTGACGAATTCCGCCTATCGTGAGAGAGAGTTGGTCATCTGTAGTTGCACAATGGTGCACACGCACGACCGTAACAGAGAGGAGGCCATCTGGTCGTTACATGATCGTGCACAAGCACGATCGCACACTTCTGTCTGATAACTCTCTGCACTCTTCATTGTATGCCATTTTTTTCTTCTCTTTTTTTTTTCTTACGTTCTGTTCTGTTCCTACATGCATCTTATATCATCTACTAAGGACGAATGTACGACTACGTTTTCGCAGATGTTACTTCATATAAAAATTCATTTGCATACATGTTACCTGATAAGGAGATTATGCAAAAACATTTAAAAAAAATGCTTCACTGGTGTGACATGTTAAGTCACACCCGTGAACATGCTATTATCATTTAATAATTATTATTCATTAATTATTAATTATAGTATTATTCATTATTAAATATTTTTGTTTATTTTATTATTGATTATAAGTTATTACATGTTTTTATTAATTTTTATTATTAATTAATTGTTTATTACGTAATTAGTAATTATTACTATTATTAACTATTAAAAAATACCTCGCAGGTGTGACATGTTAACTCACACCTATGAGCATGCTATTATCATTTAATAATTATTATTTGATTATTAATTATGATATTATTCATTATTAAATATTTTTAAAAATTGAAAAAAATGCGAGCATGCTATTATCATTTAATAATTATTATTCATTAATTATTATTTGATTATTTATTATGGTATTATTCATTATTAAATATTTTTAAGAAACAGGAAGAAAATGCCTAACGGATGTGACATGTTAAGTCACACCTGTGAGTATGCTATTATTATTTAATAATTATTATTCATTAATTATTATTTGATTATTAATTATGATATTAAATATTATTAAATATTTTTGTTTATTTTATTATTGATTATAAATTATTACATGTTTTTATTAATTCTTATTATTAATTAATTATTAATTAATTGTTTATTATGTAATCAGTAATTATTATTATTATTATTAACTATTAGAAAAAAAACCTCACAGGTGTGACATGTTAACTCACACCTGTGAGCATGCTATTATCATTTAATTATTATTTGATTATTAATTATGGTATTATTTATTATCAAATATTATTTAAAAATTTTTAAAAACTGAAAAAAGCCTCCCAGGTGTGACATGTTAAGTCACACCCATGAGCATGCTATTATCATTTAATAATTATTATTCATTAATTATTATTTGATTATTTGATTATTAATTATGATATTATTCATTATTAAATATTATTAAATATTTTTATTTATGTTATTATTGATTATTAATTATTACATGTTTTTATTAATTCTTATTATCAATTAATTATTAATTAATTGTTAAATATGTAATTTTTATTATTAACTATTAAAAAAATATCTAACGGGTGTGACATGTATAATTCACACCGTGAGCAAGCTATTATCATTTAATAATTATTATTCATTAATAATTATTATTTGATTATTAATTATGGCATTATTCATTATTAAATATTATTAATTATTTTTATTTATGTTGTTATTGATTCTAATTTATTACATGTTTTTTTTATTAATTCTTATTTTAATTAACTGTTTATTATGTAATTATTATTATTATTAACTATAAACAATTAATTCCTATTATTAATTAATTGTAAAATATATAATTATTAATTATTATTATTCACCGTGCATGCTATTATTATTTATTAAAATTTTTTAATTAATTATTGATTAATTATTATTTGATTATTAATTATGATAGTATTCATTATTAATTATTTTTATTTATGTTATTATTAATTATAAAATAATATTAAGTCACACCCGTGAGTAAAGATTTAATAATTAAATAGAGAAAAGCGTATTGTCAGATTTAAGAAATAACGACGAAAACTAACAAAAGAAGGTGTCATCGGATCATTTGGACGGCAGGATGTTCGTAATAAATAACGGTGAAAACTATTTAAAAAAAGGAGCCATCGGATCATTTGGACGACATGATGAAATTTCTTGTTCATCCATACCGTTAGTCCTTAATATTATATACTTAATAATTGAACATACAGTTGATAAGAATGAAAATGTGTTGAATCCTTGCGTTCTCTGCTTTCCCTCTGTTCTGGCTTGTGCTGTAAGCTCAAGGAATTTCTCTCCTTTCCTTTTCTGCCATTAAATACTTCAAGCAATTTTGATGCTACAGATGAAGGAAGTGTGACTGTCCTCTAGCAACTATTTATGATGTATACATAATTGTCTTATCTTATGATATTGCTGTTGTTTCTGATGGATGGAGCAACTAGAGTAACAGTACTAACTAGTGGCTCAAATTGTATATTAACAACAAATTTGTGGTTTAGGTGTGGATTTTAGTGCTACTCCTCACCTAAACCTTTGTTAATGACCGTTGACCATAGATGTTGCTACGAGTATTGAACAAAAAGTAATTAAAGATAAACATTCAACAATTAGCAAAGACCCACATACAAACAACACCAACATCACCACCTTGAACAATTCAAACCGACGGGCACCCACATTTTGCAACCTTGTAATTTCGTCTCAAAATATCGAGACAAAATTTAGAGATGTTTCAAATCCTAATACTCCGAGGACGTGGGAAGTGGTTCATGTGTGCTTGGGGCAATAAATAACAGTTCATAGACTAGGGCAGCTATGGCAGCTCCAATGAATGGGCCGAGCCAATACACCCAGTGGTTGTCCCATGTCCAGCTAACCACTGCCGGACCGAATGAGACTGCTGGATTCATGGACGCACCGTCAAAGGCACCTCCGGCCAAGATGTTGGCGCCCACAATGAAACCGATTGCGATGGGTGCAATTATCCCAACGTTACCCTTCTTGGGGTCAAGGGCGGTGGCGTAAACGGTGTAGACCAAACCGAAGGTCATCACTATCTCGAGCACCACTGCGTTCCATGCACCAACCCCAGATGAAAGTGAGAAGGCCGATGTTTCCTGATGACCAACCTCAGTTTAGATTACACTTATTCAATGTACTTGATCGTCAGGTGACATTATAAATTTATAAGTTCAACGTCGGTTCTTACCAGTCCCCCAGTTGCCAACTTAAGAAGCAAACAAGCGACGACAGATCCGAGGAGCTGACCAACCCAGTACAGAATACTTCGAATCAATGTGATGTGGCCACCCACGAAGGCACCGAAAGTAACAGCAGGATTCACGTGTCCACCGGAAATGTTAGCGCCTACTGAAACCGCCACGAATAATCCAAATGCATGAGCCAGTGAGGCTGCCACTAGCCCCGCTGGAGTCGTCGATCCGTTATCGGTTAGTTTATCTGCAAATACATTAAGCTTTTAGATTCCAACAGACTTGGAGGAGTTCGAAAAAGTAAAACTAGGAAACTGGTTGCCAAGTCATACAATCAGTCGTATTGTTCTCAACGTGAGGCTAGACGACGTTATCGTGTAATACCAGAGATACGTAAACAGGTGGATTGAAAGTGACATCGTGGTTGCGGACTAGGGATAGTTATGATTATATTATAATTAAAAGTCAGATTCAACTTAGCTCTGGAGAAATCTTAACAAAGCTTACTCAAGTCAGTTTACTTACTAAAAGCCATGCCGGAACCTTCACCGGCGAAGACAAAAATGAGCACGCATATGAACTCTGCAAGAGCCGCCTTGAGGGCCTCGGGCTGGCCAGCCTCCGCCGGATTTCCAAACGCAACGCTAGTGAATGGCATCTTTTTGTTTATCAAATTTTAATTCAGCTTGGAGTGCTTCTTCTCAAGCCCGCCCAAGTTCAACTTGTCTTTTTTGGTGCAGAGCTTATGAGTAAGAGAGTTATATATAGTGGGGTGGGTCTAATGCGGCTTAAAAGTGCCAAAACCGGTATCCATACAGTAACGGGCACTTGTTTTCAACGAGGGGAAAAAAAAAAAGAATGCGTACGCTGGCAGCCAGCTGTCATTGTCCGCAAGGCGAGCCTCCCACCTGCTCCTATCATGCCACGTGGACGGATGATGTAACGTCGACCGGCCAATCAACAGCTCTAATCACCGACCAAAATAGTGGTGGCTACTGGGTCCCGTTTTGATTGTTTAAACTTTCGTGCGGCCGACCATTGGATTTGTTATTGAGGAATGCATTGAGGTGATGTGGACTACATACAGGTGGTTAATAGTGTTAATGCTTTTGTTGAAGTGGAGGTGTGATGATGTAACCAGCTCCGGTGGCCTACAACGTTCACGATTTCTATTGGATTTTCAGCGAGTTCCTTGGCCGACGATTATGATTGAGAGATTTGCTTAGAGAAAGGAAAGACTAAGATGAGACTACGTAGTGTGATGGTTTTGGTGGAAAATGGGAAAGGCTAAAGCAGGTACAAATAGTAGAACAAAGTAGGAAAACAACGGGAGCCTAACCTGACAGCAACAAACTTTTTGCAAGTTTACTCCTGAAGACGAAAATCCTCCACCTTTCCTAGACCCCAGTGATTTAAAGTCATTAACACCGAATTCTTCGATTCATATTTATATATTTTGACCAAGTTTCTCACTCTTTAATCTTCTATCCTCCATGAGAAGTGAGAAGTGAAAACAATCAACTTCGACTGAAAGCAAGAGATTTTAGTTAAAACATCAAATTACGATATCCTGTAAAACTATGTTTTTTTTAATATATTGCTGTGAGTTCATTCAAAAAGTTGTCAACTATGTTACGAAGTGTCTGATTTTACCTACCTATTTTTTTTTTAAAAAAGGGGAGTATGTAGATGTGTAAGAAATTCGAAGATAGTTTATAAGACAGGAGTCAACTATATGTATTGGATTTTGGAACCTTTGTGTGCTTATACAACATACACATGTCCATATGTAGATTTATGAGAGGAACCTGGAAAAAAAATTTAAATACATATACTTGCTAAGAAAATAAATTTAAAATACAATGCTAAAATTTTATTTTTTGGTTTAAGCCCTATAGTCAATCAGTTAATTATAATTTAGTGACAAATATTTAAAGGTATTTTTATTATATACATATTTAGATGTATATGATAAAGTTCATGAGATAAATATACATTGCAAATAAAATTATGATGACATTATGATTATGAGATTCATTGTAGTAGTGATATATTATCCCTAAATTGTTATATTAAGGCAACAAATTAATAGAACGTAAAAAGACTAATGCGTGTTATGTTTTTTCTTATGAAAGGAATATAGTTGATCTTATAGACTAAAGTATATTGAACAAACATATGAGTACTTATTAGAGAACAAATTCAATGAACTAATCCCATATTAGAAATCCATTTAGATCATTACTTGTATGTTTATGAAAATTCTAATTGTGATGATTGTATAAATGATCATTTGACTTGAGATCTCTAAAGTTATCTCATATAGGGATAGTTATATTTTGATAATTAATACTTATGACTTATTATAGTCAATGGTAGTTCAGTCGGTAGTCATTAGATATAACATGTACTATATAGAGGTAGTTAAGTGATTAATATAAATATGAGATGATCAATATATATATAAGATATTTAATAAATAAGAATCAATATGAGATGATAGAACTTACTTGAGTATAAATGATAGATAATACTAATTAAGTTTAATTGAAATTAGAATTTAATTTTAATTAAATTACCTAAGTTGGAGTTAACATTCCTTGCCTAACCCTTTTTATAATAGTTACAGAGTTCTCTCAACTCGTTTCGTGGATTCTGTTAGAGATTGAATACTTGTGTGGTTACAATTGTTAAGATGGACTGATTTTATAAACGTTTCCAAGGATAAGATAAGAAAATGATCAAATTTTAGAATATGGCACGAATTACAATTCATGCTTATTATGATTTATGTGTAACTTGTTTTATAAAATTTAAGTGATCTTAAACTTTTGGGAATTAAATATGAAAAATTTTGTAATTTGCTACACATGGGATCAAATTATGCCCTAATTTTCCAATAGTAGTATTAGAGCATACTTAAAATCTATAATTTGATTAAAATTGCTTAATTGTTATTGATTCGCTTAAATTAATGTTTAAAACTCATTAATTCAAAAGTTACATAATACATGAATTTCCATAATATTGATCAGAGCTTGTTTTGATTTTTTTAAAATTGAAACTTCGTTTTGCATTTTTGGGAAAGCTAGAATGTTTATTAAGGCTATGTTTGGTTGGACGTAAAGTTTTTAATGGAATAGAATGAAGTAGAATGTAAATAGGTGTAATATTAGAAAATTATTATTTGGGAAAGATGGAAGGATTCATAATATAACATAATGAATTTTTTTTTTGGAAGATAGATGGAATGGAATGGAATGTAATATATGTATAACAATAATGAATGACTATTCTATCCTTGATAGAAATAATGAGATGTATTGTCTTGTTGCTTATTATTAGGGTTGAGGGTATAATTAGTATTATAAAAAATTATTGAAGGTATGTTAGGCAGCATATAATTATCATTTTAAATTCTATCCTAAACCCCTAAATCGGATGTAACTTATTTTTACTGTTTAAGATGGAATATAATGTATTGTGAAACCCTCTCTTTATATCTTATTTTATTATTTTTTATTATAAATTTTCTTCGCAAACGATAGAATAATATTACATTCCTTTTATTCCATTACTGACCACCGTACCAAACATAGTCTAAAACTTACGACACATGTTTGTATCGACTTCTGGAACGCTAGACTAGAATAGTTATTAATTTTAGTCGCATGGCACTTATTTTGTACTTTCTGAAAAGTCAATCATGCCTCCCCTTTTTGTTTATGGAAAATATCAAAAATATCATTTGCCTATTTATTGTGGATTTTAGAAAATAAGATGCAAGTCCCTTAAGCTAGATTCTAAACTTTTGGTTTGGCTGTGCATTTTGAGGATTTGGGTTATTGCTTAAGTTGGATCAAAAATTAGTATGAGAATGTCTCTTCTGGTATGCCTCCACCCATGGCCGCTGATGGGAGACATTGCCAGTGGTGATGCCATTGGCAGGGGGATTATCACCACTGATACAAAGAATGTGATAGAGAAAAGATGCACCATACCACCAAAATAAAAGAGCACCAGAGGAGGCAGAAGAAACCCAGTGACGGTGCAAACATGGTGAAAAAAACCCTAGCTAGTTACAAAACGATGGGGTGATACATGCGTCCTACAGGAAATCAACGTCTGACTGAGGCGTGAATTACATGCCTTACAAAAAAACTCACGTATGTGTAGTTCACGTGCTAGACAGTCCCATTTTAATTCAATTTTGCTTTAAGCCTTAATTTTAAATTAAATTAATTTAAATTCTTAATAAATACGAAAAGTGTTTTCTAATTATTTAAATTTGATTTCAAAATGTTAATTTATTAGGAGTAATTTTTGAAATTTATTTTAATTTTTTAAAGAGTTGAATTATTAAATTAAATTAGTTATCAAATCAATAATTAGAATCCAGGAAAGGTTTAAAAATATTATCTTTCATAATTAGATTATGTTAGATAAATCAATATAATATGATTAGAGTAATCTTTCTCAATAGTAATGAGAGGTAATATTTCAAATAAAATAGCGTGAGTAACCAATTATATGATTAAGTCCTAATCTTATTTGGTAGTCATGACTTATAATCAATTATTTTCTTTTCTTATATTTATATTTTTCTAAGTGGAATTTACTTTACTTAATATAGTTTATACTAAGTTATTGAACCAAATTTCTTGGAAAAAGATTATGCTTGAGAAGAGTTCTCAAATGTCGATAAAAAAATTATACGTCCATTATGCAAATTTTCTATTAATCGATGTTGAGGATTTGGTGTTAAAGTTTTAAACATATGTCAAAATTATATAAATGACAAAATGTATTGACATTTTAAATTGACTAAAGTCTCATAAACTTTGATAAAAACATGTAATGATGTATGTTAACACTATGATAGCAAGATGTAAGAGGTTGCACATAATAGAGCTGAAAGGTATGGTACCTTGATAATAGTTGTCACTAGAAGAAAAATAATTTCATGAATTTTCTTACCTTTATGTGATATTTCTAATTCATATATATTTCTAATTCATGCATTTTAGTATTTGAAAATGCATTCATATTCAACATTAGTATAATTTTCATTGCATAGTAAGAAATAGATTATTAAGTAAAAGTAGATGATCCATGTTTATGCAATTAGTTTGTATATGTTGAATCAAAGTAGACTTGTGCTTAATATAAGTGGCAAGAATACAAAGGTAAATAATCGAGACAATCCTTTCATTATGTGTTGGTTAAATTAACATAATAAGGATCATAAAGTTACATATAAGGATATATATATCCTTTTTATTATGAATCATATGAAACTTGTGAAACTTGTTAAGTTGAAGAATAAGCAAATCAATCTTTCGTTAAAGGATGATTTGAATTATTAAATTTATATATGTGATGTATTGGATCAAATAACAATTCATAAAAGAATAATACTTGTATTTTATTATATTACTAATGACTTTATGTGATATAGTGATATGCGTAAAATAAAATATTGATCTTACAGACTAAAGTATAAAAATACTTGAATAAATGTGTGAGTGCTTATTAGAGAACAAATTCTATGAGCTAATCCCATATGAGAAATCCATTTGGATCATTACTTGTATGTTTATGAAAATTCTAATTGTAATGATTGTATAAGTGATCATTTGACTTGAGATCTCCAAAGTTATCTCATATAAGGATTGTTATGTTTTGATACTACTTATGACTTACTATAGTCAAAGGTAGCTCAGTCGGTAGTCATTAGATATAACATGAACTATATAGAGATAGTTGAGTGATCAATATAGGATTCATCATTCTAAAGTAATTAGGAAAATTGTTTCTTTGTTTTCGATTAGAATTGATATAGAAAATCCTTAGTCAAGGTAGAATGACGCTTCACAAATAGTTTATAAATATTCTTAATAGAATCAACTATTAATGGTAGAGAATTAACATGATTGGACTTAAATAGAGCAGACATATGTAATATCCTATTTTCCAGAACATGTTTAGGGTTTAATCCTAGATTAAGTATTGCATATACATGCATAACATTAGCTTTCATACACGAATTGATATTAGAACACATTACAAAGATAGCATATGCACTCAATTGACTTATTCTGAGGTATAAAAAATGTTAAGTGATCATGATGTGAATTATGAATTAATATGTCTTATATTTTGGTATGATTGGGTTTCAATTAGTAAATTGTAATTAATGTTATGGATTGGAAAATTGATGGATTAAAATGTACATTTAGGCTAGGACAAATGCTAAGTGGTAGGATAAATTGATACATGAAAATTTTGGATGATTTAGCCTATAATTAAGTGACATTTGGCATAATAAAATTGGTAACAAATGGACTAGTAATTAAATGATAATTGGATCAATTAGTATGTGACAAATGGACCAATTATTGTGTGACATGTGGACTATTTATAATGAGACATATGGACTGATTAATTGATGACATATGGCAGAATCTTGATGAGACAAATGTAATACATGCTTTACGACATTTGTCTTTGTAAGTTAGTGACACATAGCATGTGAGGTAGCAAGTTTCTACAACTGAGTTTCTGGTTCTTTTCTTGTTTCCTTCACCAAAATTGCTCCAAATTTTCTCTAAAATTTGCTTGAACCCTATCCAATTTTTTGCATGAAACCCATAAGTATATCGCTCAACAAATTGCCAGAAAACTAGCTGAATGTTATTATAAAATTGCGTTGATTTTTGCTTTCTTAGGAGGACTAGTATAATTTGGAGTTTTGAGATGAATTGGAAGCCTAATAGGTAAGTAAAAATCCAAGTTTTATGGCATGTCAAATGATATAAGAATAATGTTTGAATTGGATGAAATGCATGTGATATTGGTGAAGAAGAATTGCTAGAATATGTTAGCTGTAGTAGTTTCACTAAACATGCATTGGTAGTTTGGCCATAACTTGATCTGTAGACATCCAAATGAGATAATTTTAAGTTCATATTAAACTGGAGACATATTTCTATATTTGTTGTGAAGGAATATAATTTTAATTCTATTTTTAAGAGTTTTAAAATTTGGGTTGAAGTTGAGCTTTTGGATTCTGTCAAGGATTAGGAATAGTATATAGTATTGTAGGTATAACTTATAGAATACTAAACCAAATTGCATGAAATTGGTGTCATTAGAAACATAAAACATAAAGGAACAATGTTTTAGAAGAATGTGTTGCCTAAATCCTTCCTTTTCCTTGTCAAAATGGCCATTAAACATTGACTAGAAGGTTTTTCTTGAGAAGAGCTGGAATGAAGCTTGAATAAGAGGTAGTACACGATCGTGCACAAGCTGGAATGAACCTTGAATAAGAGGTAGTGCACGATTATGCACAAGCATAATCGTGATAGAAAGGGGTCATTAAGGGGTTTCACGATCGTGACAATGAAGGTATACTGCTGTTTGATAACTTTGAACACCCTTCACTTTTTTGATCGTAACTTCTTCTTCGGACCTCCGATTAACTTAAAATTTGAAATACAAGCTCCTCACACATTGCCCTTCCTCTCTACCAAATTACATTGTCATATGAATTCATTATGAAAAGATTGGTAATGACTGATTGATGATGTTATAATAATCAAGTGTATTAAGCTATGAATCTTAGCGCATGATTGAGTGATGAACTTATAATAAATTTGTATTTTTTAAGTGTAAACCTAAGTTCAAATTAGACATATATGAGTTTTAAAGTATGACTTATATGATTTTTGAAGTGTGAATGATCATAAGATGTGAATAGAGGAAACATACCCAGAATAGTCATTAAACATGCATTGAACATGATATGCGTTTATATGGGAAAAATGAACATTTGATTGATCGACTTTGTAATGTGAATTATATGTGAATTGCATGATTTTAGATGCTCAAGGTGGATGCCATTCAGACATTGTCGGACAATCCAGGCAATAATATAAATTGGAACGTATTGTGAGTCAACCTAGATGATCTTCATAGGATTGATTTATTTCTGTTTCTATTTAATTCCTATATATTGAACTGGTAATGAATTGATTGTGATAATTCTAGATAATAGTTCTAGGAGCTTGATATTTGGGAATGTATTGGAAGTGTCCTATCTGCATCTAAATTATGAATGATATATATATACTCAACGAAAGTTGAATGCTAGACTTAGGTCCAATGAATATAAGGTCCTATTTGTGCATCATAAATGAATGCTATTCATGGCATATTTTGTTATTTGATGCATTTCATAAAATACATGTTTAGATAAAGGCATTGTGATCAGAGTAGCCAATCTGAAAGAGCTTTAAGCTTAAAATTTTGCACGTAGAGCTTTGCTAAGTGATTTTTATACTTGACTAAGCTCAATGGGCCAGTATTTGTATCTGTATCTGAAAGGAGCTCGGTCACAAAAAATAATAACGAATTTGGAGTCTCTTATGCATCCACATTTGTATGCTTATGATTATAAAATATATGATCATAAAATCTTTTATGAAATTGTGATGATAAAGTGATATGCCATGATAATGTGATTGATTGGGTTATTCATGTTCTAAAAGAATGATTGTGAAAATTGTTGGTTGTGTGATATTTGTGTATTTAACCTGAGTGAGATCATCAATGATGATTCATTCATTGAGTTTGCACAACTCATCAAACATTACAACATGGCTTTTCAGATATGAGACAAGATACTTAGTTCTTAAGATTATCTAGAGGAACATTTTGGATTAAGTTATGACTCAAAGATTTGTCAATGACATCAGAGGAGTTATAGACTGTATTTTGTAGTTTCTTTGACATATAGAACTTTTGTATAATGGATTGTAAATATTTGTTTCAATGACTACAATGTAAACTTTCGTTAATGAACAAAATGAAGTATTGAGGTATTAAGTATTGTATATTCTTTATGATGCCATTTAAGAGATTATGTTTGCTCTAACATACCGTTGTCATAGGATATGTACTTAAATGTCCTCTGGATGTTCAAGTATATACTCTATGGTAGTGAGATATTATACATTAATTCTATAATCTATGTCTAATAGGAATATTGTATGATGAAAGGAATGGATTATACAAAAAAATTCATGCATATAAAGGTTAGTCAAAACTACTTTGATATTCCTAAATATTTGAATGGTCATGATGTGTTCCTAGATGCTAATCTTGATCTATAAATATAAATTTTTTAATTAGAGAATTAAAGATAAATAAAAAGAGTTTAATTTTTCTAATCCTAAACACGATTTAGGGTTATAATTTGTATCAATTGCCAACATATTTGGGAACCTAGTAGCTTACACACAAAGAAAAGGTTATAAAAAGAAAATATATTTTTTTAACTTAGACTTGATTGTAAAGTTCAAGAAATTTTATGGTTATATATGAGATATTTAATAAATAAGAATCAATATAAGATGTTAAGACTTATTTGGGCATAACTGATTACAACCTAATTGGGCAAAGTTGATAGAAAATTCTAATTAAGTTTAATTAAAATTAGAATTTAAATTTAATTAAATTATTAAAATGTCCAACAACTATTATAAATAGTCTTAAGTTGGAGTTAACATTCCTCGCCTAACCCTTTTTATAATAGTTACAGAGTTTTCTCAACTCTTTCTATAGATTCTGTCAGAGGTTAGATACTTGTGTGGTTATAATAGTTGAGATAGATCAATTTCATAAATGATTCCAAAGATATGATAAGAAAATGATCAAACTTTAGAATAAGGCACGAATTACGATTTATGGTTATTATGATTTATGTGTGACTTGTTTTATAAAATTTAAGTGATCTTAAGCTTTTGGGAATTAAATATAAAAAATCTTGTAATTATTTTGCCACACATGGGATCAAATTATGCCCCAATTTTCTAATAGTGGCATTAGAGCATACTTAAAATCTATACTTTGATTAAAATTGCTTAATTGTTATTGATTAGATTAAATTAATGTTTATAATTCATTAATTCAAAAGTTCCATATTACATAAATTTCCATAATATTGATCAGAGATTGTTTTGATTTTCTAAAAATTGAAGCTTCCTTTTGCATTTTTTGAAAAGCTAGAATGTTTATTAAGGCTATGTTTGGTTGAACGTAAGGTTTTTAATGGAATGGAATGAAGTAGAAAGTAAATGGATGTAATATTAGAATTTTATTTTTTGGGAGAGATAGAAGGGTTCATAATGTAATATAGTAAAATTTTGTCTAGAAGATGGATGAAATGGAATATAAAGTATATATAATAATAATGAATGACTACTTTATCCTTGATAGAAATTGTGAGATGTATTGTCTTATTGCTTGTTATTAGGGTTGAGGGTATAATTGGTATTATAAAAATTATTGAGGGATATTAGATAGTACATACTTATCATTTTACATTCCATCATAAACCCCCCTAAATTGATGGTAACTCATTTTCACTATTTAGGATGGAGTAGGATGTAATGTGAAACTCTCCTCTTTTATCCTATTCTATTATATTATATTATAAACCTTCCTCCCAAACGATGGAATAATATTACATTCTATTTTATTCCATTACTAGTTACCCTATCAATCATGGTCTAAAGCTTACGATATACATGTTTGTATCGACTTCTAGAACGTTAGACTATAATAGTTATTAATTTAGTTGCATGGCAGTTACTTTGTACTTTCTGAAAATTCAGTCGTGCCTCCTATTTTTGCTTATGGATAATAACATGAATCTACCATGTTTTTGAAAAAAAATAGATCATATGCTTATTTATTGTGGATTTTAGAAAATAAGATGCATATCCCTTAAGCTGGATTCTGAACTTTTGGTTTGGCTATGCATTTTGAGGATCTGGGTTATTGCTTAAGTGGGATCAAAAATTAGTAGGAGAATGTCTCTTCTGGTGTGCCTCCACCCATAGCCACCGGTGGTAGACATTGCTAATGTTGATGCCATTGGTAGGGGGATTATTACCACTGATACAAAGAATGTGATGGAGAAAAGACACACCATACGACCAAGATAAAAGAGCATCAGAGGAGGTAGAAGAAACCCAACGACGATGTAAACACCGTGCAAAAACCTAGTTACAAAACAATGGGGTGATACATGCATCCTATAAGAAATCAATGTCTGACTGAGGCGTGAATTACATGTGCCTTATAAAAAAATCTCACGTGCGTAGTTCACGCGCCAGACAGTCCCATTTTAATTTGATTTTACCTTAAGCCTTAATTTCAAATTAAATTAAATTAAATTCTTAATAAATATGAAAAGTGTTTTCTAATTATTTAAAAATTGATTTCAAAAAGTTAATTTATTAAGAGTAATTATTGGAATTTAGTTTAATTTTTCAAATAGTTGAATTATTAAATGAAATTAGTTATAAAATCAACAATTAGAATCAAGTAAAAGTTTTAAAATATTATCTTTCATAATTAGATTATATTAGATGAATCAATATAATGTGGTTGGAGTAATCTTTCTCAATAGTAATGAGGGCTATTATTTCACATATAATAGTGTGAGTAACTAATTACATGATTGAGTCATAATCTTATTTGGTAACCATGACATATTATTAATTAGTTGCTTTTCTTATATTTATATTTTTAAGTGGAATTTACTTTATTTCATATAGTTTATACTAAGTTTGTGAACCAAATTTCTTGGAAAAAGATTATGTTTGAGAAGAGTTCTCAAATTTTGATAAAAGAAATTATATGTCCATCATGTAAATTTTCTATTAATTGATGTTGAGGATTTGGTGTTAATGTTTTAAAGATATGTCAAAATCATAAAAATAACAAATTGTATTGACATTTTGAATTGATTAATCTCTTATAAACTTTGGTGAAAACTTGTAAGATGTATGTCAACACCATGATAGCAAGATGTAAGAGGTTGCACATAATAGAGCTAAAAGGTATAGTACCTTGATAATAGTTATCATTAGAAGAAAATTGATTTCATGAATTTTCTTGCGTATTCGTCATATAATATAGATCATATATATTACTAATTCATGCATTTTAGTATTTGAAATGCATTAATATTCAACATTAGTATAATTTTCATTGCTTGATAAGAAATAGATTGTTGAGTAAATGTCACGACCAGGTATCACATCGGACCCATGACAACCGCTACATAACCGAGCTAACAACACTCACGCTATCCTTAATCCGACTATGCAAGGCTAACTGAATATCTATTCTTTTCTCTCTCTTTTTTAAATTTGAGCAGCACAACGACTGTGTTTTAAAAATCTCAAAAAGCTGCAAACAAATTCAAACACACTTCTATATTCACATCCAACCACAACTTCAGGACTTTGAAGTCCATTCAAGGCAATCTCAACAATAGTATCAAAAGATTCATACATAAAGTCATTTATAAAACACAAGGCAACCAAAAGTTGACTTACAAAATCATAAAGCGTATCTACATAAACACAGTTCATTAGACATTAGACCATAAAAGTACAAAATAGGAAACTACCCACATGTGGTAATTCCCTAAAAATGTTAAAAGACCACATGATTCACTCAAAGCTTCAAACTCACTAAATTAACCTGCATGATTGGAAAGCAGAGGGGGTGAGTACACTAGGTACTCAATGAATAGGAAAGACATATATCACAAATAGAATTTGATTCATACCAAGACGGTGTAAATAACCTACGAAGTGAAAATATATTACATAGAAAACACATAGGCCCAGCCTATGACTCAACGTATATTGGTTAGAAACCATATAGGCGTAGCTTATTAACTCACTCATTCAGTAAACATAGGTTTCAATTTCAATACACAAAAGTATAAAAACATCATATGTATAAATGAAATATCGATAGGAAAACCAATATCATGATGAGCCAAAACAATCATGTGTGACACCACTAGTTAGCCAAACTAATGTGCAAACCCACCGATACTCAGTTTTGGCTCGACTTTCATCTATGGTGAATCCGGACTACAGTCGACATCAGCATCATAACCCTAGGTGATGATCTTATTAGTGCCCAGACCCTAGGTATGGAATCACCCGTAAGTCTCATAGAAAGGTGTTAATACGGCGACTCGACTTTAATGTACCAACGTCAAGAGTACTGGGATTGCTTAATCAGTTGTGCCCAGCACACGATTGGCTAATCATTTTCTCACTAATCATAAAATAAATCATGTCCAATTATTAAGTATAAAATCAAGTAAGGCACCATGCCTTTATTTATCGGTCCAACTGATAAAATGAAACCTTATCATAGCTTTAAGCCAAAAGAGAACAAAAACATGCAGAACACATGACTTGATTATGCATATGTAAATTCCAAAACATTATCTCATGAAATAAAAGCCATCTTTTGTACTCTAAATGCAAAATTGTTCAAAAATGTAGTTTCAAAAAACAAAATGTTGTCCTTTACATTTCAAGTTCATATTGGTGGAAAACAATATCATTTCTCAAAATACATAATAAAAACGTCAACTGCATTCCAAGTGCAAAGAGTTAGTAAAAACAATGTCATTTATTAAATACCTAAGCATATTAGCATCCATTTGAAATTCAAGTCTACAATACGTTGCCTAGGTTCAAAATTCACATACAAGTCATCATGCTTATCTTAGGATGTTCTAATCCTATTTGAGAAATATGGTCTCCCCAACTCACCTCAAAG
>JAOSBK010000008.1:36037521-36095946 GCA_027568895.1 Erythroxylum shatona | reverse complement strand
AAGGCATTTAATGCCTTTAATCCAAACTTACTCATTTCATAACATAATTAAGCACATCTTTATCCAAGCATATTAGGTCGTTATTCATCAATCTAAGCAACAATTCAAGTTCACTCTAAGTTGACATAAAAGCATTTTCTAATGCATACCAATACAAAGCCTTAAATCCTAAGCCAAGTTCACTTAGGTATTTTAGCAAATACCTAATGTGCATGACTTTCAAGTCACATTTTCAAGACTTTATCTTAGTAATTCACGTTCCTATCTTTTTATATAGTAAACACTCCCATTCAATAACACATTCCACCAACCCATTCAAACTAACTCCTTTCATTTAAGCTACATTTATCAATTACACAACTCATTACCTTAATCCACTTCTTCTCCCATCATTTCGATCTAAACTTAACCAACACATATGTTGTTCATTCTTCATCATCAATTCACATCATACATGTATAATTAACACCATAGAATTCATTTAAACCATCAATTTTAAAAGATATTAAAAAATTCACCAACTTTCACCTAAAGGGGACAATTTCGGTTTTAACTTAAATAACGTTCTCCATGTCACATTTCATTCCTCTCAACCATGTTTCATGCATATTCAAGCATGGAAAACAACATACCTTATCACCAAACTCAAAATCATAATGTAGAGAGAGATGAGACAAAATTTATCTATACTTTCCTTTAGCAATATCTTCAAATCCCTTGAGAATTTCTCAAATATAATGATAGATTTGAGTTCCTTGACCCCAAATTAGCTTCAAACACCTTGGTTTGAACTGAAAAACCAAAAAGAAGGGTGAATTTTGGTGATGGCCAAAACCTCCTCTTCTTCCTCTCTTTTCTCCTTTCTTTTAATTAAAACAAGATGGTTTAAGTCTTAAGTAATGGGATGCACGACCATGAATGAAGAAGGGTCTAGAATATTGACTCTTTTTTGACCAAAATATGGTAAAATTACCTTTTTGTCCTTAGCTTATGTGAAATTACCATTTTACCCTCCAAACTTTTCTGCAATTAAGCCCAAATTTTAGGAATCTCCAAAAATTTTATTTTTATTTTGGTCCTTGGACTTTTGGAAATAATAACTAAGCCCCTTAACTTTATAAAATTACATATTGGTTCTCCAAGAATTGAAAATTTACGTTTAAGTCCTTTAACTTTTGATAATTTGCGAATAAGCCCTTATGTACATTAACTTTTCCAATTAAGCTTTCTAAGTGTCCAATAAGTCTACAAATCATGTTAATCACCTATAAGGCATTAGAACACATTTAATTTAACCACTATGGTCATATCCATCTAATGGATTAGGTTTTTCACATTTAAAAGCTTATTTCTTGGAAATCTCTAAGATTTCACATACCGATGAACTCTAAGATCATATAAGGGCATATAATATTATAAATTATTGGCATACATATCAAAAGGATTCAAATTCATCTTTGAACTCATATACAACCATGTATATATCAATATACAGTAGTATCTCCAAATACAGAATAATCACCAAAGGGCTCAGAAAGTCCGGCGTTATAGTTAAAGTAGATGATCCATGTTTACACAAATAGTTGGTATATGTTGAATCAAAGTAGACTTATATTTGGCAAGAATACAAAGTTAAATAATTGAGACAATCCTTTCATTCTATTGGTTAAATTAACATAATAAGGATCATAAAGTTATATATAAGGATATATGTATCCTTTTTATTATGAATCATATGAAACTTGTAAAGTTGAAAAATAACCAAATGAACCTTTAGTGAAAGGACAATGATTGTATTCAATTATTATATTTATATATGTGATGTATTGGATTGAATAACAATTCATAAAATAATAATACTTGTATTTTATTATATTACTAATGACTTTATATGATATAGTGATATGCATTAAATAAAATATTGGTTTAGAAATATTGAAAAGTTCAAATGAATTAAATATAAGTAGAAATTAAGCATTGATAACGTTGAAGCACTTCGATGAGATCAATGTGGTGAGTTTTAAAATTTTTAGTTATCTGTAGGGAATGAGATTCTCTAGCAAGCACCTTTACAACTAAATTCTGTAAGAGTATGAATTTTTGTAACGAGGAATATATAGTATGATATATTGTATAATGCAATATTATATCTTTTATAGCTATGCCTAATAAAATAACTTACCTTCAACATTTCCTATTAGATCAGTTAGCAAGAATTCATATTAGATATGGAATGTTAAGACTTTGAAAGATTCAATTTTAATTATTTAAAGATGTGATCGTTATTTGAAGCATATATTATCCACTAAGTTTATATCTAAATTGGATAATAAAAGGGCATGAGATATCCAAAAGGCTGGATATAATCTTACAGACCTATTAAACAATTTTTTTAATGTATACTTATAAGAGAATGGTTCTCAAGATAAGTAGTGAGAGTAAGATAAAATTTTAAAAGTTCAAATTTCATGATAATACATATAATTGGAACAAGTGACTTTTTGGATAAATTTGATGTATAGTTGAAAGGATGCAAGACATTGAAAAAATTCACTTTCATGATAAATTTAAATAGTTTATTTTGAAGATGATTATGAATTTATCATGTCTACAAGAAGTTTAGTGGGGGTATAATTATCATTTATAAGGAGTATGTAAAGACATACTGCTTACAAAGAATAATAATTTATTGTTTCAATTGTTGAAAATATAGCTATCCAAGAACAACTCTTATTGGATATGAAAAGGTAACAAGTTAATTTTATAAATTAGATCTATAAAGATAAATACGAAACTTGTTTACCTATTCTAATCCAATTATTTTATATATGAGTTGACATTGAGTTCAAAGTTATTGGGACATTAACTTTAGAAATAATTCCTAATTAAGGTATAAATATACTTCAAACAATAATATTTTGAGATTAGAAAGGTTTCAATGTAGCAATGGTTGCTAATTAAGCCATAATACATTTTTCATTTAATGGAAATGATTAAGTGGATCATAATTTTCTCTAATAAACTTATTATAGTTCTTTGCACCGTTCAAGATAGTAATGTACTATAAAATATTAAAGCTTTAGGTATGCAAAAGGAGCTAAGGTCTCATTATAGATCCAATAATGTATTTAGGCATTTTCTCTTAATTATGATGATAATTAAGATCATAGTTGTAAGATGTAAGTAAGTAGTCATAATAGATTTAACTAAGATTTAAGTAATTACGATGAAAGTTGTACGATTATTTAAAGGCATTTTATGTCTTATACATATATTATAAAGTCCATAAGATAAATATATATTGGAAATGAAATTATGATGAGATTATAATTGTAACACCCAAATACCTCCTGGGAGGATAGGTGAGTGTTACACAAGACAGTACAAACAAACCAAAACATTTCGCGGAAGCATAGCATTCAAAATCTTCCATTGGAAGCAATTCAGAACAAACATACATGATATTATACACTAAACTTAAAACAAACTTGTTAGTTATTACAAAAACTTACAACAATTCAAAGTCATAGACTTTATATACAAGTCATTCCATTTGGTTCAGTATGTTGAAAGTTATACTCAAAAGGCCTCAGACTGTACTTAAGCTTCAACAGAATTCTTATCTCAAATTCCAATCAAGTTCCGAAATACTTAGATTCAGAATTAGAATTTAATCTCTGCATAAAATTTGTATCCCTATGTCTCTAGGTTAATTCAAATCAAGAGTTATTCCATTCGGAGCTCTACAGCTCAAGATATAAGTAAAATACCGAAGTATGATTAGTAAAATATTCCAGTTCATACTATTCCAATAGATTCCCTCAATTTGATTCAATCAATCTTTTCCAGTCCAATTAATAAGGCTACTAATTTTTTTAAAGAGGTAGAAAAATGTTTTAGAAATCTATTGGTTCAACTCTCATGTCATTTGGAGGTCGGATGACAAAATTATGGCCAAAAGAATCAAACAGATTATGTCTACAATCATATTGTATCTATCTTGGGACAATTAGCATAACTTTCACTAGGGATATTGGATTATGGTCGTTTTAGGGTGGTTTTGAAGAGGAATTCGAGTTCTACAACTTTTGTGAAGACATTGAAGAGAGATTTGCCATCTAGAGGGTCAAAATATCGAATTTACAAAAGTGTAGATGGGTTAGACGAAGGGATTCAGTCTAAGAGGAATCAGACGAAGGGATTCAGTCTAAGATGAATCAGACGAAGGAACTCAGTCTAAGATGAATCAGACGGAGAGAGTCAGTCTAAGATGAATCAGACAAAGGGATTTAGTCTAAGATGAATCAGACAAAGGGATTTCTTCAAGGTCTTCCTCACATCACCAAAAGTTCTAAATCACTAACTACACTCTCCAAAGCATCTCCAATGGTTCCTACATCCATTCTAACATCATTTTCACTCATAATCTTCCCAAATTCACTTCTTCTATTGCAATGTCACTCCTTAAACATTTAGTTACCAATTTGGTTATATTAAACTCCCAAATCTCAACTTTTTCAACAGCCACTTTCCTAGAAATCGCAATCTTCTTCTCTTCTTCCTCCTTTCCAGACTTTCTCTCTTTTACACTTTCTAATCAATACATTTGATGCATTAACCATCCTTCCCACTTCCATTTCAGCTCCATAACACATAACAAATTCAAATTCCTAGATTACACAAAACCATTAAAAATCTAAATCTCATTCATACAATTTACCAACTTTTCTGCACTTTCTCTCTCTTCCATCTTCATCAATTTTTTTTACACTTCATTTAAATCATTTCTGCATCCCAATCTCATCTAATCGTCATTCCTTATCATAAACTCATTTCAAGTCATTTCTATAGACACTCAACGGATTCTCATATGATAACAACAAAAATAGAGTATGTTTATAAATCAACATTCATGCATTTTTTGTACTCTTTCTAATCACGGTTTCGATGATTTTCCAAACTTAAAAACTACTTCAACTCCATCTTATAACAGACCAATCATCACATATATAGAAACAACACATGCAGTCTACCTAAAATTCTCATTCATGCTTTAGCTATTAAGCGTCTTCAATGTATAAACACCGAATTATTAACTATGTGATGAATAATTCAGTACATAAATCATAACAACCATATGGTACTTACTAGGTTAAACTCCAACTCTTCAAAATCACATGCAACTAATTCAACAAGATATTTTGTGATGAAGACTTTAGGAGAGAGTTTTCGGTATTGATAAAAAACAAAGCCAAGCCGAAGTACCACCCAAGAGCTACAGAAATTTTTGCTTTCAAATACATGCTTAGGTGTCTTTTTAATCCATTGACACATGGCTCCATTGCATGTGAGCCACTTGTCACCCAAATAGAAGTGCTACATGTTAATATGCTATTTGTCTAACTTTCTTAATATCCTAAAATTTCCAAAAAATTCCAAAAAATATCGAAATGATAATAAAGTTCTTTAGATAATTTTTTGACACCTAGAAACCACAACTCTCATATTAAATTAAATTTTAAAACCACAACTCTCATATGCACTTATTAGCGAATACTCAATTATGCAAAGCATGCAGTGCACTGAAATTCATTAATTTTCTAACCCCTAACACGAAGTGTTATAATTCTTCCATCCTTAAGAAAATTTCATCCTCGAAATTCATACCTGATTTGAATAGTTGCAGAAACTAAGCTTTCATGGTTTCTTCAGGCTCCTATGTTGCTTCCTCAAGTCCATAGTGTTGCTACAGTACCTTTATTAAAGGTATTTGCTTATTCCTAAGTTGCCTGACTTCTCGGGGTAAGACAGAAACTGGCCCTTCTTCATACGATAAATCTGGTTGTATCTAAATTTTTTTCACTGGAATTTTATATGTCACATCAAACCGATATCTTCTTAGCATAGAAACATGGAACGCATCATATAGCTTGGCCAATTCTTTAGGATGAGATAACTGATAAGCTACTGGTCCAACTCTTTTAAGAATTTCGTAAGGGCCAATGTATCACGGGTTAAGTTTACCCTTCTTACCAAATCAAAGTACATTCTTTCATAGTGACACTTTCAAGAATACCTTATCGGCTACCTGATACTCAATATCTCTCCTTTTTAGGTCAGCATAAGACTTCTGCCTATCATTAGTAGCTTTCAACCTATACTGAATAATCTGAATCTTTTCTTCAGTATCTTTCACAATTTTAGGCCCAATCATCTTGTTTTCACTCAACTCAGTCTAACATACTGGAGTTCCACACTTTTTACTATAAAGGGCTTCATAACGAGCCATACCAATGCTATTCTGATAACTATTGTTGTAAGCAAACTCCATCAAAGCTAAATACTTATCCCAACTTCCTGGAAACTCCAACACACAACTTCGAAGCATGTCTTCCAATGTCTGTATAACCTGTTCAGACTGTCCATTTGTTTAGGTACGGAAAGCATTACTAAACTTAACTTGAGTTCCTAGAGCCTCTTGTAGGCTTTTCCAGAATCTCGAAGTAAATCGAGTATCACAATCTAAAATGATAGACAATGGTACTCTATGTAATCTCACTATCTCATTCACATACAAATCTGCAAGCCTATTTAAAGAATATTCAGGACGAACAGGCAAAAAATGAGCAGATTTGGTAAACTTATCCATAATTTCCCATATAGCATCATGTTTTCTTTGAGTCAGAGGGAGTCTAATATCAAGTCTATGGTAATGCTATCCCATTTCCATTGAGGAATAGAAATAGGATGTAATAAACTAGATGGGACATAGTGCTCAGCTTTAACCTGCTGACACGTCAGACATTTAGCTACATAATCTACAATATCTCGTTTCATACCTGACCACTAGTAATGCTGCTTCAGATCCTGATACATCTTGTTTCCACTAGGATGCATAGTGAATACTGTATTATAAGCCTCAAGCAATAGCTTTTTTTAATTAATTATTAGTTAGCACACACAACCGATCTTTAAAATATAATTCACCATCTCCTTGCACAGAAAAATCAAGTTGCTTACCAACCAGGGTAGCCAAGATAAGTTGTTGTAACTTATCATTAGCTCTCTAAGCATCACAAATCTCCTTTCTTAAGGTAGGCCTTGCTTTCAACTGAGCTATTAAAGCTCCATTAGATACAAGTTCCCATTCACCCTGCTTAATTGATAATGTTGAAATTGTCTACCGACTCAAGGCATCAGCGAAGATATTATCCTTTCCTGGATGATAATCCATAATACAATCATAGTCCTTAAACAATTCCAACCAACGTTGTTGTCTCAGATTGAGTTCCTTCTAGGTCAACAAATATTTCAGATTTTTATGATATGTGAAAATTCTACATTTTTGCCTATACAAGTAATGCCGTCAAATTTTTAGGGCAAACACTGCTGCTACAAGTTCCAAATCATATGTTGGATAGTTCTGTTCATGTGATTTTAGTTCCCTAGAGGCATAAGCAACTACTTGTCCTTCCTGCATCAAAACACAACCTAAACCCTTTCTTGATGCATCAGTATACATAACGTACTCCTTACCAAAAGTAGGTTGAACCAATACAGGAGCTTCAGTAAGCATACCTTTCAATTGATCAAAACTATTCTGATATTTATTAGACCATTCATACTTCACTCCTTTCCATAATAGTTTTAGTTAAAGGGGACGTTATCACCGAAAACCCCTTTACAAATCGACAGTAATAACCGGCCAGATCCAAAAAACTTCTCACTTTTGTCACATTCCATAGTGGCTTCTATTTAACAATTACTTCTATCTTACTCGAATCAACTCTAATTCCTTCAGAAGGGACAACATGCCCTAGAAATGATATCTCCTGAAGCCAGAAATCACATGTACTCAGCTTAGCATACAACTATTTTTCCCGCAAAGTCTATAACACAATTCAGAGGTGCTTAGTATGGTCATATTTATTTATAGAATAGACCAAGATATCATTAATAAACACCATTACAATCTGATCCAATTACTGCCTGAATACTCTATTCATTAGATCCATAAATGCCGCTGGAGCATTAGTTAACCCAAATGGGTTACTAGGAATTCATAATGTCCATAACGGGTCCTAAATGCATTTTCAATATATCCACATCCTTTACCCAAAGTTGTCATAATGTCCATAATGGGTCCTAAATGCATTTTCGATATATCCACATCCTTTACCCAAAATTGATAGTATCATGATTGCAAATCAATCTTTAAAAACACTCTTGCATCTTTCAACTGATCAAATAGGTCTTCAATCCTTGGCAACGGATACTTGTTCTTCACTGTGACTCTATTTAATTGCCTGTAATCGATGCAAATCCGTAGTGTACTATCCTTCTTCTTAACAAACAAGACTGGTGCTCTCTACGGTGATACACTGGGTCGAATAAACCCTTTATCCAGAAGCTCTTGTAACTGCACCTTCAACTTCTTCAATTCAATAGGATCCATTCTGTACGATGCTCTGGATATAGAAACAGTGCCAGACATCACTTCAATAGATAACTCCACATCTCTTTCGGGAGGGAGTCTAAGAAATTCCTTCGGAAACACATCTAGAAACTCATTGACCACAGGAATATCTAGCAATTTACAACCCTCCTTCTTAAAATCAAACACAAAAGTTAGATAAGCTTCACATTCCTTCCTAAGGAGTTTTTGGGTTTGCATAGCAGATACCTTAGCTAAGGAACTAGTGCGGATGCCATGCAATACTATTGTAGGCTAATCTAGCTTCCTAAGCATAACTATTTTTACACCATAATCTACTACCTGGTGTTTGGACAACCAATCCATGCCCAGAATCAAATCAAATTTATGAAAAGGTAATCTGATTAGGTCTGCTACATACTCATTTCCTTGGATCAGAATAGGATAGTTCTTATACACATGATTGACCAACACACTACTACCCAGAGGACTAGTTACGTGCATGTCATATTCTAACTAATCTATGAGTATTTCCTTATCAAACATTTCTCCCCTATAGATATAAGAATTAGTGGATACAGGGTCAATCAATGCATGCATTTCATAATTAAAGAGAGGAACAATACCAGCAATGATGTCTGGTGCATCCTGATCCTCACGAGCTTTCAGTGCATAAGCTAGAGCCAAAGCAGAAGGCATAACTGGTCGATTCACAGTTTCTAAGTGGGAACTCAGATTAGTTTTGTTCTGATTATATCCTCCTCAACCTCTATCTCATCCTCTATTCCTAGCAGATGCATGGAAGACCTCCCTATTGACTTGTGATGTCTGAGCCTATCCGAGAGGGCAACTAGCTATCAGATGCTCAGTACTGCCAATGAAAACATGCTCCTGTAGCCCTCCTGCAAACACCCCAATGGTGCACAAAACAATCAGGGCACTCCGGGGGATTAGAACCTTGACCTCTAAATGACCCCCTACCAGAAGCAATCCTTGAGGGATAATTTTGTGAGCTTCCCCAAGCTACAGATCTCTGAGTAACTTCTAGTGTGGAAGAAGCACCTTCCCTACTTTGTTTACCTAAGGACTGAGCTCCTCTAACAAAGCCCCTTCGTTGACTTCTTTCTCTTCTAATTGTCTCATGCCTCTTAATCTTTTTAGCAACTTGTACTAATTGATGGTAAGTCATTTGTTGCAACAAAGTAAATGTTGCCAGATTCTCCTTGATGGAGTCATGCAATCCATCCTCGAACTGATGACATCAAAACTCCTTAGTAAGCACAGATTCAGAGGCATACTTAATGAGTCCGTTAAATTCCCGATCATACTCAACAACTAACAAATTCCTCTATTTCAGATTTAGAAATTGCTTCCACTTATCCTTTCTGTAAGTCTTTGTCACGTACTTAGCATTAAATTCTTAGGCAAAGTAATCTCAAGTCAGGGGCACAGGTAGCTACGGATTCCTTAGAATGAACTTCCACCATTCATAAGCTACTCCCAGTAGAAGGGAGATAGCACAGTGCACCATCTACTCTGCTGGGCAACTGATCTCATCCAACACTCTCTTCACCTTTTCAATCCAGAACTCAGCCCTTTTAGATTCTTCCAGAGATGTCCCAGTAAATTCCTCAACTCTATACTCCCGTAGCTGATCAATTGAAGCCTTGGGTGTAGTCATATGATGCAATAACATCATCATATCCTATGACAACTTAAATAAAGCCTCTCCCTGAGCTGGAGGAGGAGGTGGCACCTCAGTTTTACCTCGATTGATCCCAGAGGGTCCAGATATTGATGGACGAGTTTGCTCCGGATGATTGCTCTTAGTAACTCCGTTAACAGCATCGCGTGATCATTCCATCTTAAATTCTAGAATCAAAACATGGAACAACATTAGGCCAGACATAACTTGCACACTCAAGTAGAAGCAGTAGTTAACTGTTGTTTAACCAGAATCGTCTAAACCAAGCTCTGATGCCAAAAAGTGTAATACCCAAATACCTCTTGGGAGGATAGTGAGTGTCCAAAACATTTCACAGAAGCATAACATTCAAAATCTTCCTTTGGAAGCAATTCAGAACAAACATACATCATATTATACGCTGAACATAAAATAAACTTGTTTCAAACCAAAAATCATCCTGAAAATAGTTATTACAAAAACTTACAACAATTCAGAGTTATAGACTTTAGATACAAGTCAAAATAAACTCAAAATACATTTTTGTCAAAACAAGACTTAGACTCTATTGGCCTTTGTGGTTGACTCATCCCAGTCTTTATAATCCTCGCTCTAAACTTACACGGGGTAAATCCACTGTGCTAATATATACTTAGTGAGTAATAACTAATCTTTATTAAAAGATTACTTTAAAAATAAATTAGACATAATGCATTTCAGAACATATTTTATAATTAACAGAACTATATAACACAAGAAGGTATAAACCCTTCAGAATTAGAACACAATTTAGTTTATGTCAGAATCAAATAGATATCAAAATATAAAATCGGATGATTGCTAAATCTATTTACAAAAGTGGGTAAAGCGACTTATACAAAAGAGATCAATGTCTCAACACCGAAGTATCACATAAGAGACTGAAGTCACGATACGAAAGTGTCAATAATAGAAGACACCAAAGTGCCATTAACAGAAGACACTGAAGTGTCAGACACCGGACTATTATAGAAGTAGCTGCAGACCCTTCTAGGCATGCCTATTTACCCACAACTAGGACTTAATAGATTCAAAAACAGAAATGTCTGAAATTCAATTCACATATCGATCAATGTTTTCATACTATGTATTCAAGCATATCACATTCTTATAGTTTTTCAAATCATTCAATATTCCAAATCAATAGCAAACAAAACAATCAAAACAAAACTATCAAAAATTACTTACAAAATTGACCGTCTAAAATACTTACAAAAGCTCCCTTATTGCTTATTTCCTCGAAGTCCCGGCAATATCTGGAAGTGGTTGCTCTATAAGTTCCTCTATAACATTTAATACAAACACATATCACTATTGTACATGATTATGAAATTGTTTATGCACATTCACGTATACTAAATATGTATGATGCATGTTCATGACAAATTTATCCTTGAATCTTGTCACATTATCAATCATGTGAAACCACAATCCAGATTTATCTCACAACCAACTTTCAGGTCAACTTTGCTCAATTATTCTCATCAGGAAGGTGAGGTAATTTGATAACACTTCCTTCTGAAAAGTGTTTTTCCATGTCTTAAGTTTCTAATGAAATCAAGATCATTTCATTTGGTTCAGTATGTTGAAAGTTATACTCAAATGGTCTTAGACTGTAGTTAAGCTTCAACAGAATTCTTATCTCAAATTCCAATCAGGTTTCGAATTCTTAGATGTAGGTTAATTCAAATCAAGAATTATCCCATTCGAAGCTCTACAGGTCAAGATATATGTAAAATACCAAAGTATGTTTAGTAAAATATTCCAGTTCATACTATTCCAACAGATTCCCTTAATTTGATTCAATCAATCTTTTCCAATCCAATTAATAAGGCTACCAATTTTTTTAGAAAGGTAGAAAAATGTATAGGAATCTATTGGTTCAACTCTAATGTCATTTGGAGGTCGGATGACAAAGTTATGGCCAAAAGAATCGAACAGATTATGTCCTCAATCATATTGTATCTATCTTGGGACAATTGGCATAACTTTCACTAGAGATATCAGATTGTGGTCTTTTAGGGTGGTTTCGAAGAGGAATTCGAGATATACAATGTTTATGAAGACCTTAAAGAGAGATTTTTCCATATAGAGGGACAAAATATCAAATTTCCAAACGTTTAGACAAATTAGAGGAAGTGATTTAGTCTAAGATGAATCAGAAAAAGGGATTCAGTCTAAGATGAATAAGATGAAGGGAGTTAGTCTAAGATGAATCAGACGAAGGAAGTCAGTCTAAGATGAATCAGACGAAGGGATTCAGTCTAAGATGAATCAATACCAAAAGTTCTTAATCACTAACTACACTCTCCAAAGCATCTCCAATGGTTCCTACATCCATTGTAACATCATTTTCACTCATAATCTTCTCAAATTCACTTCCTCTGATGCAATGTCACTCCTTAAACATTCAATTACCAATTTGGTTGTATTAAACTCCCAAATCTCAACTTTTTCAAGAGCCACTTTCCCAAAAATCGTAATCTTCTTCTCTTCTTCCTCCTTCTTTCTAGACTTTCTTTCTTTTACACTTTTAATCAATACATTTGATGCATTAATCTTCCTTCCTACTTCCATTTCAGCTCCACAACACATAACAAATTCAAATAGCTAGATTGCACACAACCATTAAAAATTTGAATCTCATTCATACAATTTACCAACTTTTCTGCACTTTCTCTCTCTTCCATCTTCATCAAAATAATTTATACTTCATTTAAATCATTTCTGCATCCCAATCTCATCTAATCTTCATTCCTTATCATAAAGTCATTTTAATTCATTTCTATAGACACTCAACAAATTCTCATATGATAATAACAAAAACAGAGTATGTTTATAAATCAACATTCATGAATTTTCTGTACTCTTTCTAATCACAGTTTCCGTGATTTTCCAAACTTAAAAACTACTTCAACTCCATCTTGTAACAAACAAATCATCACTTATACAGAAGCAACACATGCAGTCTACCTAAAATTCTCATTCATGCTTTAACTATTAAGCGTTTTCAATATATAAACATCGAACTATTAACCACGTGATGAATAATTCAGTACACAAATCATAACAACCATGTGGTACTTACTAGTTTAAACTCCAACTCTTCAAAATCACATGCAACCAATTCAACAAGCTATTTTGTGATGAAGACTTTAGGTGAGAGTTTTCAGTATTGATAAATAACAAAGCCAAACCGAAGCACCACCCAAGAGCTACTGAAATTTTTGGCTTTCAAACACATGCTTATGTGTCTTTTTAATCCATTGACACTTGGCTCGATTGCATGTGAGCCATTTGTAACCCAAATAGAAGTGCTACATGTCAATATGTCATTTTTCTAATTTTCTTAATATCCCAAAATTTTCAAAAAAATTCCTAAAATTCCCAGAAATATTGAAATGATAATAACGTTCTCCAGATAATTTTTCGACACCTAGAAACCACAACTCTTATATTAAATTTTAAAACCAATTATACCCAGAATTGTCAATGCATGCATGTACAATTATTTGTATGTGTCAAAAATACATATGCACTTATCAACGAATACTCAATTATGCAAAGTATACAATGCACTAAAATTTCTTAATTTTTAACCCCTAACATGGGTGTTATAATAATAATGAGATTCATATTGTATTTATGTATTATTTCCATTTTGTTCATAGTCATTGCTCTATTAAGATTAGACATTAATATAACGTAAAAAGACTTGCACACGTTATGTTTTTTATTATGAAGGAAGTAGTTTATCTCATAAACTAAATTATGAAGATACTTGAACAAATTTGTGAGTGTTTGCTAAAGAATAAGTTCATTAAACTGACCCCATATATGAAACCCATTTGGAACATTACTTGTATGTCTATTAAAATTCTCATTATGATGATTGTATAAGTGATCCTTTGACATGAGATCTCCAAAGTTATTTCATATAGAGATTGTTATATTTTGATGCTACTTATGACCTATTCTACTTAAAGGTAGCTTAGTCGGTAGTTATTGGATATAATATGAACTATATAAAGGTAATTGAATGATCAATATAGGATTAATCACCCTAAAGTAATTAGGTAGATTGTTTCATGGTCCTCGCTTGGAATTGATATGGGAAATCCTTAGCCAAGATGGAATGACACTTTGTAAATAGTTTACAAATGTCATTAATAAGCTCAATTACTAATGATGAAGAACTAATATGATTGAACTCAAATATAGTAGACATTAAATCTATGCTCTATGTCTAATTGAAACATTATATGATGAAAGGATCAAATTTTACCACAAAATAAAACATAGGAAGGTTAATCAAACTACTTTGACATTCCCAAATGTTTGGGTGCTCGTGATGTATTACTAGACACCAATATAGATTTATGAATATATATTGTTTAATTAAAGAATTAAATAATAATTAAAGTAGTTTAATTTATCTAATCTTAAATATTATTTAGGGCTATCTTTTGTATCAATAGACAATATATTTAGGAACCTAATGGGTCACACAAAAAGAACGATTTGAAGAGAGAAAAGATATTTTATTATGGTTAAATATGTGATATTTGATAAATAAGGATCAATATGAGATATCATATCTTAGTTGAAATTATAATTTAATTTAAATTAAACTACTAAAATGTCCAATACCTATTATAAATATGCTTAAGCTCTAAGGGAGCTAGCATTCCTTGCGTAACCCTCTCTATAATAATTGTAGAGTTCTCTTAACTCATTCTATGGATACTACTTTAAGGTTAGACACTTGTACGACTACAATGGTTAAAATGGACAAATTTTGGAAACGATTCAAAGGATATGACAAAAAAAAGAATCAAACTTTATAATAAGGTACAAATTGCGATTCATGCTTTATTATAATTTATTTGTTAATTATTTTATAGAATTTAAATGATATTAGGCTTTTAGGAAATAAAATATAAAAAAATTTGTAATTCCTGCCCCAATTTCCCAACAATACTTCCATATAGAGATATAGTCTCTTTAAGTTTGGTTGTGCTCTAATAAATACCCACATTTACTTTTTATTTTAACTTTTGAATTCCTTGTCTAATTTTTTTGTGTAAACGATCAAATAAAGGCTTCCTTGAAATGGAAGATGTATAAAGTATAAACAAAATATGATTGATTAGAGACAAAAACATGTGCAGTCCTATAAAAGATGGATAAAAAATTGTGAACATCATTTCATGAGTAATATTAATTTTGGTTTAATATAGTATAGTGTTGTTATTGATCTATATTAAATATTGTTTTAAATATTTTTAAATTATAATAAAATTCTTGAATATATTATGATGCATAATTTTCTTTTTAATTTATTTTAATTTTTTAGAAAATTATAGCAATATAAAATTGATAAAATAACAATTTATAAATTTACTCAGATAAATATTATATATATTTAATATATAATAATAACTATAATTATTATAAAAATTATTTAATTCTTATATATTCACAAAACTATGAATAAAATAGAATACTTAAATGTTACAATTGATTACAATAAAATATTAAATAACAAGAGGACTATAATAACAAGAGTTTGTAACCATAAATATAACAAAATGGAAGTGAAATTTGGAACAAAAATAGTTACATTTATAAGTTTCATATTTGTATTATCATATGCATTAAGTGAAACCAAAAGTTAAGAGAAAAATGGCATATTTGCTTAAATCATATTGGCCTCAACTTTCATTTGGATCTGAGTGCATACACATCATTGGACATTGTGAGTCAACCAATTTCTGGCAAGATAACTAGTTATCTGTGGGTACTTTTGGAGGAAATGGATGAAGCTTCAGCTTTCATATTAATAATTCCTCAACATGCTACAGTTGTAGAAGTTTTAATAAAAAGGGAACTTATCATATTAGCCCCAATTCCTATTTCTTTGAAAGATGAAATCATACGGGCATCTATCAATTCTGATAATGATAGAATTATATGGAAACCCACTTCCAATGGCAGTTTCACTAATCAGTCATATAGGCAAGTGCTATCTAACAACTTGGCAATTCTCTCTTAGACGAACATTGTTTGATTTTATCATTAACAACCACGAGCATATGCTACCCTATGGCTTGTAACGAGGAAGAAGCTACTAACTGTTGACAAGTTAGTGAAATTCTTGCACCTTACAAATTGGTGTACTGTTTTTCAAAGAGTTGACAAGAACAAGAGCTGAAGAGAACTAAAATCACTTATTCTTCCAATGCAACTTTGTCACTGAAACCTAGAAGCATTAATGCACAGGTGTCTAATTTATGATTTCCCAAATGACTTGAGCCAAATCAAAGTCTGGTGTTTTGATCTAAAGTTCCCAAACAAAACCATTAAATGGTGTTTCTACATCTCTCTATCATTCCTAGTTACCATCGTATGGGATGAAAGTAACAATCGTACTTTTCATAAAAAATACTTCTCCAAAGAGCAATTCACCAACTAATAGAGCTTATAAGATCTCGCATTATTATCCACATGCATAAGTTTTAGGATCTGCAATTTCTCAACTCCAGCTGGAGGGTGTAAAACACATCCAATTTAATGCAATATGTGTATTTTAGTAATGTTTCAGTTGTAATCTTATAGTAGTTTTGTCCTTGTAACTTGCAAATTGCATTGTATTTGTACTCCTTGCTTGCCTTCTATGGCTTAATTTAATTCAACCTTTCTAAAAAAAATCTCAATGCACTAGATGACATGTTAGTACTTTTTCATTCAAGATCATCTTCCAGTTTACTC
Source organism: Erythroxylum shatona (assembly GCA_027568895.1). Lineage (NCBI taxonomy): Eukaryota > Viridiplantae > Streptophyta > Magnoliopsida > Malpighiales > Erythroxylaceae > Erythroxylum > Erythroxylum shatona. The sequence goes on along the minus strand of JAOSBK010000008.1, from coordinate 36,079,018 downwards.
TCATTTATAAAATTTGGTTCCTTTTAAACTCAATATACTAAGAGATCAATAAAACTACATGTTCTATTAAAAGTCCTGGTATACAAATAAAACTATATTATTAAATTACTATTAAAATAAAAATATTTTAAAACTAATAATGACAATAAAATACATTTTTTAAGCTTCAAATTATATTTGGACAAATACCAAATCATTTAACCTCTTGTGTAGTTTGTCTCTTTGGCTTATTATAATGACATCTTAAAATCACTACACTTATCCTTGTATACCTCCAATGTGAGCTAAGGAGGTTTTGCATTAAGTGATTAGAAATAATTGTTATGATGCTTAAAACTATATCTTTTATTATTCAGCTTTCTTTATGAAACTTAGTCTAAAGTAGACATTCGATTAAAAAATGCACCAACGACAAATAATAAAGAAAATTTTATATTTCTCACCTCTTATTAGTGACTGTAAGATAAAGTTTGTACAAAGAAGACCTATTTTTTAATATTAAACTTGATTATATTCTTCTCCCTTTTCTTAGCATCATAAACAAAGCCTATTAGTAACTTCTCATCATTATTAACTAGATAAAATACTCTCACCAAGGGCTCTAAACTCTAATCACAAACCGATGCTAAGACCAAAATCCATGATCTTCAAGCATAATCTTAAAGGCCTCCATTATAGTATTAGACTTATTATATTGAGATGTAACTCATTTATTACTTGTAAACATCTGTCTTGAATAAAATACTAAAGTGACAAGAAATTAGTTACAAATCTTGTAATGATAAGGTGACACAATTTCTACCATTTATGAAATATTTTTCCTAACAAATTTAGAACCTATTTATAACTATAATGAATTTAGTCAGTTTTTCTCACTTCATAAGTGATAGGAAAGTATTTACAATCTCCTACATTTTCCAACATCAGATTAATACAATGTGCAGCACATTAAATTAAGTAGAAATAATTATTCTTGCATTATGACCAATTCCCAATTGCTATATAAGTAGCATCATTGTCAGTTATGCACTTTGCAATATTTTTAGGCCCAATTTCATTCACAAATTCGTCAAATGTTGCCAATAAATATTGACATTCATTATGAGACTTGATGTATCAATTGACTTTAAAAACATCATCCCCTTAGCCAAATAAACAAAAAATTCATATCTAGCTCATGTTTTCTATTTGCCTAACCATCACACATAATTGAACATCCATAAGCTTCCTAAGTCCTTCTTCTTTTACTCAAATGACTTTTTATGTCACTAATAAAGTTGATCAAAAGATTACCTCTATACTCATCAATTGAGGGAGCTTTATATACTGAACATAAAAGATAATAACATCCATTATAGGTTGGTATAGTAAGATTGGACAACATTGAATGATACAATTGCATCATACCACCATTTATTCATTTCTTTTCATATCATAAGTTTCTTTTTCAGATTGTGATGCATTTCAAATAGAAGGTTAAGCTTTGGGACTTACTTATAAAGTAAAAGAGCTAGGCACTTTTTTTTTGTTTTCCTGATATTAGTTGCACCAATCTTTTGTTCATGGTAGGAATAGTAGTTTCAATATTGTTAATATTATCCTTATTAATGCCAAATCTAGTTTCACTTCCAATTTCATAATTAAGTGTTTTCCTTCTTTCTTTCTCATTCTTAAACTCTTCAATCGAAACTTTCATTTTCCATTTTACTTTATGGCTAACTTTCTTACAAGTTTTCACATCACCTTTAATCATAATTAAATGTTTCTTCATGCTAGTGATTTCCCCACCTTTTGATTATTTGTCGAATACAAACATATGGTATACTTATTCATATTGTAAACCAATCCTGCATGAGCCCAAGTTAGATTATTGAATCTTCTTGAAGGGTTTGAATTGTTAGAAGCACTTGAACTTCTGTCTATTTATCTGTAAAAACAAATGCATATGATGTAAGAAATAAAACAATAACTTCATATCAAAATAAAGTTTCTATAGATGAAAGTAAATTTAGTTAAAGCATATTGGTCATAGTTACTAATAAAATATGAATGAAATCTTGATGAATTCTATTCACATTGATATGTATGAAAATATACACGTTTTTCTTAATATTTTGCTTTATTTTATGCTTAAATTACCTTGCTTTATTCATTTTATGTTATGATTTAATTTAATTATAGAGATGTTTCTTTAGGGTGAACTTTATTAAGAATTGGAGAAAACACAATTCTTGGTTGAACATGGTATAACATATGACTTTGTGTCAAATTATGTTCCTCATAGGCCATATGTAGATGAAGATACAACCTAGAACATGGCCTAGAGGGAAATCAAGTAAAAATGAGAAAATTTTGAAGAGTAACACAACCTGACATATTAGTGTCTCATCCTGTGTCCATACCGAAAAATGTTATGAGAAGATCCAAGATCTAGGAGAAGGGTGTTCTAAAGCTTGTGTCTCTCCCTATAAAAAAAAAAAGGGACCTAGATCCAGGACATGATTGTGTCTGATACCTTGTTTTAGGTGGAAAAATCTTTTTAAAGCATTAAAACCTTAATTTGAGGATTCTTTTATTTTCTTTTCAAAATCCTTTCATCGGAATCTTAGGATTAGTTATCGAAAGGATTTAAAACACTTAAAAGGCCAATTTTAAAGTTGTTTTAAATAGAGAAAAAAGATTCTAGATCATATAAGTTAATTAAGTTGTCTAAATAGAATTCTTGATATCTTCTATTTCACTAATTGTTTCATTAGTACAAACATGATTTATGATTAAGTGATTTATATATTTAAATAGGGAAAATTCTAGCTATTATTTTCATATGGATTAACTCAATTTGATTTACAAAGTGGGATTTATATTTGTGAAATATCTTGGAATGCTCTTAATAAGGATCTAATTATGTCAAGGATTATAACTACTCTTAATTCACTTTGGAATATTCAATAGAACATACTTATAAGTGGATCAAAGCTTAGATATTAGGAGTTGAATGAGGTACTAGAGATAAATCTATATAATTTCTCTAATGTTACGATGAAACCTTTTGTGTAAGTTCACAGAACATAATGTATTTTTGGAGATGTTAACTTGGTAGGGATTCATTAATCAACTAAAAAATAGCTAGTTATAGATTGAGAGAATGTAGTTTCATATTTTAGGAAGTTCTATCGATCTAGATGATAACTATCTTCTAAGTTTAGTAAATCTTGACTGTAAAGATGATACTAGGGAACTGCTTATTTAAGCATTAATTATATTTGAATTCTCTATTTGACTAATTGTTTTGTTTTAATTTCCTTGACTATTACTTTGTTTGGGTTTTATTTATTTTATTTTACCAATTAATTAATCAATCATTTTATTTTGATTCTTAACTAGTTAGTAGTAAATGAGTCCTTAAATTGTTATAGCTAATTTACAGGATAAGCCCTTATTTATCATTATATTACTTGTTAATAGTATTAATGCATGAAATAAGTTTTTAATACCATTATTAAGAAAGCAATTAGTATTTAAGAATCTTAAGAACTATTAGTATAGTCTTTTATTTCTTTGTTTTTTAATCTTCTTTCTTTATTTTCAACTCTCTCTCTCTCTCCCCCCCTCTCTCTCTTCTATGACGGTTTACTATTAATTTATGTGTGATCTTGGTATGACAAGGAGCTGGCATTTTATTTTCCTTAAAGAAGAACTACTGCTAGAAAGAGATACCTTGTCAAACAAGAAGAGAAAAAAACTAAGCTAGAAGCCCAAGATATATAAGATCAAAAACTTAATAAAATGGAAAATGAGCACAAAGCTATGATGGAATATGCGAAAATATATCTTATTAAGGAAACAATCCAGTATTTAATGATAAAAAATCAATGTGAACGACTTTGAGATTAAGCCTAATATGATTCAATTGCTACAAAAAGTATGCTTGGTGTGATAAATTACTAAATGAAGATCCCAACACACACATCACCAACATTTTTTTTAAAAAAAAATTACAACTTTAAAATTGATGAAGGAACCTAAGGTGTAATAAGGTTGAGGTTATTTCTATTTTCATTATGTGATGAAGGTAAATAATGGTTGAATATATTACATTCAACTTCAATCATAATAAGGGAAAGTATTGCAAAGAGATTTTAAGAAAAAAAATATTTTTTGCCTTCAAAGATAGCAAAACTGAAAAATGTCATCTTTTCTTACCAAAAAATTCACAATAAGACTCATTTAAGATGTGGGAAAGATATGAAAATTTGCTGAGGAAGTGCCCATATCATAACCTACGAACATAGATGTCAGTTCAGATCTTTTATAATGGTATAGTCTATTTAACGAAGCATTTTATTGATGTAGCAAATTAGTAATTTAATAATAAACGAAGTAACCCTTGAGATGCTTATGAATAATTATAAGTGGCAATGAGGAGGGCTAGAACTAAAGACCTAGTAGGTAAACATAGTGTGAATGGAATAACCACATTAGCAATTTAGGTAGAAACCCTAGTGAGAAAACTTGATAACCTGAGTACATCAGTAGTAAAACTCAAGCAATGAATTATGAATTTTATGGGGAAGGATATCAAAGCATTAAATGTTAAACTAGAAACCTTACAGCTAAACCACTAGAGCAAGTGGACTATATAGGGAGTTTTTAGAGATAAAATAACTCCTACAATAAGAACCTACAATCTAAGGTGAAGGAATCACCCATATTTTTCCTAGGAGAATCGAATAACACAGAAGTAACTTATACCTAGATTTTAACAAAGTAGCAGAAGAAGATATCGAGCTTAATGAAATTGATAAGGAATTTTATAACTAAATCTATCGGTTCATTGTAGAATTAAGAGTCTTTTATTCAAAATCTTAAATCTCAAAATGGTTAATTAACAATGTTTGTAGCCGAACGAACTAAAGAAACATTGTTTAGTGACACAGTGTCAAACTTCAAGAATCTGAAAAGGAAATCATAATATAAAATGGGAAAGTGTTAACTAATAAAATAAGAAAAATGAGACAAGGAAATACAGAGAGTGAAAAGACATAGGACAGTAAGGTAAGAAACCACTAAAGAAATACCAAAAAAATTCCTTACCCAACAAGTCTAAAGAAGGAGTAGATGTAGTTTGGTAAGTTCCTGAAACTTTTTAAGCAACTTCATAGGCACCTTCATGGATTATAAAGTATGTAATGTTCTTTAAGGAGATTCTAATAGACAAGTGGAATTTTGAAGATTTATCAACTGTTACATTAAATGAAGAGTGCCCAATCATTGGTAGTTTATCTATTAATAGGGCATAAGTTGATTTGGGAGCTAATATAAGTTTTATGCTATGTTATATTTTGTAAAGATTAGGATTAAAAGAACCTAAATGAGTTAGGATAGATTTACAGTTAGTCGATAAATCTATTAAGTATCCTATAGGCATAATATAAGATTTTTTAGCAAAGCTTAACATGTTTGTTTTTCTAATTGATTAAATTGAATCCAAACATGAAGTATGCTGTGAGAGCAAAAGTAGTTAAACTACTTGACCTGGATATGATATCCATTTTCCCATCTTGAATACCCTTTCTCTCTCTTTTAATCATCCTTTAAATATCTATATATACCCCACTCATGCAAAACCTCGCCACTTGCACTTTGTTGAGACAATAATCGCAATGCACCATACACTTCCCAATTTTTCTACTTCCCTGTTCCAGTGAAAACAAAACCCAGAAAGTGATTACTGTGTGTAGGTCTACTTGACTATCAAACAAAGCCAACTTCCACAACCACTCACTTAAAACTCTTTGGCTTCAACGTCTTAGAAGACGAAGACCTCACCGGACTCCACCTCTTAACCCTGTAGAGCTACCCCAACAGTCTCCTCCTATGAAAATAGAAAATATGAATGTCAGTATTGTTTTGCAGAGAATTTGCCACCTCACAAGCTCTTAAAATGATGATTATTATTTCCTATTTATCAACTCCAACTTTCAACATTCTCATAATTCTCATCGAATGGCAACGTCTCTTCTCACTTTCCTTGTTCCCATTTTCTTTTTCCTTGCCTCTATTCTCTTGAAGGTGCACTCTTGAAGGTTGAAGAATGAACCTTCTACCAGCTGCTGAGGACAAGTCTTTCAGGATACTTAAAGTCTTTCTGTAAACTGCTTCAAATACTGCTCATACAAGCTCCAATAAGAAGAATGCTGCTGCAATGAACTTCAAAAATTTCTACCTAAATGTTTATCTGAAAATGTGGAAATGTAATAATAAGTTCTTCCTCTCAGGTTTTTGTGTATGGTTAAGGGTTTGATGTATGTGAAAAGGATGTAACTCTCAATTTGGAATTCGAAAAAAAACTTCTGTATATTTGCAAACTTTCTGTTTTGTGTATGTATGCTACTTTAGCTATTCAATCATTGAATTGATTAGCTTCTGGAAAAAAACAAAAGGTAAAAAATGGACATTGAATTTTTGAACTGAACTAAAACTTGTATTGATGAGTTTTTGTATTTTTCTCTTACATGCTAGAAGGGAAGTGAAATGAGCTTTATATTAGCTCTAAAAACATTCTGACCAACTTTTCTAAAACCTGTAAGGTAAAAACATAATCTGAAGAGTAAAGACTAGCCTAGTACATGTATTTCTTCATTTGGCAAAACACAAAAGAAACCTAATTTGTCTTTAACATAATAGAAACTGACTTTTCCTACAACTAACAAAATCAAACTTCAAGAGACAAATCCTGACATTGCAAATCCGATTGTCAGCCATGGAAATGAAATGCATGATGTGCTAGCTACACTTGATTTGTTTAACTCTAATAAGTCTTGATTTCACTAATTAATCTTCCTTGAATCTTGTTTCAGATTTCTGCTATTCTTCTTGCTCTGCATTTTTCTTCTATTCTGTTCTTCTTCATTCTGTAAATTCTAAATCCTTATTCATTCTGCTCATTTTGTAATCTTCTCCAGCTACTTCTGTCTTCTCTTCATCTTCCTTTTTGCATTGAATTTCACCCATCAGAACTTGATCTTCATTCCTTCGATCTATGCAATCTTGAATTATGCTTAGGATCATCATTTCCAACCTCCATTTGCTCCTGAAGTCCTTCAGCTTTCTTTTCTTCCTAATTTTCACTGACATAGCTAATTCCTCCACCATCTTCAATACTTCAAGCTGCACAAGACAATTCAATTCAACATGTTCCACCTTCACATAGTCGTCTCAATCTCCAATACCACAAGAAGACATGCCCTAGTTTCAACGAAATCATGTTGCAAATCATCTTTGAGAAGCAGATACACTACCCCAGCACCATGTCGGCTCTATTCTCATCTACTCCACTACATTTTCCAAAGAAGAATAGGACCATGAACTCAACGCTGGTCTCCGACATTAAAGAAGGAAAACAATATGGTAGGTTAAAGCATTGAAGGAAAACGATACGGTAACTTAAAGCATCATTCGCTGCATTTAAGAATCAAAAATTCAAGAAGGAAGAAAGAGAATTGAAATGTTGCGTTTAAATGAAACTGAAGTGTATTTGCATCCCACATAATGTCGCATTTCATATTATTGTAAGATCACCTCTATTTTTTAAAATTCCAAGTCATTTAATGGTAGGTCCTACTTTAAAAATTAAAAAAACTCCATGTCAACAAAGTTTTGCCACGTTAGTAGTTGACTAACAATGGCTTAATACCATTAGTGGTCAAGGTTTTTTTAAATATTTTTTAAACATTAAAGTTCATTTTAAACATTTTGCAAACGCTAGGATTCATTTTGAACACCCTAAAATTAAGGTCCAATTTAAATACCAGTGTAAACATTAGGGAGTTTTTTTGCTCTTTTGGCCTTAAGGAAATATGTCCACACAATTCCTAGGTTAAATTGTTGTACTTGCGGTAACATAAAGCATCATTCTTTCAGTTGTTTTGATGCTTTTGCTCCTATTTTTTTCTTCTCTTGATACTCATGAAAATCATTGCTAAGATATTCCCAATTTAGAGAAATATTCATGCCAAAACTAAAATGTAATTTGTGTCAAAATTTGCTCCCTTATCATACATTTTAGCTCTTATAATAATTGATGCTTCTATAATGCCTTAGAATGATTTTAGGAGTATTTTGCTTGTGTTTAGATTTATGAAATTTGGTACTTAATATAGCTTACATTTTATTTATAAGCCTTGTTATAACTCCTTAATAAAGAAGGAATGAATTTGAGCAAATTTGGATTCAATTTAAAGGAAAATAGGCAAATTTCATGATATGAGTGTGTTTTATGATATGGACCATTGCTAATGATAATTTTTATGTATAAAATATGGGAATCAACATGGACCAAACATGGTGCCATATTGTACCCGTGTTCATTGTGATGGTAAAAGAGTATTTAGAACACAAGGTAAACATGGATCAATCTTAATGACCCATGTTGGCTGTAATTTTTATATAACTATTAAGAACATAGGAACATGACAAGTTTATATTGGACTTGTATTAGTCGAGACAGCTTGAAATTCTTAAGTTTTGTTAGAATAAAAAAAGTAGTAGTTGACATTAGATGCAAACACATTGTTAGAGACAAGAATTAAAGCATCTTGACATAAGAATGGAGGAACTTTGGAGGAAAAAAGGTGATTTCATCTAGATTTAACCGAATAATATTAAAATTTTGAAGTCCATAACAATGATTTCTTTTTTATCTTTTTCTCTTTCTTGATTATTGTTGGTTTTCTTATTCTTAATATAAACTAAATTGGGATAGATGTAGTTCGGATGACCTTAGAACCATTTGTTTGACTTGACTTTTTGATCAATGATTATTCCAAATTGGGATGACCTTAGTTGTGTGAATTATTCATGATTAGTTCTAGTATTTGAATCAAAATTTATTGGGCATTTTGATTGAATTTCATATTTCATACATAGAGGTTGAGAAGTCATATGTATGAATAGATTATGACATGAATTATAAGATCTACATCCTTACCCTTAGCAGATTTGAAAATTCAAGTGGCTTCAAGCAGTAATAGAGTGAGTGGTAGGTATCAAGGAATGGAAGCAAAAAATCTAAGAGAATGCCTAAGCCTAAACTCTTTTAATGATTTTCACTATATGGAATGTAAGAAGACTTGATTATCCCAACAAGCAACTAACTCTAAAAGATCGTGTTGAAGCTAGACAAGAATATTTTGTTGATTTGGTGGAAACCAAAATAAAAGAAGATGTTTTCCGAAAAGAGTTGATAGTTTTCCCTGCAGGGTGTATAGCTTTAAGCAACCACTCTAAACACCCAAACGGAAGAATCATTGTAGCAATAGATCCAGCTCATCTACTATTATCCATATGGTTTTGCATAGTGCAATTGATTCACTATGAAATGATTTTAAAATCAATCCATGTGTTGATTGCTATAACATTTGTATATATAAACAATTAGGAATTTCAACAAGCTATTTTGTGGAGAGATTTACAAAGAATTAATTGCTCTAACTCAAGCTTTTGGATGGTGACTAGAGACTTTAACTATTTTCTTTACTCATCAGAATCCTTAGGGGGAAATGAGCCACTCATGCGAATACCAAAGAGTCATCTTCTCTAAAGACTAATCTTAGACTTGTTGATCTTAAATTTCAAGGGACAATTTTCATATGGAGTAACCACCAACAGGGAAATAGATTGGTGCAGAGAAATTAGATAGGTGCTTAGTCAACAATAAATGGATTGCTTAAATGACTGACAATTATGCTATTTTTGAAAAACCTTTGTTTTATGGTCACACTTCTATCAAGATATGCATTATTTCCACCTCATTCAAGAGAAGATCACCATATTCATATTTTTTAACGTCCTGTTAAAAAATCTCAGCTTGATTCAATTATTTTAAATGTTGATATTTAGGGTTTTAAGGTGTTTTAGTGTCTCCAAATGCTGAAATCTGTCAAGGTTGAATGTATTAAAATGCTTAAGCAATGTACTGATTCTTTGAAGCTTAACATGTTGCAAGCTATGGAGAACCTTAGTTTAACTCAAAAGAGTTTGTCTACTAATCCTACAGATGTCTCTTTTAGATATAAGGAGAAAGATGATTTAAGTAAATACATGCAAGTCATTTAAACTTATGGAAATCAACTGCAACAAAAAGCTAGAATTTAATGGATTTAGCAAGCCAAAATTTAATGGATTTAGCAAGGGGACAGGAGTACCAGATACTTTTCCAATGTTATTCAAGGAGGGAAAAACAGAAAAAAAATAGTTTCAAAGGAGGATGATAGTGGTAAAATGAAACAAGGTCAAGATGAATTGAAGGAGATGGCTAAGAAATACTTCAAAGAAATAAACAAAGTGTCCTCATATACTTCTTGCCTACCTAACAGTTTTCTCAATAGAATGTTAGATTCCACAAATCATAATCAACATTCTACATTATTCAATGAGGTCACAAACTAGGAGATCAAGAAAGTCCTATTTTCATTTTATCCATATAAGTCTCCAGGTTTAGATGGCTTTAATGCTAGATTTTTCAAGAAAAGTGGCATATATTGCAGCTTCTGTACTAAGAGCAATTTAGGAGTTCTTCAATAGTAGAAGATTACTAATTGAAATCATTAAGATTTATCTAATCTTGGTTCCTAAAGTCCGTAATCCTAAGAGATTGAATGAGTACAAACCAATAGTTTGTTATAATGCGGTGTATAAAATTATCTATAAAATTCTTACCAACAAATTAAAGAATACTTTGCAAGGGTTAATTAGTCCTAGTCAAGGTGCATATATCCCAGGTAGAAGTATGGGTGACAACATAATGTTAACACATGAACTTTTCAAAGACTACAATTATAAAGTACATGTTAAAAATTGTGCTCTTAAAGTTGACTTCACCAAAGTATATGATATTGTGGAATGAAGCTTCATCATCAATTCACTTCATGCTTTTGGGTATCTTCACAAGTTCATCAACTGAATTTACTCTTGTATATCAAATGTATCATTCTCAGTGCTAGTGAATGGAGAACCTTCTCAATTATACAAAGTGGCTAGAGGATTAAGGCAAGGAGATCAACTATCATTTTAGCTATTTGTTATTGCTATGGAAGTTTTATAAAGAATGACACAAATGTGTATTACAGAGACCAAAAACTTCAAGTTCCATTATAGATGTAAAGAGCTTAACATTTCTTAGTTTTCTTTTGTTGAAGATCTACTCGTGCTATATACTAAAGACATAACTTCAATTAGAGCCATCTTGACCTCTTTGCAGAGATTTTAGGAGATATCAAGACTAAAATTCAACCTACAAAAAAGCTCTGCTTATCTTTCTAACAAAAGTGGAAAAGATGTAGTAAGGATGATTATAGGAATAGGACTTACCATACACCAATTACTACTCACCTATTTGGGAGTTCCTATCTCCACAAGGAAGTTGAAAGAAGATGAATATAGATCACTGATTAAAAATTTTCAAACAAGAATTACTAACTGGAGGAACAGGTTTCTATCTTATAGGGGTAGGTTGTAGCTAACCATTTCCATTTTCCACAATCTAAATATCTATTGTCTATCACATTTAGCAATTCTAAAAGGTGTACTGAAGAAAAATTGATAAAAGGGTAAGAGATTTCATAAGGCATGGGTTGAAACAAATGGTAGAAAGATATCCAAAGTCAAGTGGAGTTTTATATGTCTTCTTAAAGAAAATGGTGTATTAGGAATCAATTCAACTTGCAGAATGAACAAGATTTTGCTAGCTAAAAAGATATGTTGAATTTGTTGGGACAAAGAGAGTCTTTGGGTGAAATGGGTAAACACATTTCATTTCAAAGAAAGGAGTATATGGTCCATCACTAAAAAATGCTCACATTCTTACACCTTCTAACAAATCCTCCTTACTAGGTCATCCATGCATCCTCACATTAAGTATTATATTAGAGATGGAAAGAATACAAAATTTTGGTATAATAACTTTCATTATCTTGGTCCTTTATACTACACTCATTACTTTTCAACTTTAAGGTGCCCCATTCCATAGCACACTAAGGTGCAGATGCTTATTCAAAATAATAGTTGGAAATGGCCATTTCATATGACCAAAGGAATCAGACTCATTGTGGAACAACTTGCTCACCGAATCAGACATAGGAAGATGAGAATAGATATGAGCTACACAAGTCACATAACTTTACTACTCAATCTTGTAAACAATTATTACTTAGTCAACTCATCAACTTCCCTCTCTCTAGACTGATATGGGAATCTGGAATTTCCTAAGCGCACTCCTTTATACTCTAGTTGGTAGCTGGGAAAAAACTAAGTACCATAGATAAGCTAAAATTTCAGATTCGAAACACATCATGCTCGATATGTTCTGCAGAAGATGAGACAATAGATCATCTTTTATTTAGATGTACTCAAGCAAGGTAACTATAGAGAAAAATTCCTCTACATATTTAATCTTCAAGATAGAGATCTCAGCTGGATGGATTGCTTGTTATGGGGAAATGGACTAAGCTGGAATTGTAAAGAAAATCGAAAAGTGTTCAAGGTTGGCTTTGCAATGTTAGTGCATTTTATCTAAAGAATATGAAAAATGAAGATTTTTGGGAAATCAAAGGATTATAAGAGAAATAACTGGGTGGAGTTCTGCCTTAAGTTAAGAATGGCGACCATGTTAGCTCCTTATATACTCTTAACCTCTAACGAAATTAGAAAATAATTGAGGATATAGAAAATGTTGATGCTAGGTTCCAAAAGTTATGTATTTCGTTGGCTTTATGCATGCTCTATTTGTAAAAGTAGTATCTCAACAATCACTGTACTTTCCATCTTTTTGATTGAATAAATTATTATTCATCTTCCAAAAAAATTATAATATCTATATAAAATCCTAGAGATATAACAATATAAATCTTCTGAGAGTCGAATATATCATAGAATTTAATAAAAACAAGTTAATGCATTCTTAAGAGTTTTTATTAAAAATAGATTTCAATCAATTAACTTAATGATTGGGCTTGTACTTCTTAAGCAATAATATGGATGTAACATTGGAGTTCATATTGATCCAAGAAACTAAGGTTAATTATTGAATGAAAATAAATTTAGGCACATAAAGGTTTTAAGAGGATTATATATCTAGATCTTAATTATCATTTATTTGTTCTATTCTCGTTCATAGCTTTAGTTGTTATTTTAGACTAGTTACAATATTTTTGTTAACCATTCATTTTGTTATATAGATAATAAAAAGATAGTTATAACTAGTACTTGTAGTCCTTATGGGACTGACACTCATATTCACCAATCTATATTATAAAAACAATAGGTACATTTTCCTACTTATCTTTAGTATGGTTAAAAAACACATAATTAAGTTTTTAGAAGTGCCAATTAGACTATATTCTTAGCAATACTAAAAGAGGAAATGGAATTAATATTATGTCACTGTCATTCGAAGGAAGTAGGAGTTTCATTTTTTTAGTCAATAAAAATAACAAAGATTTTACAATAAGGCTTTTATTGCCAAGTGTATTTATGGATGCTCATAAGTACGTAAAATTTTTGTGATGAATATTAAAAGGAAGGTAACATATCTTAGAAACATAAACTTCCTCTTATAAATATTTTAGTTTGTGAACTATTTAATATATAGAGGATTGACTTTATGAGTCTATTCCCAAGTTCCTTTAGAAATAAGTACATTCTAGTAGCAGTATTATCTTTCTATATGAATAGATGCAAAATCTTTACCTTCTAATGATTGTTGAGTTATACTCAAATTCCTTAAGAAGATATTCACTCGATTCGGTACACCTAAATCAATTATTACTAACAAGGAATCACATTTTTGCATTATGTAGTTTGAGATATCATTGCATAAATATGGTGTCGTAAACAAAATTGTAACTACTTACCATACTCAAACTATTAGTTAAGTCAAACTATCTAATAGGGAACTTAAAAGAATTTTAGAAAAAGGATATAGACTATTGTAGGAGAGATTGGTTAATAAAGTTTGATGATACTCTGTGGACGTATAGACTACCATATAAGACACCCATTGTGATGACACTATATAGATTAGTTTCTAGTAAAGCATGTCACTTACATATCAAATTGGAACATAAAGCATATTGGGGTAAAAAAATTTAAATGTCAAAAGTTTAATGAACTTGAAGAATTGTAATTATTCATAGATAAGAAGGCAAGAATATAGAAATAGTGAACTAAACAATTGCATGACCAAAATATCTTACTTAAAGAATTCAAAAAAAAATTGATTAGGTGTTATTTTAAAATTCTTACCTTAGATTGTTCCTAATAAACTTGAAATCACAATGACTTAATCCATTTATAGTCACTAAATTATTTCTTCATAAGGTAGTTAAGATCTCACATCTAGAGAAAGATACCTTTAAGGTGAATGGCCAAAGGTTCAAAAGACAATTAGGAAGACAAACTTAAGGATAAAAATGAGACCTTTATCATTGATAACCCCTAATCAAATTGAAGAAGGAAGTCCAACCACAATACCTCTAAGCATTTGTTAAGAGCCAACAAAACTATGTGCTTTAAACCATTGAATTTTTATATGAACAATTCTCATTGAAGAACATTATATTTCAGTTCATTTTACATAGATTTATTTCAAGAAGTTCAATAGGCTTTTATTTCTTTATAATTATTATCTATTTTTTATTTTTGATTTTATAGTTAGGAAGAAAAGGAAGATAAGCACATCTTCAAGGAGATAATTAGAAGAGCAAAAGGGATAAGAAGTTAAAGAAACAAGCCTAATAATTACATTGAAAATATATGTGTATTGAATATATAATATAAACACGACCTAAGATACACCAATGTTTTAGATCATGTTTAATTATCCAGTTGATGAAAGAGTTATAAAGAAATCTATAGCCTGAGATACACTGATGTCTCAAATCATGCCTATAAGAGAAAAAGTTGTAAAGAAATCTATAGCTTGAGACACACTTATATCCCAGACTGTGTCCAAACACAAACCTTTCCAAAAAGATCTATGGTCTTTGATATAGCTGTGATTTACACCTTACTTAAATAAGAATTTTATCAAAAGTTATAGAAAGATCTATGACTATGTCTTAGGTTATGTCTTAAGGAATTTAAGTAGGTCTTGACATGAGTAACTGTCATTTTCACCTAAATTTTTTCTGCCCAATTTTTCTCTACTTTATCATAAATTTATATACATCCACTACTCAAAATCATTATCAAGAAAAAACCATTTGTATAACCACTATTTTCACTAACAATCTCTATCAAACCTTGCATAATCCAATATATGAATAAAGTTTTAAAAGTTTTTTAATGTCAACCATAAGAAGAGGAAGGTTGGAACAAGCGAAAACCCCAAAATATATCACAACACTATCAACTATGAACACTAACTCATATTGTTTTTTTGACCTAGAAGATCTACAAAGGCCTGAATATAAGAAAATTTGACATTTTCAATTAAAAGGATTATAGATTGGGAAGTTTTGAATACTATAAGGGTAGCAGATAAAGTTTAAAGAACCATTAAAAATGTAGGCTAGAGATTTTCTTTGAAGTAGAAGAATATTCCTTTAAGGAATTAGCATTATAAATATTAATTACTTTTTATATAGATGAAACATGGAAGATAAGTACACTATTAACTATCAACTTTCGATGGATTAAACGAAAATATCATTCAAGGATTTTAGGTTAAAATGTAGGTTTTACACATTTGAATAGGTTGAGAGGATTTTATTTAATAATTATAAAACTAGTTTTCCTTATAAAGAGCTTGCTCTTATGGCTAAGAATTTTTGGAAATCTATTTTAAAGGTAACTTTAACTATGATCCCACTAAATATAAGAATTGTGTTAAAATATCTCTTGTAGTTTGTTATCTATATAAAGTTATTACCTATTCCATCACTAAGAGAATGGAGAACATTAAGTTGGTGAAAATTCAACATTTATTTTATCTATGGTGTATAATATGCCAATGCTCGTGTAACTTAAGCAACTTATTGAACCAAGGAAATTAAAATTGATGTTTTGATGATAACAAAACATAAGTAATACTAGCGATTTTAGTATTTTAATGATAAGCAATATAAGAACAAGATATAGCCATAACTCAAGAAGATAATTTATGAAGATGGTAAGAAAAGTTGAAGTTTTTAATTGTCAAAGTGAAGATCAAGTCAAGAACAAAAGAAGATTAAGGAACATCAAATTCATTATAAAATTTGTAATAATAATTAAAATGTTGTTTAGTCACCTTGATAATCTTAAAGGCTCACCATGTATAAATATTCCATTTTACTTTGTTTTATGAGTCTTTCATCTATTAAGAGGTATAAAAACTTTTTTTAAAAGAAAAGTCTTTTGATCTTTCAAATATTTTTATAGGACATTTTGGAAAAAATTTAATCGTTAAACAAATTAGGTTTGAGCACTTGAAGTTGTTAAAATTATGTTCTTAGATGATTGGTCAACCAATATAGGCTAGTGGTTGACCAATATAAGTTAAAGCTAAAATAATTAAGTTTTTTGGCAAATTGGTCAACCAATATGATGATGTAGTCAACAAATATTCCTTAAAAGGACACATTTATTGGACAATATGTTAAGTGATCAACCAATGTGCAATGAATAGCAGATTTTGTGCATTAAATGTACACTAATTGACTACTATGACTTATAGTTAACCAATGTCAGTTAAACTTGTAAAAGGATCATTTGTTGATATACTAGTAGATCACTAGAGTGGTGTGTCGACCAATGTGTCAATATTCCTCTAGGTGACATATTGTTCAACTAATATGTCTTAGTAGTTAACCAATTTCTCAATAGCTAGTGAATTTTATATTCAATACAATTAGTCGACTAATATGCTACAATGGCTAGCAAACATTATACATTTGAGCATCATTATCTCATATTTGTATGAGTAAACATCTTTGAAATGATAAAGTAGGATATCTTTTAGTTGAAGTATTGTACATAGGGGTGTTTCAAGTGACATTGAGGTTCCTCTTCACTGTGAAAGAAGATTGTAAAAGGTTTCTTCTTCACTGAGAAAAGATTATACAAAGGTTATTCTTTTCCTTGAAAAAGAGTTGTAGTAGAATTCCAAGAAGTGACTTGATAGTGGTCATAATCAAGGATTATTTTTTAACCATTATAAATCTATTTGCATTTCTCTTTCCTTACCTTTGTTGCATTATTGCTTAAGTGTATTATTAAAATTAATTATTTCATATCATATTTTTATCTTTTATAAATTATGCTTATTAACACACAAAGTTAGTAAGTTTTTTAAAAAATCTATCAACACCCACTTTACCCCCTTGGGTCCCATTAGGGATTACATTACTATTTTGTTACATACTTAGATGATATGGCCCAAAAAAACATAACAGTTATCTAAAGTGGGTCATACTTGACCTCATCAGCTAAGAATTTGGATGATATCCATATATTTTATCACCAGTAATTGGGATGTACATGTATATTGTTTACCTTGAGATGATGATGTCTATGGGTTTGATTAGGAAGGTCAATGACATTTATATGTTAACTAGAATGGATGAAAGACTAGGAAGAAAATGATGCTAATAAGATGACTAGAAGCGTAGTTCTAACACTGATAATAGATGCATTGTAAACTGTATAGGAAATTTTCAACTAAATAATGTCAAAATTAGAAAGTCAACAAATTAAATAAATTAGGACATTAAAATGACCACAAGATCATTTTTATGTATATATGCAGCAATTTAGTAAGTTGGAGGAGTGGTTGTTAGAGTATTTTTTGTTATAAGGAATTTTTAAGGTAATCACTACAGTCATCACCATAATAATTATGATAATGTTATAGCTTTTTGATATTTTACTCTTATTTTTCTTTTTGTATGCTTGAGATCCTGATATGTTTACATTGCTTGAACAATCTGATCTAAATTTTTATATTCTTAGGTGTTATGTTATCTTTCAATAAATACATTGTTATTTTGGTATTTTCTCTTCTTCACAACACATTTTGTTTCCATGAATTATGTCTTTTTGTTAGCATTTGTGTAAGGTACTTATGGATTCTAGATGTCTATCATGTTGATTTTTCATAATAGGCAATAAGCATGCTTTAAAAAGTTTTCTTTTATATTTAATTTCCCTTTTTCTACTTTACACTTTTATTGTAACTTATATTTTCTTATCATTAGTACATTAAGGATAATGTACAATTTAAGTTTGGGAAGGGATCACTCTAATTCAATTTTAAGCCTATTTCCTATAGAATTGATCTAATTACAATGTTTGATAGGTAAATATTATAGGAAATTAAACAGTGAAAGATAACTAGGAGGAATCATTAGAAGTTAAATTGCATGGTGAACTAACTAGATTAAATCAATGAATATAAGCACTAATGAATGGTTATAGTTAACACAAATTAGGTTACAGTAAAGCTTATGAAGTAGCTCAGTATTCTATTTTATTTGCAATCAAATTTTTTAAATAAAGTAAGTATAAATAATTTCACTTTGTTGAATTTACCCTAAGTAAAAACGTCAAAGTCAAGAGTTATGCTAGTAGTCATTTGAAATGGTGACCTAGGTAAGTAATCAAGGATATTTATGGTAAGTTATTTAGCTTAACATCAAAAGGTTAGGATGATCTTTTAAATAAGCATTTAATACTCCATAAAGCACCAAATATAAGTGCTTTAATTTGTCTTTGGTAATAATTATTAAATGCTTGAGATGAAATGCTTGTTATTTTATGTTCATTTAATTTCTTTGAATTAAGCTGATATTTAAAGGATTTTTGTTGTAAGTTAAACTAAAATACAATTCAATGTAAGTATTTAGAGATATAAATAGTTGATAAAAAACATAGTTAGGCAGATGATGATAATTTTTATTACTTTATTTTATTTGTTGAATTTCCTCAAAATTGGACTTATTCAAGTTAAGAGTAATTCAAGCTGATTTAATTAAGGATAAATAAAAGCTTAAGTGTGGGAAGTTTTTTGATAATTTAAAAAATTCATTAATAATAAAGAAGGTTTAATGGTACAGTAATTAGAGAGTGAACTCTCCTAAAATAACTGCCCAAATGACAACATTTCAACATTACTATAAGAAGAAAACAATGAAGTAATGACAATAGAAGAAGATCCAATGAAGCGGGTAAAACACCTCTACATCTGATCATCACGTCTGCATATTTTACCTAATTGGGGATGGCTTCTCAACTTACTTCGAGGGAGATTTGTGGAAGAAGGAGACACTTGAAGAGCTTTTGGAATCAAGGTATGTTGAAGTGATGACAGACTAGGTAAGTGTTAAGCGAATCAAGGTATGTTGAAGTGATGACAGACTAGGTAAGTGTTAAGCCTTACCTAATTTTTCTATATAGCTCCGTACTTCCATAGATTACCATATGCAGGGAGTAAGAACTAAACAAATATGGAATTTAATAGTAAAATAATCAACCATGTTATAGTATATCTATGAGCTAGATATTCAGAGAGGATAGGATATTTGTATTGTAGATTAGATTTAGGTTTTTGAGTAGGATTAGCTCTTTGGGTTCCTTAAAGATTTCTGTGATAATGGACTCCTTAGAAGATTTGTTGTTGGTAAACCTTCTGAGGTTTCTTTCTTTCCATAATACATATACACAAAGCCCCAAGGATACAGTATGAATCAACTTATTTGGAGTTGAGTGAGCTATTAGGTTAAATAGTTTTTGTTTAATCTCAATGAAGGAGCTCCCAGGATCTATCCATAGGCATTTCCTAGCTATGTAATCCCGTATAATGTTGTTGAAAGGGCATATGAAAATGAGATGATCTCTTGTTTCTATATGGACTCGACACATTGGACAGACTTTTGTCCACTTACAGATATGACATTCTATCTGCTGTATTAAGTTTATTTTGGATTGTTAATCATAATATAAAGGACATTTTTGGAGTCAAGGCCTTGCTCCATATGATCTTGTGACACACTAACTTTAGTTTTCTACTTCTTAGCAGATCTTTAGTGATTTTGTTGGTAAGTTTATGGACAAGTTGATCATGTCAGTAAAATGTATCCAAAGAGGTTGGGTTGGGTGGATAAGCAAGTTGTGGATGTCTCAAGTTGTGAGGAAAATTTCATGAAACATCATTCATTATGGTGTTAAGTCTAATGTTGAGGGATGAGGTTTGTGGAATATTTAGGTTGTTGAAATGTTATATAAGTTGTCTTATATCTGACCAATTGTCATACCAAAAAGATATCAAGTTACCATTCCCAATTATGCATAAGACACCATTTTGTACGTTGTCCTGCAACTTCAAAAGTTGGTTGAGAAAGTGAGAGTATGAGGCATTTTTCTTGATTCCCTATATGCTTCTATCTTCAAGAAAGTAAGAATGAAGTCATTTTATCCTAAATGAAGTTTCATCAGTTAGTATCCATCATAGTCTTTTAAGAATCAAAGCTTGATTCGTGGCCTTGATTGGAGTAATGTTTAATCCACCTTCTTCTTTGGGAAGAGAAATTTCTATCCACTTCACCTCGATAGATCCTTTTGCACCATTTGGATGGCTCCATAGGAAGTTTTTGAGTATCATTTCTATTGTTTTAATTATGCCTTGTGATAGAAAAATATGGGAACTCCAATAAACATGTAGAGAATTTAACACCGATTTGATGAGTTACACCTTCCCAGCATAAGAGACAAATTTGTTAACCCATAAGTTGATCCTTTTTTGTATTTTTTCTAAAAGTGGTGTGCACTCCATGAAGTTAAGCCTTTTGGTAGAAACAATTAACCAAATAGGGGTATATTTTTTTAACTTCATTCTAATGATTTGAGAGATAAGAGTTCCCAAAGCAGTGGCACTTTGGGATAGGAGGAAGTGACTCTTAGCTAGGTTAATTTGCAGATAAGAGAAGCATTTGAAAGTGTTAAGAGCTTTCATGTAAGTTTGAATGGATTCCATCTTAGCCCTGCAAAATAAAAGGAGATCGT
This sequence comes from Erythroxylum shatona, assembly GCA_027568895.1. Lineage (NCBI taxonomy): Eukaryota > Viridiplantae > Streptophyta > Magnoliopsida > Malpighiales > Erythroxylaceae > Erythroxylum > Erythroxylum shatona. Next base: position 36,057,982 of record JAOSBK010000008.1, on the reverse strand, counting down.
ATGCAAAACAAAGGTAGGTTAATCCAATTTTCTTGCATTTTGTATGATGTATGAAATTAGAGTTGTTAAGCACTTCATGTTTGATGATTAAATTGAGAGTCTCCATAAAAAGAATGAAGAGATAGGGAGTATGGGATCTCCCTATCTGAGACCTCTTGCTGCTTTAAAGAATTTTGTATGATTGTCATTGATCAATACTGACAAGGAAGCAAATGATATGCATTCTCTTAACCATTGTGTGAATATGTCCAGAAACCCATAAGCCTTCAACATTTTCTATAGGAACTCCTAGCTCACACTATCAAAGGCTTTATGGAATTCTTAATTGTGCAATTTGGAGAGTAATTGGAAAGGGTGGTAATATTTTATGTGCATGAAAATGAACATATTTTCCTTAGTATTTTGCTATGTTTTTATGTTTAAATGACCTTTATTTACTCACTTTATGTTATGTTTTTAAGTAATTACGAATATGTGCCTTAGGATGAGCTTTATCAATAATTGAGGAGATTTTAGGTGAAATACATTCAGAAATCACAATTCATAGTTAAATATAGTCTAAAACATGATAATGCCAGACCATATCGCACATGGACTATATGTTGATGAAGATACAGTCTAGAACATGGCCTAGAGGGAACCATATAGAAGTGAGAATTTCCAAAGTGTAATATGGTTTGAGGCATGTCTGTGTCAACTAGAAAAGCTATATAAAGATCCACAGTCTAGGCATGCTAGAGTCTATGTTTCTCATAATAGAGAGATAGAAGGATCTATAACTTAGGACACTCTCAAACTATACCTCTAGCAGACAAAACGTATTTAAAGTATGAAAATCATAATTACATGAGACTTATTTTATTTTCCTTCACCATTATTTGATTAATGATTAAAAATTAGAGTTAACTAGAAGATCAATTCAAACCACACTTTTTAATAAAGAAATAAGATTGGAGATCATCCTAGCATATCAAGCTATCCAAAATACAAAGATCTTTACCTATAATTCTTTCTATCATGTCTTTTATTTTATCAATTACTTTATTGGTGAAAATATGATTTGTGACTAATTGTTTTATATGTTTAGATAGGGAAAATCCTAGTTATTATCATTATATAAATTATTCCATTTGATTTATGAAGTGAGATTTATATTTGTAAAATATCTTTAAATGCTCTCAATGCAAATCTTAAATGTTAACGATTATATTTTATCTTAATTCAATTGTGGAAAATTTAAGAGACCCTACTCATAATTGCATCATTGTTTAGATATTAAGAGTTGAATGGGATACTAGAGACAGACTTATATGATTTCTCTAGTGTTAGGTTGAAACCTTTCACGAAAGTTCATAGAATATAGTGCATTCTTGGAGGTGTTAACTTGGTAGAGATGCAGATTAATCAACTGAGGAATAGGTGGTTATAGCTTAAGAGAGTGCAATTTTATATAATAGGAAGTTATGTGAGCCCAAGTAATAAATACATTATAAGTTTAGTGAATACTAACTGCAAATATGATAGTATAGGAAGTACTTATCTAAGAATTAATTATGCTTGAATTATCTGTTTGGCTAATTCCTTAATTTTAATATCCTTAATTAATACTTTGTTTAGGTTTTGTTTCTTTTATACTATTCATCAATTATTCTATTTTGATTTTTGACTAATTAGTAGTAAGAGATTACTCCTTTGTAACTAAAAAGGTTACAAGTTCAAGTCACAAAAACAACCTCTTTGTAAAAATGCAAAAGAAAGGTTGTATGCAATTGATGTCCCTCGCCCAGGTCTCGCAAAGCGAGAAACTTTGTGCACTAGGGTTGTTGTTGTTGTTAGTAGTAAGAGATTACTCTTGATGTTATAGCTTCTTTATGGGAATTTATCACTATATTACTTGTCAATGATGAGCACCCTTCCTTTAGTTTGTTAGTATATATTTATAAAATGAAAAAACTTTAGTAGTAATGTAACACATATAGAACATATGACAAGTAGTAGCCTAGTTGACCCCTAGTCTCAAAAATATTTTTGAAGATATAAACATTGTAAGAATACAACGTAAGCTTTTGGAGTCTCTTCAACATAAACTTTTGCTAGTATGACTAACGAAACAATATAAAAAGCGATATTTGAAGGAATTACATGACATCTCTTTCTATATATAATTTTTAAAGATGAAATAAATGACCTTATTTATTACATGAGGACTTTCATAACCACCTATTTGTTTGTTATATAAGGATTAAAAACTATATTAATAAAGAAAAAGATTCTTTTAAATGTCAAATTTTGTGTTTATTTATCAATTTCATCAACAAAATTAATTTTTAATTGAGTTGTCTAATTTTTAAAATTTTAAATTCTGAAGTGAAATTTAAAAAATTATTCATTGAAATAAAAAGACTAAAAAATTTGGACATTTTTTATTTTTTATTTTTTATTTTTTAATTCTTAATTTTCAAATTTAAATTATAACAATTAATATTATGGACTTCAAATACAATTTAGAGTTCAAATTCTTGTTTTTTATAAAGAAAACCTATAACAAATTCTAAATTTTAATCAATATAACAATTCATAGTTAAATGCAATTTGAAACATGATTATGCCAGCCCTTGCTGCACATGGACTATATGTTGATGAAGATACGACCTAGAACATGGACTAGAGGGAACCATATGGAAGTGAGAATTTCCAAAGTGTAATATAGTTTGAGGCATGTCTATGTCAACTAGAAAAGCTACAGAAAGATCTACAGTCTAGGACATGGCATGCTAGAGTCTATGTTTCTCACAATAGAGAAGTAGAAGGATCCATAACTTAGGACATAGTCATGTCTCAAACTATAACTCTAGGAAACAAAACGTATTTAAAGTATGAAAATCATAATTAGATGAGACTTATTTTATCTTCCTTGACCATTATTTGATTAAAAACTTAGAGTTAACTAGAAGATCAATTCAAAGCCATTTTTTAATAAAGAAATAAGATTGGAGATCATCCTAACAGATCAAGCTATCCAAAATACAAAGATCTTTACCTATAATTCTTTCTGTCATGTCTTTTATTTTATCAATTATTTTATTGGTGAAAATATGATTTGTGACTAATTGTTTTATATGTTTAGATAGGGAAAATCCTAGTTATTATAATTATATAAATTATTTGATTTGATTTATGAAGTGAGATTTATATTGGTAAAATATCTTTAAATGCTCTTAATGCAAATCTCAATATGTTAATGATTATATTTTATCTTAATTCACTTGTGGAAAATTTGAGAGACCCTGCTCATAATTGGATCATTGTTTAGATATTAGGAGTTGAATGGGATGCTAGAGACAGACTTATATGATTTCTCTAGTGTTAGATTGAAACCTTTCACGAAAGTTCATAGAATATAATGCATTCTTGGAGGTGTTAACGTGGTATAGGTGCTGATTAATTAACTCAAGAATAGGTGGTTATAGCTCAAGAGAGAAAATTTTATATAATAGGAAGTTCAGTGAGCCCAAGTAATAAATACATTATAAGTTTAGTGAATACTAACTACAAATATGATAGTGTAGGAAGCACTTATCTAAGAATTAATTACGCTTGAATTCTCTATTTAATTAGCTAATTCCTTAATTTTAATATCATTAACTAATATTCTATTTTGATTTTTGACTAATTATTAGTAAGAAATTACTCCTCCGTGACTAAAAGGGTCACAGGTTTAAGTCACAGAAATAACCTCTTTATAAAAATGCAAAAAAAAGATTATGTACATTTAATGTCCCTCCCCCCAGTTCTCGTAAAGCAGGAAGCCTTGTGCACTAGGGTTGTTATTGCTGTTAGTAGCACGAGATTACTCTTAATCGTTATAGCTTCTTTATGGGATTGATACCTTATTTATCATTATATTACTTGTCAATGATGAGCATACTTCCTTTAGTTTGTGAGTACATATTTATAAAATCGAAAAACTTTAGTAGTAATGTTGACTATAAATTAAAAAAAAAACTTTAGTAGTAATGTAACACGTATAGAACATATGACAAGTAGTAGCCTAGTTATGACCCCTAGTCTTAAGAATACAACGTAAGCTTTTGGAGTCTCTTCAACATAAACTTTTGCTAGTATGACTAACGAAACAATATAAAAAGCGATATTTGAAGGAATTACATGACATCTCTTTCTATATATAATTTTTAAAGATGAAATAAATGACCTTATTTATTACATGAGGACTTTCATAACCACCTATTTGTTTGTTATATAAGGATTAAAAACTATATTAATAAAGAAAAAGATTCTTTTAAATGTCAAATTTTGTGTTTATTTATCAATTTCATCAACAAAATTAATTTTTAGTTGAGTTGTCTAATTTTTAAAAATTTAAATTCTGAAGTGAAATTTTAAAAGATTATTCATTGAAATAAAAAGACTAAAAGTTTTGACATTTTTTTATTTTTTATTTTTTAACTCTTAATTTTCAAATTTAAATTATAACAATTAATTTTATGGACTTCAAATACAATTTAGAGTTCAAATTCTTGTTTTTTTAGAAAGAAAACCTATAACAAAGTCTAAATTTTAATCAATATAATATAATTAATAGTGAAAATAATTGATTATTTGAACTAGATCTAAACTGAAGAGCTGTTTTTAATTCAGATATATGTAATATGTTTTGGATATAGGCAAGAAGAAGGCAGGTTAAGTCACATTTAGATTATAATCTTCCAACTTATGAGCTTTTCCCAAAGAATAGTGACCTTTTGCTGTCGTGGTACTCGGAGTATTCTATATGATAAACTCCAAACAATGGTTTCATACTCTGGGTTTTCCATTATTTTACTGCAACATTTCCAACTTATCCCATTTCTCGCTCTTATCTTATTTAACAACACAACACTAATGAAGGAAAGGAAAAGCTCCATCTTCAACCACCCCAGGAAAATAAACAAAAGTTATAGAAACAAGGTGACTAACTCTGTACCTGTACAATCGAAATAATATTCGGATTGGACCAGACATATAGAAGCTTAAATGAGAGTTGGTAGAAAACTGAGTATGTAGAGCCCAGCCTTCTTAATCATCTCAACACATAAGCACTAATGTCAATAATCTAAGTTGGTCTCTATGGAATATAAGTGTGACTCCATATTTGTTAATTGCAAAGAATGTCTGACATCTTCCTTTCTTTTTGTACTTTCCTTTTTCTAATCTTATCTGTTTACATTTAACTATTGTTGGAATCTTATCTGTTTACATTTAACTATTGATGGACGGCTAAGTGGACAAACCAAAATATACTTAACCTTTTCGCTTTCCTTGGATCCTGCAAGGAGAATATGGCGTTAATCATTGCCTCTTATATGGCTGAAACTGGAATATTTTCCAACCATACATTCTTTTGTTCACGTTTATATAAATGGCGAATGCTCCATGAAAAAGTGAATAAGGACACTTGCAACATGACCGTAGGGCGTATCTGGAGGGGCAAATTTGCTCCAAGGTGCAAGGTTCAAATTCCACAGTTTGCAATGTGGGAGCAACATTCTTAAGCCCCTTGTGGGCTTTGAGGGTGAGCTCTTTGTAGGCCTGTGGGTTGCTCACCTCCCCCTTAGCGGGCCGCTGAGTACCTGATTTACATCCTCTCAGTTGCTTCGTCGGGTCGGGGTGTGGGGGGCCGTTTGGGTTGAGGTTCAACCTTTTGCTCTAAGGACACTTGCAACATTATTCAAAACCATAACTTCTCTAATCAACAATTAATATTGAAGTATAGCGAACAATGCCATACGTATGATGGCTGTCTAACTTCTACGTGATGTTAAATTAGTGATGTGATTTTCTAAAAAATGTAACTGTTGAAGTATCATAATATTTGCAGCCTCAGTATATATTGGGTAGTCAAGTTAGTACATAAGGTGTCAAGAATTTAACTGTAAAAGTTAAACCTTAATTGTAACAAAAGCTAGAAGTTTAGGAATTATAAGAAATTAATAGGTTTAAGACATTGTCTTTTCTCAAATAATCATCTAAACCATAGTATAAGTAAAGAACATCATAAAACAAACCACAAGTCAATGGTTAATCACCCTAATTCATTTTTCTGTTGATTCAATCGATTAAAAGTAACCTTTTGACTACGATTTAACAATTCGTCGCAATAAGTATGACATTTTGTAACATTTTATAAAATCATCGCTAAATTAATGTTTTTTGCGGCGATTTACGAGAATCATCACAAAATGAGTTACTTTTTGCGATGGCTTAGTAGTTTTGTCGCTAGATTGTTAGCCTTTCACGTCAAAATTACTAAATCATGGCAAATTCTTATGCTTTTTGCGTCGAAATGTGCAATCATCGCCAAAAGTTTATGTTAAATAATTTAAATTAGATGATAATTTTTTAGGATAATTTTGATGAATTTTTGTATGTGATAGTATTCTAAAAAATAATAATGTTTAAATGATATTTTTTAATGCTAAGTGTACTTAATAATCCTAAGGTTACTTATAATTGACATTTATATGATTTTTCATTTTTCATTTGCCTTATTTATAAATTTGTTTAAATAGCTAATGTATTCAAACTCTATAAATATGTTTAAACTCATACTATTGTACATAGTACTACACCTCCGTTCATACAAAAATTTCATGAAAATAGAATGAAGCATTTAAAAAGATAATCATACCCAAAATTTTCAAAGTTTTAAACATATTATTGGAAAACACATAATAGGTTATCTAAATTTGGAAAAGTAAAAATTTTTCGGACATAAAAAGAAAATCATACCTAAAATTTTAATGTTAATAAAATCAAAATATCATAAATTTATGTTAAATACTATTATTAACCATTAATATATATTAACAATAAAATAATAATACATATACATATTGAAATGTGTTAAGCAATATATTATAATGATATATGATAAGTATTAGAAGATGTTAATTAGAGGTTTAACAATTCTTACAGACTAAATAATAAATAAAGTTTCACGCCTAACATTCAATTACATAGTAAAAGAAAAAATTATTTTTTTGGATTCCAAGTGACATTAGACTCAGGAGATCCGATAAAGGGGTTCCCAATGTCTGGATTCTCAAAAAGTCTTCTTGCATGCTCCAAGCCATCAATTGAAATAGTTAAAGTTCTTCCCTTAGGGTCTGGTTTATTGATACCCTCTTCCAACGACTTCTTTGCTTTAACTAATTTGTAGAAGATACAGTGAACGATTTCTCAGATGCAGTATGGTTGATAGTGTTTGACGAACCGCACGTACCAAGCATTTCACCTAATGAGTAAACAGTATAGAACAATCAAAACTAAATCAAACGATATTAGGAACACAAATTAGTATACATGTATACTTGACTAATAAACTCCATTATCGTCATAATGAACGGATATAGTTTTTACAATCGATAATTGTTCCGAAATAACCAATTTTCCTTAATCCTATACAAACCATTAGGACATGGCCATTGCCTCAATTTCCATCTATGTTCTCATAAAGATTGGAAAAAACTTAACACAACATATAATATAGATAATCTAATGTTCATATTATAACTTCAAAACATAAAATGAGATACAAATAAAGAAAGAGAGGTAGTTTGGATGATGCTAAAAACCTTGAAAAAGAAGGTTGGCAATAGAAGGCAAGCGTGATTATTGTTTGATGAGAAGATTTGTTCTATATTGATTTGTTCTTCATTATTGAGAATTTTGTCGCATTCCTCCCAGCAGAGCTCATTTCCACCATAGGAAGCTAATCGTCACGTCAACATTTCGCAATTAATTAATGTTAACAGTTTTTCTGAAAAGTCAATAGAAGAATTCTTATTTGAATGTTCCAACATTCTAGCCTTGTTAATTTTGTGATCCATCAAGTGAGACAACTTCATATGACAAGGTTGAGAATATGATTGCTTCTATGTACATAAACATCTCTTGTAAAATCCTCTAAAGTAAATAGTTATGTAATTGTGATTTAGCTTTACTTTTTCTTTATAATTCGGTGGTTATTTTTGAGCTAGTCCATTACATATCTAGTTTCATAAAATATTTTTCAATAATTTGAAATGTGTGTATGATAATATTATATTAATGACCATATATGATGATGACAATTTAATTAAAAATAAATTACAATATAGAAAAACTTGAAAATCATTATTAAATATTAATATCATATTCTTAAAAGTCAAATTTAATATTATTCAAAATTTATTGTAAGCACAAAGATAAATGTAGTTAACAACAATGTCATTTCAAATATCATATTTAATAATAATGTCAATTATTGTATAAATCATTTTTAATAATAATGACAATGATTGTATAAGTGTAAAAATAAATTTAGTTAATAAAATTTTCATTAAGCAGTTAGCAGGTTTTTTCAAACAAACATGGAAGGTGGAAAAGAAATGTTAACCCATACACATCCAAAATATAAACACAATTCAACATCTTCCAAACACAAGCACAAACAAAAATAAATGTAAGCCTAAAGATAAATGGAAGGTTATTGGCTTAACGTTTGGCAACGAAATTATATGTAATATATAAATTTATTATAACATTATCGAATATATATATATATATATATATATAGTGATTAAATAGACTACTATATTAAAAAAAATAAGAGATGAGAAAATTTATATATTATCTAAATAGTCATAAATCATTATACTAGTTACAATTTTTATCTATACATTTATATAACATTATATTAATTACCATATATAATAATTATTGCAATTTAATAAAAATAATTGCATTATTGTAAATAATGGAAATCAATATCAAATATTAATATAATATTCTTAAAAATGAAATTTAATATTATTCACTATAAAGATAAGTCTAAAAATAAAATTATTTATGTATAATGGCATTTTAAAAATTTATAAAACAAAAAACACAAAAATTTTTATGTTACATTTTTATTAATTTCTTTTAATATATATGACATAACAATGTCACGTGGTCTCACAAAACTCTATTTATTATGTATAAATTCTTTACTATTTCATAGAAATGATATATTACAAAAAATAGAAAAATTGAAAATTATGAAAATATTTATAGTATTGGCGACGAATTTATATTTTTGTCACCTAATATAAAATTGTTGTTGCCTATTGTGTAACATTTGGGGAAATTTTTTGTAATCATCACCAAATGTTACAGAGATTAAAAAAAATTAGACGAAAACAACATCATTTGTCCAATGACAAACATCTTTTTCTTAATCTTTTAATCGTCCAACCTAACCCCTCCCCCCTATTTCCTTTTGCCTCCTCTTCTCTTCTCTTCTCTTTCCCTTCAATGTTTTTTGAACAATTCCTTTTAATCTTCTCTTCTCTTCCTCCATTCATCGCATTCTCTTCATTTTCTCTTCCATCGTCTCCTTACAATTATAGTCAAGGTAAGTAGTTGTTACATTTGTTTTGGGTATTTTTTTCTGGTTTCACTGGTGTTGTTAAATGCTATGTTCATGGTCAGTTTTAGGGTAAACCGTTGAGTTGTTTGCATTTATTTGGACTATTAATGGTTGAATGTTTATTTGTATGTGTTAATGTTGGTGAAGAAAGGAAAAAGACATAATTTTTGTTGTTAGTTTGGGTTGAATTTTTAAAGCATATAAAGTATTCTATGAAAGTTCTCTTAGGTTTTTAGTGTTCTATTTTGATAAGGAACGAATGTCCTTTCAAAGTTATTTGTTTCATAATTAGATTACCTCAAAGCACATTAATTTATTAGCTTATTATTGTAATTGGGAGCTTAGGTTTTTGTTTAATTAAATTTAGTATTAGTATTAGAATTTAGTAAGATTCTAAATCATATTCAAAATTATTCAAAGTTATTAGAAAAGGCTTGCTTATTAGAATTTAGTATTAGAAGGTTGAAGTTCTTTTTTCAAATTAAGCATAGCTGTGATGTTATTTTTTCAAATTAAGTATAGGTGTAATCAAAGAAGGTTGGAAGGTATAATGTTCTTTTTCCAAAGTTTACATGTCTAATGGAATTTTAATACTTAATTGAAAAGGATGTTTAGATGAATTTGTAAATAAAGTTTGCATGTCTAATGGAATTTGAATACCTAATTGAAAAAGATGTAAAAAAGTCTTGGGAGTTTCAACTTTAAAGTGACGTCATTCTTAAGGTTGACAATCAAAAGAGCTTAACTAGAATTTTGAACTTTATTTTGAAGTTTTCATAATGCCAAAAAATTTTATTTATGTTTTTTGTAGATACTTTCTCAAATTTCCTACCTAGTAGGTCCATATATGTTAGTTTGGGTGGTTTTTAGGTTGAGTTTTGTGTATATTATTGTTTATGTATATGTTATGAATATTCATAAACTGATAAGATTACAAAGAGAATAAAAAATGCTTCAGCGCTTGCTATCTCATTGTAAAAGCACCTATATCATTGGTGAAATTAGGATTACTGTGTTGCATATAAAAGATATAAATACATAACTAATGAACAAGGGTATTACATTAAATACAAAATTGTCATTTTTGTAGGCCCTATTTTGTGTTAAAGAGCATCAATAATCATCCAACCTCGTCCTTTTTCTTTATAGTCTACAATTGTTTGTTCGTCCAGGTAAGTCTTTTAACTATTTTCTATCATATGTTATGCTTTAATAGTATAAGTATTTATGTTTGAGTTTTGTGTGAATGCAAATGAGGTCTTGGTTTTGTATTGTTGTTTGGAATATTCTTAGAATCATTGATGAGTAGATATATTGAATAACGTGAATGAGTTCAATCTATTATGGACAATCCTTTGCATAATAAACCTTTAGGATGGTATATAGGTTGGAAACCCATGATGCAACTCCCAGTATCGGTCAAATATTCTATAAGCTTAGGAGTCACAACAAGAACTTACTTTCTCAATTCATATGGTGTAACAATATCACATACCATAGTGGTTATTTGAATTCAAACTTTGATAATGTACTTGTAGTGATTAATCATTATGTAGTAACATTAGAAATTCAAGTATAATTATGGATGATCCTTTGCGTAATAAACCCTAAGATGGTATATAGGTTGGAAACCCTTGATGCAGCTCCTATGAGACTTATCAATGAAATATTTCACGAGCCTAAGAGTCACAGCAATAACTTGCTTTCTTGATTCAAGAAGTGTAACAATCCCACATACCATAGTGCTTGTTTGAATTTAAACTTAGGTTATAAACTTGTAGTGATTAATTATTATGTAGTACCATTAGAAATTCAAGTATAATTATGGATGATCCTTTGCATAATAAACCTCTAGGACAGTATATAAGTTGAAAACCCGTGATGCAATTCCTATGAGACTTATCTGTGAAATATTCCACGAACCTAAGAGTCACAACGAGAACTTGTTTTCTCGATTCATATGGTGTAACAATGGCACGTACCATAGTGTTTTTTGAATTCAAACTTAGGTTATGAACTTGTAGCGATTAATCATTATGTTATATAGAAGATTGCATTTAGTAATTGGGTTATTTACTTTTAACTATGTAGTTAGATGGAAAAAAGTTGGATGTCTCATCAGAAATGGTCCACTAAATACTTAGAAGGAGTTAAGAGTTTCATGCAATTTGTAAAAGATCAAATGGGTTTTGAATATTGTATTCACTGTCCATACATAGATTGCTCATATATGAACATTCAAATTCAAGATATGGTATATAATAATTTGCTAATTCGAGTCATAGATAAATTATATACTCCATGGCTTTATCATAGTGAAAGTTCATAAGTAAGTTGTAGTAAAATTGTTGGTATAAGTGTTAATAGTAACAATAATGATGAAAAAGATTGTGATATTAATGATAGGATTAGCGAGATGGTGGGAATTACATGGAGATTGTGAATGAAACTAGTTTGCCTAACATAATTGTTAGTATTACAGAAGATAATTTTGGGAAGTTATTGAAAGTTTCTCAACAAGAATTATATCCAAGGTGCTCGAAATTCTCACAGCTATGTTTCGTTGTCAAGTTATTGCATCTGAAGGTCTATAATAAATGAAGTAACAAGTCTTTTGAAATGTTAATTGACATGCTCAATGATGCATTACTTGTTGGACACAAATTGGCCAAATCTTACTATGATGCAGAAAGATTATTAAGGGCCCTTGGAAGGATAGTAAAGATCTTAAGGAGTGTCCCATTCGTGGTACATCAAGGTGGCGAGTGGATGATGGAAGAGGGAAAAAGATACTGCATAAAAGCTCGTTTGCAGTTGTCTGGTGATAATGTGGTTTACCAGCTATCATATTTAGGTGACATTACACCTGGAAAACACCCAAATAATAGAAAGAGAAAGCAAAGTGTTGTTAGAAGGAATTTTTATTAAGGCATAATCTTGATGTGATAAACATTGAAAAAATATTTGTAAGAATATTTTAGGAACTGTGATGGGAATTGATGGAAATTCAAAAGACACAATTAAGGCTAGATTAGACTTGGAAGACATGAATATAAGAAAAGATTTGCATTTGAAAAGAAGAGATGATGGGTCATACATTATTTCACCTGCTTATTACTAATGTCAAAAAATGATAAGCAAACTTTTTGTCAAATTCTTAAATCAGTCAAGTTTTCTTATGGGTATACATCTAATATAGCCCATTGTGTGAATGTGAAAAAGGAAAAGTATCGAGGTTGAAAAGCCATAATTGTCATATGCTTCTATAACGATTACTTCCTGTTGGAATACGTGGGTGTTTATTGAAGGATGTGTCTATAACTTTAGGTCAATTGTGTGAGTTTTTAAGCAATTATGTTGCAAGACACTTCAAGATAAAGAGCTTGAGAAAATGGAAAAAGACATAGCTTTGATTCTATGTAAGCTTGAACTAGTATTTCCCCATCATTTTTTAATGCTATGGTGCATTTGGTAATTCACTTACCAAACAAAGAAAAACTTTATGAACCGGATCAATTTTAATGGATATTCCCCAATGAAAGGTAATTTATATTAACTTCTACTTTTTCAAAAAAGTTATTAGTTAGTAACAATTGCTAATTTTTTTATTTTGTTTAGGTTTTTATGCTCTCTTAAGAGTTATATATGTAATACAACTCGACCTGAAGGGTCTATTGTAGAAGCTTATATAGCGAATGAATGCTTGACATCTTGTTAGATGTACTTAAATGATGTCGAGACAAGATTTAATTGACAAAAGCATAACTTTTATTTTTATCAAGATGGTGACTTATTTGATTTCTCCCAAAAAGTAAGGTCACTTGTTTTCGGAAGATATATGAAGTTAACTAAAGACAAATTTGAAATTGCCATTGGTATATTTTGAATAATTGTAAGGAAGTCGATATATATAGAGTATGTATATTACTTTTCATTCAGAATTTCATATTTAATTTTTTTAATTCAATATATATTCCCTGATCTCTACTTACTTTTTTAAAGAGAGAGCACAAAGATTTGATTCAAAGAAAAGGGAGTGTTAATGTTAAAGAAAGACATAAGATGAAGTTCCCATCATAGTTTAGGACTTGAGTAAGTTATATATTGATGGAATATTATGAATTTATAACAATTTGTATGTTAGATTAACTTCTAATTATATTTTTCCTACAGATTGTACAATTACATAACCATAACATGCAATAGACAACAACATTATTATTTTTTGACATGTGGGCCTCATATGTGTGGGGAAAAATATACACATTGTATTGTTAATGGAGTTAATTTCACATAAAAGAGTGAGACAGTTGACTTAGAAGCCAAAATTGTGGGGTTATTGTTAAGGGATGTCATGACAACAATTTTATTGACTTCTATGGTGTCATCTCTGATATAATAGATTTGCATTACATCAAGGATAAAAAGGTTGTTCTATTTAAGTGCAAGTGGTTTAATCTTAGTGACATAAAAGTTAATGGCAATCTTAATAGCATCAATGTTAGTAAGACATGGTATGATAGTCACCCTTTTATCCTTGCAAGTCAAGTGAAGCAAGTTTTCTACCTCAACAATGTTGTATTGGGCAGTAATTGGAAGGTTGTTCAAAAATTTAACACCGAAATCTCTTCTGTTTTTGTGAAAGGGATAATGGTCTAATGAGTGAGGATGGTGATAATGTATATCAAGAGATTGAATCAGAGTTGAATAATGAAGCCATTCAAATAGAAGATGTTGATTTATCATCATTCTATAAGAGAGATGTTAATCCCAATATAGTACAAGTGGATGAAGTACAAGCTAATCTTATTGTACAAATAGATGAAGACCATATTAAGGATGAATATATGACAATGATGATACTTTGGCCGAATATAATAGTGATGAAGAGTCGAATCATAATGTAATTAATGATGATAATTTTTAAGATCTTGATTGTGATGAATGAAGGTTAAAAAAATGTTGTTTATATTGTTTGAAATGTAATGTTGATGATTGAGTTATGTAAATGAGTATTGTTGATGTTTTCTTGATATCTACATATAAAAAATAATGCTAAAATAAGCAAACATAAACTACCCTTTTGACACAAACATATCTAGAAACTTTGGCCCCATTTCATTTAGTTAATACTAAAATAAATAGAGACAAACTATATTGATTTGAATTGTTGATGTTTGACTTATGTTTGTGTGAATTGTTGATGTTTCATTTATGTTAATGTAAAATGTTGGTGTTTGAGTTATGTTTATGTAAATGTTATTGTTTGAGTTAAGTTTATGCAGAATGTTGATGTTTAAGATATGTTTATGCAGATTGTTGATGTTTGACTTATGTTTACGTGAAATGTTAATGTTTGACTTATGTTTATCCAAAATGTTGTTATTTGAGTTATGTTTGAACGGATTGTTGATGTTTGAGTTTTGTTTATGAGTATTGTTGATATTTGAGTTACATTAATGCAGAATGTTAATGTTTGAGCTATATTTACGCAGAATGTTGATGTTTCACTTATGTTTATGCGGATTATTAATGTTTGAGTTACGTTTATGCATATTTATGATATTTGACTTATATTTATACGTAATGTTGATATTTGAGTTATAGATATTCAATATAATGACACCTGGTAGAAACAAAGGAAAGAAGGTGGCAACTATCGAAATTGTTCCTCCTCTACAACAACCAAATCAATCCAACCTTAGCCAACAACAACAATCGACTTCATCCATCAATGAAGTCAGTCAGCAACAACCTCCATGTTCCTCAAGTGGTGCTGAGGGATCTTCATGTCTGCTAATTTTTACTACCTATAATTAGACTTATGCGCAAATATATATTTACATGTTTAATGCGTTTTTTCTTATCATTATCTTTTTGTTGTTAGGTTCTAATACCACCATCAAAAAAGGAGGGAGAGATATCACTAAAGGTTTAAGTTGCAACACATAAATGTTGCAATGAAAAGCAAGTTGTTTGTACATATTGATATCTCACAAGATTGTTTTGTTGACAAGATCTAATTGGCAAAATTGTCTAGTGAGTTAGGGGTCACTGCCAATAATGAATTACCTAGCATGGTAAGTAGTTGAAGGAAAACAACTTGTTACATAATGCTTTAGACAAAGTTTCAGTAATTTTTTAATTTATTTAATTATATGCATTTTTATGTTACTTATTTAAAGATTAATTTCACTTTTATTTGTTTTTCATAGATGAAAGCTCAATATAATCGATATCAACATCCCTGAAGTTTCAAACTGTGTGACTTCACTATTGAAACAAAAGGCCAAAGATCGTCATTATCGACTACATCAATACTACAAATCTTTTCCTTTTGATGAGGAGGCAAGGAGACATATTCTCGAACGGATGTCTCCAAAAAATTGAAGTCAAATGTGTGATTATTAGGCCTCTGTCAACATTAAGGTTTATCTTCTTTCTTTTCACATTTGCTTTCATTAATCTTATTACACAATTTAATGAATATTTCTTTCTTTATTTAAGAAAAGTGTGAAAAAGTCAAGGTTAATAGAGGAAAAATGAAAATTCCTCACAACCAACGCTTCAAATCATTTGTTGTCATATGAAATGAATATGTAATTTTTTTGTTTAGAAGTTATAATTATATTAGTAAATACAATATTATTTATTTTGTTTTCAATTCTTTTTTTATAAAATAGAGTGAGAAGGAACTACATGAACAAAAGTGAGATAGGATCACACTATATAAACTCAATCATTATAAGGAAAGTCAAGGATGGATGTCAGAAGAAATGTAAAATAACTATGTAAGTATACAAATTTGTTTAAATTTTAATTTTATTTATTTATGTAGTACTAACTAATAATATTTGAATTGAAAATTAAATTAGTTTTTTAAATTTTAGAATAAGATGCAGGAGTTGTTGCAAAGATCATTGTTTGACCGAAATGAGCCTAATAGAGATAAGATTTGCAACAATGTGCTTGCTCTTGGGTTTGACCCTAAATCAATTGCTTCATCCTCATCAAGACCAGCATATGTTGATCGTCTTAAAGAGGAGAACCAAACGCTAGTGTCTAAATTAGATTATAGTGAAAAAAAAGTTGGAACATAATGAATAAAAGTTGACTAAGTTTGAAAAGATGGTCAAATAAGTACTTGACCCTAATTATGTAAGTAGTAGTGACGATGAAAACAATTCTTAGTTTATACATAACTATTTTTGTAAAGGTTTGTAACTATCATTTAATGATATTTTATTGTTTATATAAAATGCTTCTAATGTCTAATTATTATTAATTATATTTTTGTATAATAAATTATAAAACAACAAATCTAAATATTACATACAATAACATTGATTAAAAATGTTACCAATAATTATAATTAACATGATAAAATTTTTAGTAATAATGTTTATTAAAAATTTAAAAACGTGGCTAAACAGATTTGTCTATGTTTTTAAAATCATCGTCAAAACTTGTAGCCATGTTTTGAAAAACGTCGCCAATAACTATAGCTATGTATAGCAGCCAAAATTTTTTTGCTTCGACTAAAATATCGTCGCCAATAATTTTAGGCAACGATTCAAAATTCGTCAGTAAATATTATTACCAACATTTACAGTAACGTAGCTAATAACCTTTATCCACAAAATCTAAACATACCAAAATATCATTGACAACGATTTATCGTATCATCGCATATCTCTTTTCGCTACTTATTCAAATTTTAGCAAAAAAATTTGACAACGATTTGGTTAAAACGTCGCTTATAGTATTTTGCCACCAGAATTTTGCGACAAATTGGACAAAGATTTCATTGCTAAAAGCCCCTTCTCTTGTAGTGCCTTAAGACTTGGATTATGAAAACGTCGGATGATCTTTGGTAAAATTATATATGATTTACTTAGTATCTAGATTAGATAAGGCCAAAACGTATCTTCATAAATCTTAAGATAATTATTGAGGATTTGATAAGTCAAGTGGATTCGTTAAATTGAGAGGGGAATGATTTCTAAGTATGCAGAAACATCAGGGCCAGAGGCCTAAAGCTGCGGCGCTGGTCGCATGAGTGAACTTACCAGCGGATCCTAGTGCTTCAAATCTAACCTTTTTACGTATTTGATTGGGCCTCCAATCTAAAGACCAATAAACAACGTATTTGTCCTTTATCATTGACAGGTTTTAAACTTTCCACGTATCCATACGCTAAGTGGATGTTTACTTGAGGATTGATGAATGTAACATGATGACGAAGTTTGGGGATGTGTTTCATATCATAAATTACTTTGAATACATCGGAAGAAGATTTTAGAGATTGAATTAGGATTAACGAAATCCATATATAATTGGGTTGACCATACATTAACCTAAAATTTTAAAGTAATAGTTCATGACCATGTGTTTGTATATAAATTACTTTTTTAATATGTTCACATTAGACTACATTCGTATTAACTTATAATCAATAATATTATAAAATCATTTGGGCTACTCTATGAATTACTATTTATTTTATCTAAATTTATGAATTTCTATTGATTTATTAGTCTATTATAAATTGTGGAAAGATTTGAGGTAAAGTATAAATATTTCAATACAATCAATCATCATCAATGTATGCAACCAATTTGAAGATCTTTATGTCATTGATGGGTGTCTTCTATTTTTAACTTTTACTATTATCAATCTATTATCTATAACTAAGGCAAGTATATCTATCATTAGTAAGTAATACAATGATAAGTTTGGGATAGTCCCTCGCATAAGAGTAGATCTAGAAAATTTTAAAACTTATAACTAGTTAATTAAATAAATATATTTGAGTATGTAAATTGAAATTAAATCTAAAATTGAACCTAAACTTAAATAGAAGAAACAACCACTAGAGATAGAACAAAGCATGTGATCAAGAGAGTAAAACATATATAAATATCATCTTGATACTTCCCTTAATATCATCCTTGCAGTTATAGTTCAACAAATTTAGAATGAATTTATCATTTAGAATAGTATAATTTCCCTAATACTAAAATTGTAGTACTCTCTCGAGATATAACTATCTACTCTCTGGTTAGTTAACTTGTATCTCTATTAAGCTAACACCTCTTGAATATATTAAGATCTATGGAATTTTATAAAAGCTTTCACCATAACACAGCACCCTATTTAACCTTTTCTATTTAAGTCTTGGCCCACTCACAAGCGGACTCTCATGAGACCTTCACAAGTAAATTTAAATTAGATACAAACATCAACTTGAATAAATTCATATTAAGATTACTCGTTCGTAAAAATAAAATGGAACAATCCACAGAAAGACAATACTAAGTGAGTGTTTGTCTGAAAATTTCAAAAGCGTTTTTGAAGTAGAAATAGCTTTTTTAAAAGCTCAAATACAGTTTTTTCAGCGCTTTTGAAGTAGAAATAGCTTTTTTAAAAGCCCAAATACAGTTTTTTCAAAAGCTAAAATTTGGAGCTTTTCAGAAAAGCTCCAAAAATAGCTTCTACGGGTAGACAAATCGCATCACTTACGTTTATAAAATTTTTTTCATACGTCTCTTTCTTTTTGGCTTTCTTTTATACTCACACACTTACGACTCTTATCGTCCGTAATCACTCCCAACTTTGACGACACGATACTCACAGCTTCACAAGTTTGTTATTATTTGTTGTTGGGTTTTTCATCGTCTACGTGAAAAACACAGACAAAGGTCTGGTCTGCGTTTTTCACGCATACCTTAACGTCTGCGTGAACGCAGAACGCAGAACGCAAACCTTCATCTGCGTTTTATGCAGACTCGTCTGCGTAACGCAGACGTTGATACGTCTGCATTTTACGCAGACGTGTATCTGCGTTAGTAATAACGCAGACACTAACGCAGAGTCGTCTGCGTTATTACTAACGCAGACGATTCTGCGTTTTTAGCTTTTTTATCAATATTATTTAACTTTTGTAATAACATTGTGAATTCATATTATGCAGTATATTATAAATACTTTAGGTGCAAGTATCAACACTGAAAGCCGAAAGAAGAAAGGAGAGGTGTTACTTGTTTTTGTCGAGGTAAGTTCAAAATTTTTCTTGTGTTCTAAATTTTCTGAAATTGAATATATGTTGATATATTGATTTACATATTGATTTAGCATGCGTAAAACTTCTGGTTGTGTGGTCTTCTTATACTTGCTTAAATAATTGTTATATGCAATGGGGATTTTGTTGTTGATTGAAAATGTCAATACCAAGCCAAGATATTCAAGGTGAGGATAAATTGAAAAAAAGGATTAAAGCGGAGTGGAATGATAGAACTCTTGAAATTTTAATCAAAATTTTTGTGGAAGAGACATTAGCTGGAAATCGACCAAATGGTCACTTTAACAAGATTGGATGGAAAAATATAGGTTCAAAGTTTGCTCATGAAACTAAGAAGAACTATGAATACAAACAATTTAAGAATAAATGGGATGGATTGAAAAAGGATTGGCAGCTTTGGACAAATTTAGTAGGTAAGGAAACTGGACTCGGATGGGATCCTACTAATCAAACTATTGATGCAAGTGACGAATGGTGGGAAAAGAAATTGAAGGTAAGCATTTAAGCTTTAGATTTATATTGTTCTAATGTTACTTGATAGTTTAATAACTTAAACAATATTATTGTAGGAAAATCCTGAGGCAGCCAAATTTCGAACTAAAGGTTTGAAACATATTGAACAGCTGAATATTTTATTTAAAGATGTTGCAGCTACAGGAGAAGGAGCTTGGGCACCTTCTTCAGGTTTTGTACCAAATGATGCTAATGTGGCGTGTAGAGAAAGCCTAGTTGATATTGATCTTGACGATGACCTTTCTGAAGGCTTTGCTGTCAATCCAGAAATTGAAAATATTCATAATGAGATTGGTTCATCAACTCCAACTCTAGGAACCTCTACAAAAGGAAAGGGAAAAAAAAGAAAGAAAAATGATACTAGAATCGAAAAGTTAAATCAAAATTTGGACCGCATATGTGATGCAATACAGATT
>JAOSBK010000008.1:35999017-36030365 GCA_027568895.1 Erythroxylum shatona | reverse complement strand
GAGACTTTTCCTGCCGTGTAGATCGAGTTGGCAAGAGAAGTCATGGCACACAGGTCGGTCAGCTGGCACTTTTTGAGAGATGACCTAGCTAGCTTTATGTTTGATTTTCTTTTGGAGCAATGTACAGAAAATACCAGTTGTATATTTTACTGCTTTGAGGTTGTGAAATGAGAAATTTATGGTTTCAAAAATTAGTGAATTTTATATTAATGCTTTATGTTTATTGATGCCATGTGGAGTGTTAGTTTGTTCGTAGCGCACCCTTATCGTAGGGTGTGTATCGGAATGACCTACGGGCATCCCGGTACATATCCTATGGTAAGGGGGTGCTACATCTGTGGAGATGTATCATCTATGATGACGTCATATCGTCTATGATGATGTCATATCATCTATAAAGATGTATCGTCTGTGATGACTTCATATCGTCTGTAAAGATGTATTGTCTGTGATGACATCATATCATCTGTGATGACGTCATATCATCTGTAAAGATATATCGTCTGTGATGATGTCATATCGTCTGTGATGACGTCATATCATTTGTAAAGATGTATCGTTTATGATGATGTCATATCGTCTGTAATGACATCATATTGTCTGTAAAAATGTATCGTTTATGATGACGTCATATCGTCTATAAAGATGTATCGCCTGTGATGACGTCATATTGTCTGTGATGATGTCATATCTTCTATAGTTGACTTTTTGCTTCTTCTGTGGTTAACCAAAACTTCTCCTTCTGTGTACTATGGTTTGCTCCATTTTTTACTCTTCAGACAATAAAATTCATCTTCAAGTCTTCATAAAAGTTGTAGATCCTGAAGTTTTCTTTCAAACCATCCAAAGAACACCTTAATCCAATACCTGTAAGGAAAGTTATGTCAATTTTCCCAATTCGTCTACTTTTTCGTTTGGTTTCGTCTGATCCTATCATCTGCTCCATTTTTTGCCCTTCAAATGATAGAATTTGTCTTCAAGGTCTCCATAAAAGTTGTAGATCTTGAAGTTCTCTTTCAAACCCTCTAAAGAACACCTTAATCCAATATCTTTAGGGAAAGTTATGGCATTTTTCCCAATTCATCTGTTTTTTCACTTCGTCTACTTTTTCGTTTGGTTTCTACTGATCCTATCGTCTGCTCCATTTTTGACCCTTTAGATGATAGAATCTATCTTTGAGGTCTTCATGAAAGTTGTAGATCTCGAAGTCTTCTTTCAAACATCCTAATATGATCTTAATCTGATATCCCTCATGACAGTTATGCTAATTGCCCCAAGACAGGTGCAATATGATTGACGTCAAAACCTTGTTTGATTCTTTCAACTATAACTTTGTTATAGGATCTCCAAATGAGATGATTCTTGTCTCTAAATAAACTAGAGACATAGAGTCATAAATGTTCTGAACAATTCAAATTAAAATTCCAATTTGAAGTTTCCCAAAATCTGTTCAAAAATAGGAGAAGTGAGTTGTTTTGATGTTTGTCCAGGTGGGAGTTCGCCACCCTTATGGGATACGCGTTCAGATGTTACTTAGGACGTCGGGCACGTGACCCACGAGGGCGAGGTGCCCAGTAAGTTCTTAAGCCTACTAATAAACAATCAGGTCTCACACGAGATCCATATAATTACCGATTTAATTATTTACATGGTCTATTGAGTCGTTTAACTCTTATTAACCAAATTAATCATTTTGCATTTGGTCTCTCGATTTATTACCGAAGCTTGAAGTTGCAACAAATAATCACAACCCTCAAATGAATTAACATAAAAACAACTAGATTAACATTGAATCAAGTATATATCCCTAAGAAAAAGTTAGAACATCATCATCATTCCCAAATCCATCAACATCATCATATTCATCTTACATATTCAAAGAAGAAAAATAACAAAGATGAAAAGAAAAACGGGATCAAGATGGCTTGGGAAAGTAGTAGTAGCAGAAGCCCGCTCCTCTTTCCTCTTCTTCCTCTTCTCTCTCTCTCTTCTTCTTTCTTCTTGGAGTTTTCCCAAAGTGGCAAAAATTGGAGCTCCCCCTAAGGTACTTTCTCTTTCATTATATATTTTTTCTATTTTAGGTAAATCCTAGGGTTTCCTGGGTCCAAAAAGTCTCAAATGTCCTTTGGTAAAGTATAGGTACCAATATTGGCATGTTACATCGATTTTATAGTTTACAAGTTCAACAAATTCCTTTCATTTATCTTAGGTTGCCTATCTTCTTCAAACAACCAAAATACTTAGATTGTAGTCATTTTTTTGGAATCTTTCAAGAAGAAGATATTTTCTTGTAAAAATAAATTTCCATCTCTAGCAAGAAGAATTTAACTAGTTAAAATATTCTTCATGAATTGCAAATCTATTAGTGTGCTTGATCCTTCCAGGTAGATTAATTAAGGAATTGGAAAGGATAATCAAAAGACACATCTGGAAAAGTAACATTTATAAGCCTCATAGAGCTAAGATTAAATGGTTAGAGGTTTGCAAGTCAAAGCAAAAAGGCGGGCTGGATCTCATGTCATTTGAACCTATGAAGAAAATATTAATGGCCAAGAGAATATATAAAGTTGAAAATAGGGCTTGGGCCTAACCTGAGTTGGCTGGGCCTAGGACTGGGCCTCGACTAATGGATGACGATAAAATGACATTGTTTTACCCAAAACTATGTAGTTTTGGATTTTTTAAAAATATGAATAATCAAGTCGGATAGTCTGAAACCCAATCAGGCCTCAGTTCTAGCCCGAACTATAGTTTTGGATTTTTTAAAAATATGAATAATCAAGTCAGATAGTCTGAAACCCAATCAGATCTCGAGTCTAGCCCAAACCTAACATTACAAGCCTAATTCGACCGGAACCATTAACATCTCTAAGAATATAGAGATTTTTTAAACACAAAGAGGCTATATGGACCGAGTTGATGCATGCGTATTATTTTTCTAATACCAAGTTTTGCAATATAAAGGAAAATAAGGAAAATTTATGGTCCTTTAATAAAAAGTTGAGAAGTAGAAGAACCATATCTCTATATATTTAAAAATAGATTAGGAATGGCCAAGATTCCTAGTTTTAGTTTGGTAATTAGTGTAACATTATCCCTCTTTACGTGAGGAATGATCTTAATGCTTTAAGAAAGAGAATTCACCATAATGCCAAAGTGGCAGAGGTGCTGTAAGGATCATCTTGGTTTTGCAACTCCAGATGTATGATTCTAGTTGTAGCTAACTTACCAAGCTACAATCCTAACCTAATCACCTCTAATTACTCTATTTGTTTACTGGAAAAATTGGTAGTTTTCACTAATTAATCATTTTTGGAAATCCTTAGACCTCACAGCCTCAAAATGTCATAGTCTAATTTAATGTAAACTAAAACTATTGTGCTTAAAGCCTTAAATACTTATCCTCTAGTTGTTAAACTAAGGATATAAATAAAAGATAGGTATGCAGAGACCCAAAATCAATTGTGTTTTCTATGCTAATTGGGACTAAAGACAACCTCACATTTATTCTAACCTAAAATCTTGTATAAATTTAACACTACTTGTCTTGCAAATGAATGGCTCTTAATTATCGATTGGGCGAGTAACTCGTCAATAGGAAAGGCATAGACTCAACAAGTATAAGGTGAACACTACTTGCCTTACGAATGTTTACCTGTTGCATTTATAGGGTATATATAGAGAGGAATAATAAAATTCATAAAATCTTGAAGCTATACAAATGCATCTAGCTACTAAAATCATACATTAGACTAAAGAGATAATAATATCAAATAGTGCATTTAAACAGATTAGTGATTTTGTTGGAAGAGTTTGGAATCTACAATAAAGTCTTCTTATCTCTATAATTCATACGTTTAATGAAGGTACAACATAGAATCCAAGTCCATTCATGATTTATGGATAAAAGAAGCACCTGGACCGAATGCAGAACCTCTTATGTAGGAGTTTAAAACTGTTTCTATATATTTAAGTCTTATTTCTAGTAACATTAATGGTTACAAGTTACTTTTTGTATGCATCTCTGACTTTTGTAATTGTGGTTGGTTACTAAGTTCTGTGGAACCTGACCATTAGCCTTGTATATGACAAATTAAGGACTAGTCTTATTGTTTTGAAAATACATTTATTTTAATTTCCTAAAAAATTATATTGAAGTAGATTAAGATTCCACTAGAA
The DNA here is from genome assembly GCA_027568895.1 of Erythroxylum shatona. Lineage (NCBI taxonomy): Eukaryota > Viridiplantae > Streptophyta > Magnoliopsida > Malpighiales > Erythroxylaceae > Erythroxylum > Erythroxylum shatona. The sequence goes on along the minus strand of JAOSBK010000008.1, from coordinate 36,026,186 downwards.
ACAAAACAAAACAAGAAATAAGACATAATCAAACATCTAATTAAGAACTCTCCCTATCATGATCTTGTTATCGTAACTCAATTATTTTAGAGATTTTATAACATAGACTTTTTAAATTTCCTAACTAATAAATTGCACACATTTAGTGTATAGCCATATATTCCTATATTGATTAAGCAATATTTTTTTATCTAATTAGAACATACAAGATGGCCCTATTACATGTGAAATCTCATAAAGTTTTACCTCGATACCAAAAGAATTATGTAAGTTTATTTATATCACCTTATTTAACTTTTAATATCAATGCATATATCCATCTACAAACTAGTTCTTTCAAAATATTGCATAGTAATTAAAATCTTATTTGTACACTATAATGTCATGTTCTACATTATAACTTCTAGCTAAATGGCACAAGATTTCTCACGCTCATGTATAAGGTAGTAATAATTCTTAAAGGGAACATAACCTAGTACCTAGTATGTATAGGGCTATTTTTGATCTTTTCTTAAACTTCTTCTATCTAAAGAGGGAAAGAAACAATAGGTTATACAAAGGAGTGGAGGAAGAAGTTCAAATTCTAGGGAAATCCATTATTAACTAGATTAGAGAAATAAAAATAGCTCAAGATGCTCAATCTATAATTAGCCAAAGAATGAAAAATCTCTAGAATGTTTAGTGATAGCTTTTTGCAACGTGGGTTGGAACATATGTACAACGTAAAGTCTATATGACTTAAAAGCTAAACTTGTATTCCTTGTCAATGTATTTTTGGTTAAGCTCAACTTGAGTTAATAAGATTTATTCATCTTTAAAAAAAGAAAGAAAAGAGGGACACAAGTTGCAATAACTTGTATTTAAAATTGCGTTTATCTAAAGATGTTTCTTCCCCTTATTTAACATGCACAACTTTTTAATCCTTAGCCATAATCACTTCATTGAAACATATCCACAAAATAACCAAAAACATTGAATGAAAACCAATGCAGTATCAAATATAGAAAAACTAACTAAAACATTTCTACGATGCATATACATTGAATTCCCCAAAACTTAGATTTTTTTTTCTTTTCCTTAATCAAATTAAGCACAAGAGTTACTAACATAAGAGACTTTTAAATTCTAGTAAGAGTTAATAATCTAATTAAAATAACTAAAATGATCATTATTCGCTTTTTTGTGCTATTATTCAACTACCTAGAATTCTATATATTTACACTAACTTATAATTTAACCTCAATCTAACATAAGCTAACAATATTTTAAATTTCAAGTAAAGTTAAACAATTATACATTTTATATATATGACATCATGATATAAGTAAAAAGTATAAACCAATAAATAATTAATAAATTATATTAAAACAAACCAACATAAAATATTTTTGGAACTTTATATGGAGAGTGTATTTGAAATGTCATCATAACCTTATGACAGGATGGTAAAAAATTGGTTGTGAATACCTCTGATTACTCAATTAGGTTATAGTTTTAAATGGCTACTAGTACTAGTCATAACCTTAACTTATTAACTTGGATCAAAATCAACGAAATAGAATTCATTTGAAGCTCTAAAGTTATTTTATGGTATTAATTATCAATGAACATTGAATAATAAGCTACTCATTAAACTAAATTTGAAACTTAAGTTATGTTAAGTATATACAAGTGATATCATTTAATTTAACAATCATTCTTAAGATTATTTGGTTATGTTTACAACAAACTACTCATTAGGGACCACTTCAATGAACCTAGTGTAGTTAAGTTACAGAGCGATAGAAACATTTAATTAATCAACTTAATTACCTTAATTTCTATTATTCATTTTCCTTTGTTCATAATTTATTAACTCAAAAGTAATTGCATTGATTCACTTAAATGGTGCTTCCTAATTAACCATGGATTATCATAATTCCCTTCTCATATTTAATTCATTAATTGATCTTAATGGGTGTATATTGTAAATGAAATAAATAGATAAATGAATAAATGAATGGAAAAATAAAGATATAAAAACTTTTTGAGCCAATTTAGATTTTGCATTAATTGAGTCTATGCAATTCTTCAAATTTGGAGCATCTCATACAAAAAAACAAATAAAAAAGAAAATGTAAAAGATATAAGAAATAAAATAAAACAAACAACTTAAGAAGTATATATCAAACATAAAAGTTGGTAGTAAAGGAGTATGAGTCTCCTTAGGTACCATTTCACCAGTCATATAAAGTTTTTAACCTTTCCTCATTGACCTTGAATATCTCAATTGCTTCACTATTCACTTCCATAGCTTCCTGGGAGTATACTTTTACCATAGCGAAAGGACCAAACTACCTGGATCAGAGTTTTCTTATAAGTAACTTAAGCTAACCTATCTTAAATTCCATCTTTAGAATGTGCTTGTCATACCAATTTTTGGTTTTTTCCTTATAGATCATAACATTCTCATAAGCATTTAGTCTAACTTCCTCTAGTTCGCTCAATTGCAACAACCTCTTAAGCCTAATAGGTTTCAAATCCATATTCAATACAATTATAGCCCAATATTTATTGTGCTCCAATTCAATTAGTCAGTGATAAGCCTTTCCAAGTACAAGTCAGTAAAGAGACATATCTAACAGTGCATTAAAAGTTATACTATAAGCCCAAAGTGCATCATCTCAATCCTTACTTGACCTACCAATAATATATTTCCAATACCCCTTTCATTTCCCCATTTGCAAGTTTTACTTGACCATTTGACTAAGAATGCTAGGCAGTTACCATTTTATGAGTAATTACATACCTTTTTTAATAATTCATCAAAATAATGGTTACAAAAATGAGAACCCTCATCATTAGTTATTGTTATAGGAAAAGCAAAACTAAAGAAGATGTTTTTCTTTATAAGTATCATCATTATCTTAGAGTCATTATTTGGAGATATTATAGCATTAACCTATTTAAATACATAATCAACAATATATTGATTGTTGAAGAAAGATAGAAATGAACCCATAAAATTAATACCCAAACCTTAAACAATTCAAATTTTAAAATATTAGTCAAAGATATTTCATTCCTCCTAAAGATATTGTTAATCCATTAACATGTATCACACGTGCTCATATGATTACTTGCATACAAAGGAGGCTAATAGAAATCATATTAACATATCTCAGTAACTATCTTATAAATACTAAATGGATCATCACACTCCTAAATGGAACTGATCAAAGATGTCCTTAATTTCTTTATGTGGAATATATCTCCTAATCATTCCATTTGCATAAAGATTGAACAAGAATGATTCTTCTAAAAAATAATGTTTGACATCCTACAGAAATTTCTTCCTCTAATGGTAGCTTAAATTATGTGAAATAATGCCTCTAACCAAATAGTTCACAAAAACTCAATACAATAGAACTATGGCAATTGCTAACAACTACTTATTTAAAAATTTCTTATTAATAGACACTTAAGTCAGTACTTGACTTAAGTGTCTTTTCTAATTTTGTTATATATCTATTCTCATTATCCAACAATCAAACGTTGGCTTGACATCTCTTCTAGTCAGTAAGTACTTGACTGCTTAGTATAGTACACTATTGTATTGTAAAAACATGTATGATCCAAGAAATTTCTTATCTTCTTCTCATTAATAGGAGGTAAAAACTATACATAATTCAAAATGACTTTCTTATTTTTATCTTTTCAACTTTACTGTTTCGTCTTTGGACGCTTTCTCAATATGGTTTGAGTTTACAAGAACACAGAAAAGGCTAAAAGCAGCAAAATTTCTAGTGCAGTCATTCTCCAATCTCCACTTAGGTCATTGTGCATGGTATGACCATGATTATGTTTAGAGCAAACTTGTACTGGAATTACTGTTACAAATTGACAACCGACAACATTTATTTTCCTTTTTTCTCATTTCGATTCTTGAAGATCTACTTTTCCATGTTCCAAATGAAAGCCCCACCTTATTGAAACCTACTCTATTATCACGATAGATTCTTCGTTGCCCACATTAGCAACTACATCATTCTAATGCTTGCATTGACTGGCGACTAGCAATAAATGGACCCTATTCTATGCCCCAACCTTTTTATAGGAACAAAAGTCGTTCAAAGTTTGAACACTACTGTGCTCTTCCTTCTATTTCCCAGCTTCTTGTCATTGGGAGGTCACTCATGAGGCTTTTATATCTAACATTAATGCCATAATTCTGTAGATAAGAGAGCTGGGTGGGCAAGTAGGTGCATGACGGCAAGAACATAAAGTACCAGTAGAATGATTAGTCAATGGTTGTTGAGAAATGGAACATCCCCTGGCCCTTTTATGTGCTTAATTATTTATGTCCAAGCATCCTATGACCCCAATTCATCCCATCGAACCATGTGTGTATCATGGTAAGTTACTGAAATTATTGCGCTTGGAATGGGGAAGATTTTTCCATACTCATCAAACTTGTTACTGTCTCCTTTCATTAACGTGCTTATACTGTCAGTAAGTCAGTTGATGAGGAATATTGGGAGTTTGTTAATTAGGACAACTCGTTTAATTGTATCCAGGTAGACATTTATTGTATGTATGAACATCAAAATGCGAGACTCGAGAATATGTTGCATTTATGTCACTCATTTCAACGTGAAACCTACTTTTACGAGTTCAGTTAACGGGGGATTGTGATCTTTGATTGTATTTGGTGTACTTTGCTATTCTACAGCGAGCCTCCCACAATGGAATGAAATTATCCAAGGAAGGACAGTGAACAATTACTATCAGCATCTTCAACCTGATGCTTGGAAAAACAATAAAATGTTAAGAGTTTACAATAGGTCTACACGGATCCATACAAGAAGGAAAGTTAGACCACATAAAAATTTAAGTAAGGTTTCATCTTAAAACTAATTGGTGATAGGTGGAGTAGTCCACTAAACTTATATGTTAGTCTTCTTTTCTTTCTTTCTCCAATATGGGTCAAACTCTCATTCTTTATATTTCAACACACTCTCTTACGTTTGGGTCTAACACGTGACATAATCTATCATTTCTAAGTGTTAACGACTAACATAAGAGCAACATGCTCTGATACTGTGTTAGAATTTATAATAGGCTTACAGGCTCACACAAGAAAGAAAGTTAGACCACATACAAGTCTAAGTGAGATTCCATTATAAAACTAATTGATGATAGGTGAAGTAATTCATTAGATTTATATGTTAGTCTTCTTTTTTCTCTTTCTCCAACATGGGACAAAATATCACTTTCTATATTTCAACATAAAAAAGTCCACAACTAAGACTTTGTTTTATATAAACAAGCTTTCCTCACGACTCGCGAGCGTCATGACTTCCTGCTTTTTCCAGTTCCTCCTGGAAAACATCATCGTATGCACTAAGCGCCTCTACTTGAAAGCAATGGAACACTAGTAATTTCATATTACTTTCTTTTAAACATCAAAAAGCATCTATGATTTATTATCATCAAACGATAGATAAGAAGTTATGCTTAGTTGTAATCCAATGTCAAACTATTAATGCAAATACTAAGTAATGCTTATCTGAGAAAAGGACTTAAAAGGATATAACAATGTATAGATAATTAGTTGGTAGTATCATATACCTCTCTCTGAGAATCTTTCGTGAGCAAGAGCGTGGAGAGAGCGGATAAACTAAAAGGTAAACGTAATGTAAGAGTATGTGCATTAAATAGTACCCAGCGGTTCATTGATTTATTAATAAATCACTTTGTTATTCGACAATAAGAACAAAAGGGAAAACGTATGACTTGCACGTTAGAAGGAATCTATAAGTTGTTAGACATTTTTGTCCTTAGGGATAATTTTGTCCATGTCTCATAAAATTGGACTAACAATAATTACAATTTTAGTTTTTAAATAAATTATCAGTTAAGTTACGTCATTTAATCTAGATAAAGATAATAAAGTGACCAATAAATGGTCTAGGTTAATGGGTCGAAGTTCGTGTGAAAAATGAGTTCCGATGAGTGTGGACCGGGTCCATATCAACCTTGTGATGGAAAAGCCCGATATGGAAGCTATATAAAGGTTAGGTTTCCTGCAGTTACTCAAGAGTTCATTCACGAGCATAATAATTCCGGACCAGTTAAGGAAGCTCGTGATCTGAGGAAACTGTAGAAAGATCTAGCCTGTGAGACGGTGATCATTTTTCACTAAAGGTCCTGGGAGATTCGAAGACGTTTGAAGCTTGAAATCGACTTTGGAATCAGAGATGGAACTGAAATCTAAGTATTCCGTATTACCTTTGTTTTTAATCATTTCATGTAGATCCGAAGTATTTAATAAAGATCCAACTATGTACTATAAGTTTCACTCCATATGATGAAAAATAAAGAAAAAGTTAAAGGGAATGGCGTTTGAGGGAAGTATATACACTTGAGGAATAATGTTGAAGTTGGAAGGAAATGTCATTGGTCGACTGCTTCTCTATAAAGACAAATTAGCAAAACCCGAAATTTGACTCCATTAAAGATATTTCCATTTTTCTTTAGTTATCACTCTCATAGGTCAAGTTCTTGTTGGCCATCCTCAGGCACGTGCAACCTACCAATGAATTGGCCTCATTAGGAGTCAGTCACCCTTACCACGCGGTCCTCACGTCAAGTGCCGTGCAGTGAGCGGCACCCATGGCACGTGTGAGTCCCCAACCCAAACGTGTCACTCGGGGAATGGCCCGCACATGACTTCTACCGAACTACCATGTGCACCTCCACAACAGGACAACAATGGCAACCCAATTGGCTTACACCTTTGTTGTTGAAGCCCCAACCCCACCTCCTCCGGATAGATATTATTAATATCATCAATGAATAACATAGTTCGGATACCGAGGCATTAAAAAGTGCTTCGAGCAAGATAGATTCTCCCTAGCGTTGAGAGGACACGTGGCACCATCTAATTATGAAGCTCCTTCTTTTTCCTATTTTATATAAATACGACAGGTAAAGTCGTTACCCGTTAGGAAGCTAAGGGGGGTAAAAAGAAGGAGCTGGTCTCCACTTTATCTGACCATTCTTCAAAGTTTATTCCCCTTAATTACTATATTGCCCCTATAACGCGGCTGCTTAACATGGCTGTCTGTCCACTATAGTTCTACATGAACAGTTGAACACTGTTTTTCGGTTTCTCGTGTTCGTGGCCTACACACTACTCAATAAACTACCGAAACTGCAACAAAGCAAGTACCTTTTATTTTTTAATTTCGGCGGTTCGTAAAGAGATGTGACTAACATATTGGCAAAATTTAAATATGAACCCTAACGATCCGAACACTTTATAATTGTAATACTAGAGGGACTAGTGCTTGTTATTCATTATTATATGTAATAGTTAGCGTCAATCATCATCATTATTATACTCCAAAGTCCTGCCAGTAGGATCTAAGAGGTTTTATAGTACGCATCTTTATTTCTTATATAATAGAAAGACTATTTTCGATAGACCCAAATGACAGGATAAAAATGTACGCAACCTTAGCATCAATCATCTTCGAATAAATAAACTTCCTATATATTTTACGTGTAGGTTATAACTACTTACCTCTATTTCGAAAGTCTGTCTTCCTATAGTAGCTAAGGATTTAGTTGGACAAAGTGTCAAAATATACAGTTATATCTAAAAACGCGTAAACCTAGCCTATTAACAAAGTGCCAAAAGGGTTAGGGTTTCAACGCAGAAGCTCGTTTAAGATTAATGGCAAGTCAAGTTTCAGTTTACTTGCAGGGGAAGTTTTTCTTGTGTTTCTTAGGGATGGTAATTAACTAAGAGACTAGACGACAACTAAGGAATAATCACAAGCTAATCTAAAAACACCTCAAATTCAATTCGCAGCTACATACATTGTACTCAGAATCGAAAAAGACAAAATCTAGTATTGTTCTTTGGAAGCCTTGTTTCATTCTGACGGAATAAACTTGAAGCATGTGACATAAACCAGTCATATATAAGAAGTAATACGACAATTGCATGTTACAGAGAGGAAACGTTGTTAAGGCGTGGAGGAGTGTAGAAACTAGAAAGCGGTTGTCGGGAATATGATAAGAAAAGTCGTAATTGTCAAGATTCATACCTCATCCATGTTCATTGTCTGTGTCAGAACGAGGTTTAATCAGATTGTAAGTAGTTTTTATTGGTTCTTTCTTGGACCTTGTAGTCTTCAACTTTTTGTTGTTATACGCCACATGTGGATTCGCACCATGTGCATGTTAAAGATCAACAAAATGCTTGTCTTTCTCTCTTTTTTTTTCCCCCCTCTGTAAATGTCTTGTAAAAACTATGTAGAGAAGAAGTTGTTACATAGTCAATTTAAATAGTAATCTTTACTTTCCTTGGTAGATTATATTAATAAAATATTCAAAATCGCTTTTCAAACCACATTATTAAAATTCAGACTTTTGTTTAGCTTGACGGAACGGTGCCACTACTGGGAGAGTATGTATTTTAGTTGCTGATGTCATGATCTCTTTTCAGATCCCATGAAAAAAAAGCGGCGGAATAATATTTTGAAAAGCTAAATGAAAATATGTAGGAATTCGTAAAATAATGTCAACTTGTGTAGTTTAGGATAAGGTGCTCTCCTTCCCTTAACTAATTTTAACATTATTTTATCAAGCTTTCATTTGATTGGGTTTACATCAGTAGAGTTTTTGTTAATAGATTTTTTTTGTAGATTTTTTAAGAAATTTTTTTTAAGAAATCAGTTAATTGTTTAACTGTCATTTTAAAAGGAACTTTTTAAAAAGAACTTCATATAGTATATTATTTGACAACATAAAAATAAAAAACACTTTTAATTTTAACTATATTTTATTTTATAATAAAAATTATTTATGCATATAAAAATTATTTAAAGTATATTAAACAATATGCAAAGCACAATCTATTAATTATTATATAATTTAATGAAAATATATCTAATGAAATCTTTTATATGGATTATAACATAAGTAAAACTAATATCAAAAATAAATATTAAAACAAATAAAAAGTCAAATAATATTATATAAATTTCAAAATAAATATTCTAAATTGAGTAAATAGTTAAATATATAATAAATTATGTATTTTATTATAATACAAGAGGATTTGTAATATGTTCTCTCGTATATTATAATACAAGAAGATTTGCAATAAATTAGAGAAGATAAGTTTGTGGATATTATGAGAATTATGTGTAAAATATAAGGACAAAAAGGTTAAAAATAGGCTCATTAATTGATCTGAAAATCTACTTAAAAAAACTTTTTGAGAGTTTTTTTAGAAGCTTCAAATTTGAAATTCTTAAAAAAACTGTATTTTAAATGCCAAAAAAGTTATCTTTATTTAAGAAATATTTTTTATTTTACAGCTAAACACTTATTTTTAAAAAAAATTTGTAATGGAGAAAAATGCTTATTGACCTCTCAAAAATTCATCCAAACAGGCATTAAATCTCATCTATATTTTATTAAAATTTTAAAAAGAATTAAAATCTGTTTGAATTTATAAAAAAATCAGTAACTTTTTTTTTTTGAATTGGTGAGCAGATTACAGCTTTAATCGAGGAAGTATGAATTTGGTCTCAGTTTCTTAAAAACAGCTGTAAGAATTGGTTTCAAAAGTCTAAAGGGTCAAGTACGAAGGACTTGTGTGGATTTTGGAAATAACCAATATAATTACAAACTATTAAAACCAATTAAATGCGTTCTAAGATTTGAGTCAGCACGCTTATCCCACGAATCTTATTCACACCGCCAAAGCCAGCCGTGTTAATCACGGTTGGACCATTCTGATCTCCGTTGCTAGTGATTCGCTTGCAGTTGTACATGAAAACCTGTCTCAATCATTGACCCCAGGAGGCCGCCGGAGGGAAGTTTAGAGATTGGTGCGAAAGAAGGGGCAATTATGGATCTTTAGACACAAAACCGCGTGAAAGGAGAGCATTATAGGGAAACAGCCGTTTTGGCTTTGGTTTTGGATGGCAATTAATTATATATTATCTTTAATAAAACAAAAATGAATACAGAGCTTGATTTTAGTCCTTGACCATGTAGAGAAGGAAACATTTACTTATATACAGACCACAAGCCAAAATAAATGGAGGAAAAAGGAGGGAAATCAGGTTTATTTATTTAAAGTTGAGAGACAGACAAGGGTCCAGAAAGAGTGGGCAGGGGTTAGAGGAAGTTTGAGATGTTTTTTTTTTAATTATTTGATTGCTCTTGTTGGAGTGTATTTTTGGGTTTAGAAATTATTTTTTTTTTTGAGTGCGGATTGGTCGTTTATGAGGAAGCCAACTTTCAGTCTTTTGTCATCATGTGTCTCCTGGCTCTATATATGACTTACTTGTCACCTTTGTCCACCTCCCCCTAAGTACTTTGCTTTTACTTTTTTTTCTGGTTTCTAACTCATTTTCGGTTGTACTAAGAGGAAGAGAAAGAAGCAAAATGGAGGTCTTGGGTTCTATGTGGAATTATGAAGAGGTCATCTATCTCTTTGCCAACCTTCTCATTTCTTAAGTCTTGTTTCTGTGGCATTAAAGATTCTAACTTTAATTCCAATTCTGTGTTCGGTGGTCTTTAACTCTGTTGTTATGAGCCATTTTAAGGTGTTTATGGCTTGTCTTCCTCCCAACAATTACCAGTTCAAGTTGTCGCCTTTTAAAAGTCTGCTTTGCAGTTCAATTTATCTCTGCTCTTGCATCCTTTTCACGTCCATTTTATATAAGAAAACAAAACTTCCTGGAAATTTTGATTATCTGTTCTCATTATTTGATACTTGAAATTCCTTGTATGGAGCATTGTCTTGGCGGGGATTTGTTTTGGTTTCTTCTCTTAACAGGGAAGAATGAGGGTAACTTTATCTCTTTCATAGTTGTATTGTTTCTGCACAACTTGAACCGAAATAATACCAAACAACTCAAATTTGATATCTGTTTGTCAATATGGACTTCTCTGTCGCTTCATTCCACAAGTTGCGGTGACCTCAACTTAACTGTTGAAGTTAGGTTTCTTTGACTATGTCTTTTTTCTTCCTTGTACAGTTTTTCATAATTTTGGAAAGAATCACTATTGACTAGAAGGACTTAAAAATTTGCATGGGTCCTAGCTCAGACAACACCTTTTCTCCCATCTTTGGATTTGTTCTGCCAACAGGATATAATTGCAGCTCTTGTTCTTTGCAATTGGGGTTCTATATCATGACTATATAACACCATCTGGTGATTGTCTCCTCAGTAGTAGTAGTAGTGATGATGTTCTCTAATCGCTTATGGAACTCTTAACCCTTTTTCTTTTGTTTTGTTTAAGCTTATGTTACAACTGTTCAAGTGCTGAATCTGTTCTTTCTTTGAAGTTTCCCTTTCAAGCGAAACCAATCTAAAAATTTTATATCTTGCTTTGAACTGGCAGAGTGTTGATCTGTTGAAGCAAAAGCTTATGTGCACAACCATGGAGCTAGAGTCGCTGAAGGTTGAAGCAAATGAAGAAATGAGAAAGCACAAGGAAGATATGAGAGAACTAATAAACCTGCTAAAGTTGGCTTACCAAGAAAGGGATGAGGCTAAAGACCGACTGCAAAAACTTGTTAACAGGCTAATGCCTTCAAGCCCTACTGATTTAGGCCCTCTGGTTCCTCACGGACAACCAGAAAGTCCCTTTGTTATGACCACAAAATCCAACTCCAGCATAACTGAATCTAGTAGTTTATCTGATACACACAACCACCAATCTCATGGCTCCTCGCCTGTGGATTCCTTCTTTGATACTGTTAGTTCGCCTGATTTCTCAAGCATTAACATGGGGGATTCAAGTCAACTGGGGTTTGCTAATAACACCTCTGTTCGGCAGTACACTGGCGCTATGTCCACAGGCGTAATTGGTCCAGCAGCGGTTAAAATTGATCCAACCGATGCTCTAATGGATAATCTTGTCAAGGGGAAAGCACTGCCACAAAAGGGAAAACTTTTAGAGGCAGTGATGGAGTCAGCGCCTCTTCTCCAGACACTGCTTCTTGCAGGGCCACTTCCTAGGTGGAGAAACCCTCCTCCATTGCAGCCTTTCAAGATTCCACCTGTTTCGATTAAAGATTGTGAGGCTGCTAATCAAAAGCCAGCTGCAATTGCTAGTGTGATTCCTCACAAACAAATTTCTCAATCCTGCGTGGAGATGTCTCGTGTATCTTCACAAACGTGTTCTGCTTCCATGCTCAATTTTTCTTCTGGTGCTGCTGGCAATGGATGGATTCTAAATTGTGGTGTCATCAACCAAATTGCGGCCGGCAAGCGGCAGAGATTGCAATGAGATTTTGATATTTCCCTTTTTTTTCTTGTTTTAGAATCTGATTGCAGTTGGTGTAAATGGTATACCTTGCTTTTCTGGGGTTTGAATGACACAGCTTAGTTAATTTTGTTTGTTTGCTTACTTGTACAAGGGAAATGCTATCTGTTCTGATCTGGTTAAAACCAGCTCTATTCACTTACTGAATGAGTTGATAGATTAGGATTAGGTCCTTAAATGAAGAGCAATCCTTTTTTCGTCCTCTTCAGTGAATGGAATTATCCTATAAAGTCCTGCCACAACAGAATCCTATGATGTTGCTTGCTTAATTGTATCAAAACTTGGTGGAGTTGCTTGTATAACCACTAAACCTGAGCTGTCTGAAATCCAATTTGCAAATTGGAAGGCATTTGTCATCTCAAGTTCTACTGCACCATTTTGCTCTTTGTCATCCGCTGCTCAAAGATACCGATGAGACAGCTTTAACTGTATAACTTTTTCAAGCAATCTGGTTCATGAGAGCCCTCCGAGCGAGTTCATCTCACAAAACAATCCATGCCAATCTGACATCAACCATGGACTGTACTCCAACATTACGCAACCTCCCCTATCATCATCTTCAAGAACAAGAACGAAAAAGAGTTCAAACCCAGGAATAACGAATTCGCGGTTTGCTTGAATGAATACGAAGATTGTGAATCACTGAAGCATCTACCGCACCGCGCTGCAGTCATAGAGGGAGAGAAATAATAGAATCTTTCGATAGTAGTGTTGTTAATCCTGGCAATTCGACATTCAGAGGTTTTGTTATTTCTATTATGTCAAAGAGAGAGCACCTTGTATGTTGCAAACTTCCACTCGTTTACTGACCTGTGCTATTTGTTTTTAGTTAGATTCTGTGCCCATCTGTAAGTATACTATGTGTGCATAGTTTTCCAGATAACTGGAGAACTTCAACATAAAACGCAAACAAATTCCTGAATCAAAAAATGGAAGAAAGAGTTTCAGGTGTGGCCCTATGCATGTTCTAGTCAACTTGCAGATAACAGATTGAATTGAACAACATAATATGATGTCAACAGAGTGTTATGATCAGTGAACTCACATTGAAGAGAGAAATCTCCTCCTTAGGTTATTTAGACTGCAAACCAGTAAAACATTTCAAGAAATGGCAAAGAATTTGGTTAACTTCACATGTTTTTACACATTTGAATTGAATGGTAAAAGTATTAGAAATACTTGAATTAGAAAACATATTTATAGTTCCTAAGATTATTGAATGACCATTGACAAAAATTTAGAATTGGAAGATGTTGGCCTAACTTTTTTTTTTTTTTTTTTACCTCTCTCACTATTTTCAAGTCATATTATAGATTGTGTTAACCAATACTTTATAAGTGATCATATAGGCTTATGAGATGGTAAAAGAGCATTAATCTTATTAGTCAATGAATCAAAATAGTCTTACATGATAGCTACATCCCACTCAAAAAACCTGCTAGGAAGATGAAGTCCAATCTAAGATCCTAAATGTTACCATGGACCTATAGGTCTTTATTGACTCAATAGCAAAATAAAATACTAATTAATTGTACTTCACATAGAAAAATTCATACATTTTCCTAAATGAGAAAAGCTAAATACAATTTTTAACAATTTCATTGAAAATATTTTGAAAATCACTCAGTTGGTTCAAATAATAAATTTAATAAGTTTGTGCACAATTTTGATAAACATCTCAACATAAAGAACTCAATTAAATGAACCATCTATATTAGACCATGGTAATTAATTTGTCATAATCAACATACAATTCTCTACATTCATAAGCATAAACAATTAACTAATTGAACTCTTTGATGTAGTTCTAGTGTTGGAATCCGATTCTGGAACCCAACATTTGGAGTCATAAAGCGTGAGCATATCATCCGATAGGGTTATTTCAAGGAACCTTTATTAGTCACCATCCCACGTAAGTGGCACCCACACCGGTCAAACATCCAAACAAACTCATTTCTCCTATTTCAGAACAGGTTTTGGGAAAAACTCAAACTGGGTTACACTTTAACCTCTTCAGAATATTTGTTCTCCATTGTCTTCAGTTTTTAAAGACATCAAAATCATTTAATTTGGCTTAGAATTCTATAAGTTTGGGCCCAAAACCTTTTTAGACTGTTGTTAAACTGGGATAGTACACTATACACAACTTCCAACCAGAAATTGTAAGTCTTAGGGATTGAGTTAAAATTTTATTCCTTTAGCTCATTTGTAGTTCTATGTCTCTAGTTTATTTAGAAACAATAACTAATCTCATTTAGAGGTCAGATGACGCAGTTATGGCCGAAGAAAATCGAACAAGGTTTTGTCCTCAATCATATTAGACCTATTTTGGAACAATTGACATAAATTTCACTATGGATATCAGACTAAGGCGTTCTTTGGACAGTTCGAAAGAGGTCATCAATATCAACAACTTTCATGAAGACCTTGAAGACAAATTCTATCATCTATAGGTCAAAAGTGGACTAGACGATAGGGTCAGACAAAACCAGACGAAGGGACAGATGAATTGGAAAAATTGTCATAACTCTCCTTAGAGATGTCGGATTAAGTTGTTCTTTAGATTGTTAGAAAGAAAATTTCAATATCTACAACTTTCATGAAGACCTCAAAGACAAATTAGATTGTCTAGAGAGCCAAATTTGGACCAGACGATAGGGTCAGATGAACAGTAACCAGAAAAAGTTTTAGTCAACATAAGAAGATGTTCTTGTCAACCTAAGAAGAAGCAGAAGGTCAATCTAAAACGAATCCGAGTCAACTTAAGATGAAGTAGAAGGTCAACCTAAGATGAAGCAGAGTCAACTTAAGACGAAGCAGGCAGAAGGTCAACCTAAAACGAAACAGAATACACTCCTGAGCATCTCCATTCATAAAGATCATAATTTTTGACTCCGATATCCAAAACTTTCATACTATATACTGTTGGAAAGCTAGAAAGATAAACTACAACTTTTTAGAAGACAACTTTGTCCAATTTAGCCTGAATTAATCCAGTTTTCTCCCCAAAGTCAGAATATGAATTCTACCCCTATGGAAAACTTGAAAGTGAAACTCAACAATTTGGAAATATCATCTGTAAAACATAATCATACATCATTTTCATCAAAAGATAAGTGTTTTACAATACTTTAATGGGCATTTCAAGCCACAATATAACAATATTTCAAAATACCAAAATACAAAAGAATACACGAGCAATAATTTGCTCAAAATGCAACTAAAGCCTTGGTTTACAAAACTATCTTAAAATACAAAAGTATGCAAAGTCAGAGTGATGCCTTGACCCTTGTTTACTTGCTCTCATGCTCTTCACTTGAAGATGGGAAGGAAATGGAGGGGGTGAGCTTAAAGTTTGTGAGTAATAATTTTATAATCGGTAGTAAGCAAAAAACTATTTTAAAACTCACATTCAGTCAAGATACATATATTTTCCAGATCTCAATTTATCAACAATTCATAAGCAACTTCATTCATGCATCATCAAACTTTCCAACACATTTGAACATATAAGCACATCGAAATGGTTTAGGTGGATCCAAAACAGAACGTACTACACAATTCTCATAAAGGTCTTGTATAGCTGTGAACTTAGGGAAGTCCACAAAGGAGCTCCATGCCACTAGCGGGCAAGCGGGAGAAGTTTTTAGTCAAAGTGCACTTATCATACTTAGGGGACCACCACAAACCCCACATAATCATACATCTCACATCTTTGAAACTTGTTGCCCAAATGGTACATTTTTGAAACATGATTTCATAAACTTAATATCCTTTCTAAATCATTTCCATTTTTTGTTTCATAATTCATCCACAAAATTCACACACACAACATGTAGCACTTTCTCAAAGCATTTAAAGAACAATAAATGCACATTTAAAAGTAGTTGAAAAATATTTATTTCCTTTTCTTAAAAGGAACATTGATGTCTTATTATTCAATTATAAATATGTAACCCACCTTGAATTCCTTGACTATAACTTGTTCAAATGTGCCTCTCCTCTTGCTCCTCTTGTCTTTCTTGATTTCCTTTCATAGGCAAAAATCACAAGTTCAAAAGGGTTGCAAAATTGAAGACCCGTATAGTATATTTACTAAAATTGATCCTAGAGTACCTAAACCCATGCTTTTCCTAAGTTTCATGAACTAAAACCCTTCCAAAAATCCAAAACTTTAAAAATGCTCTTACCTTAAATCTTCACCAAATGAAGAGATATTTGGTTCAAAAGAAAGCTCTTATCTTCCTCTACCTTTTTCCCTTTTTGCACAACCTCAAAATCTCTTTAGAAGGCGTAGAAAAGATGAAACTCTAGTTCAACTCTCCTTAATGTTTGATAAAAGCCCACCTTGCCCTTCCTTTAATGCCTTAGAGTTTTTAAACTTAAGTAAGCTACCCAAATACCCTTCTTTGCCTTCTTACTACTTTTGATTTAACTACCCCTTGCAATAAATCTACTAACATAGACCTAAAGAAAAACTAACTCCTAAAAAAAATTTTAGTGTCCAAAATTATTTTCTTAAGCTTATTATAATCCTAGTAATTAAATTTTATTAACTGATATCTTGACTTAGTTGAAATCTATTCATCAATAGTTTACTTCATTATTGAATATTGATTTGAATTAGTATGCAAAAGGATGATAGTTAGAACAAAATTACTTTTATAAGTTACATTTATAATAATCATTGAAATAATCAAGTTGAATGACATCGCATATTATTTACACATATAAGCCATTTTTTTTTCATAAGCTCTTGAGCTTAAGAGTGAAATTTTAAAAAAATTTGTAGCTCATTTATTTCTTTCATGAGTGTTATCAACAATAGTTGAACAATTCTAGAACTTGCTTTTATTATGCATATTGAGATTATATTTGTTAAATTAGAAGCATTGAAGTGATAAAAGGCACTTAGATTCAACTATTTGTTTTACCCTATTCCTTCGATAATTACCTTACCTAAAATTTATCTTTAGGAATAACCAAGTTTGAGCCTTAGCCTTTTTTATTGATATTACCCACATATTAACCTCTATCTTATTTTTCTTAAAAACCTCTTTATTTTTGACCCTAAAGGTTATTGACATTATTTTCTTATTTGAAACTTGAAAATCTTGAAAGGTCTATTATTTCTTTAATTGTGGTACTGAATACTCAAAAAATTATTTTAGATAAAAAAAACAAGTATAGAAAAGAAGAGAAGAAAATAATATATAGTACCATTGGTTTTATAATGAAACGACCTATGTACATTGTAAACAAGTTTCTTGAAATGAATTTTTAGTAAATATCCTTCAAATTTACCACACTTTTGTTTTCCCAACCATATTGTACCTAAACCCTAGTATAAACCCTGTAAAGACCTTTTGATTTTTATTTCTAGTTTATATAGAAATGGTGGAGATGTGATAAAATTGCAATCATATGGTAGGAGTTCTAATATGCATTGATTTGAGAGTTTGATACTTTTCACCTTAAACACTTGAGGGTATTGAGTGAAATCTTGGTGAGGGTGTAAAGATTTATGTTTTTGATTTCAATGCGATTATTGATATGATTACTATTAATATTGCTTAGGAAGTTAATTTTAGGATAACTTGACTCTAATGTATGTTAATTTGATTCAATAAGCCATGATGATTTATAGTATGAATGGACAGATCTAGATTAATGAAGGACAGATGTTGTAAAATTTATAATTTTGATTGCAATGTTCTTGAGGACAAATAAAAAATTAAGTGTGGGAATATTCGATAGACGCATATTTGACTATATTTATACCTTATATTTGATGCATTTTTCTTAATATTTTATACTTTTACTGTATATTTGGTACTTAATTTGCTCCAGGTGCATTTATAGGTTATAATTGCCTTTATGGACCTAAAAGAGAAGAATTCAGATAAAAATGCGGCATTAAATGAAGATTTTAAGCAAATAAGGCATGCACGATCATGTTTATAATCGTGTAAGTCTTTTAGCCTGTGTAGAATCATAAATTCCAGAGATTCTATGTACACGGTCTAGTAGAAGCTCGTGTATCTCCTCAGAACCCTAAAAATTAATATAAAAAGAAATGAGTGATGGTAGATTAAGAAGGAAGACATTCAGAGGTGATTCCAAATGTAAAGATCTTTCAAAAGGGTGGTATTAATCCAAAGAAGTGGAAAATGCGAAGATATTAACAAATTCAATAGAGTACAACATCAAACCTTTACCTTGCAAGAACATTCAATAAAAAAAGGGAGATTAGAATTATGGACTCTTTATTTTCTATTCTTTTTTTGTTTATGTTTGAACATCTTTAGTGTTTAGGTGTAATGAACCCTAGTTTGTGCTACAATATGTTTTAACTCTTTTATTTAATGCAATTGTTTTAGATTGATTTATTATAATTCAATTATGTGTTTAATATATGTTCTAATAGCTTTGGTTAGTACATACTGAGAAATCCTGTGTATGAATAGATTTGCCATAATTGAAAGGAGTTAATTGGAAATCTAGAGATAGGTCAGCATAAATCATATAAATTAGGGTTAAAACTAATAGCGGAATTCACAAATTGGTAATGTAATCTTAGAAAATTTAACCTAAGTAATTTGATTGATCCCTAAAATTATTTGTTAGTAGGCTTAAGTGATTTATTAACATATGATACGAATTTCTATGGTCCAATATTTAATAAAACAATTGAATAATAAAAGGTTAATTATCTAAAGGTTCAGAGGGATTTATCACCTAGTCACTAATTATTGATATTAATTATTCTAAGTGATTTTCTTTGTTCTATGCTCATTATTGTTTCCTGTTTATTTTATTTGTTTAAGTTTTATTTTCTTTATTAGCAAAACCAACACTCAATTTGTGGACTAGATATTAGGATAATGGTGATTACTAGTATTCATTGCCTTCATGAGATTCGACATTATTTACCGATACTAGCTTTCTATTTATCACAGATGATAAATTCTTACACAAAATTATTCTCTTCTTATCCTTGAACTTCCTTTTATTTGTGCATAGTTCTTTTAATAATTTTACATATTTCAGAATTTGCTTGATGGCTTCTAGAAGTGGCATATTGATTTTCACATTTTTGAAGATTTCTAGGATCTCTCTTTCAAGTTCCTCTTATCTCTCTTTCATGTTCCTCTTCTTTTGATCTGGCTAACCTACTAAGGAAAGGAGATACACATGTTGATATCAATGAAGATAAATAATATTTTACCTTCATTGATTCTTAAGTTAGAGGTTCATCTTTCCTTTCTCCTTTCTCATGCTTTCCTACCTCCATTAGTAAGCAAGATCCATATTGGAATTCCTATCCACTTCTCAAAGTCATTGTAATTACATTCTCCTTAAGATTTACTATTATCTGGGAACATAATTTTGCTGATGTTTATACTTCAAATTTAGTAACTGTAACACCCACATATCCCTTGGGAGGATATGCAAGTATCACATAAAACAGAATTGAAACAATCCAAATCATACCAAACATTCCTTACATGCATTTCAGCAATTCAAGCAAACATGCATTACATATCATTAAATGTTGTTGTAAACAAATCATAATGTACTTCATATATAATGAACTTATCAAAATGCATGCCTTAAACATAATCCATCCTATAATAAGGTTATTACAAACCATTAAACAAAATACAAACTATCTCATAGTGTTAGATACAACTCAAAAACTCAAATATACATCTTTCAAAATACCTTTAAACCTTCTTATCAGAATCTACGCAAAACCACCATACTAAACATATAGGTTAGTGGGGAATAACTAAACATAATGCATAATGGCGACCATTTCTAACGGTCGTCTAACATTCATATATACAGATTCAAATCATATCACCATAATCTTTAATTATTCATAATACAGAGTAATCCAAACATTATGTCTCAGAACATAATATTATTCATCAATCAATACATAACATTCTTGCATCAGAGAAAAACTCATAAATATCATAATAGAATTTACAAGTATCAAAATTGAATATCATAATAAGATATAATCATTTCAGATCAAAATATGATTATATCAAAATAGAACATGTTCTGTATCAAATCAGAGTTTATCTCTTATCAGAACAGAACATGTTTTGTATCAGACCAGAACCTATTTTTATCAAAACTGAACATGTATCCTTTTTACAGGAGACACCAAAGTCTCAATATCAAGAGACACCTTAATGTTACAGGAGCAACTGCAGGCCCTTCTAGGTATGTCTATTCACTCATGACTAGGACTTAACAGTTTTAAAACAAACCATTTCAGATTTCAGAATTTCATATAAATGATGTAGTGCATAACATATGACCTTATTCATTTGATCAAAATTAACATGCCTTACAAATACAAATCACACATTAAGTATATTCACACAATTAGGAAGCACTTCTAATACAATCCTAATTATCAAACTCTTCAGACAATTGATGGTCCGGAATGATCACAATATTAGAATCACATGACAGCGAAATAATTTTTAAGTATGAATTCATTTCCATATGCTTAAATTGAACCCATTCATTCTCACTCAAAATTATCATGCCTTATAAATATAAGCATTTGTAATAATGCACCAATGAATACATTAACTAATTACACTGTACATGTACTCACCTAAGTTCCCAATTCTCGTACATTCATAACTAACACATAACGTTTATAATTTAAAACACATTTGTGTTCATAAGTTTACTTCATTCCTTTAATAACTTATAAGTTCTATAATTAGATACTTTGTTATCTAATAATAGCTTCTTTAAGTTATTACTTTAATTAAAAATCCAAATCTTATACAACCTTTAATGAACTTATTCCACATCAAATTAGGTTCATTTTACACCTTAATTAAATCTAATTAAACCATTACCTTAACCTTATATGATGCAACAATTGCCTATATCCAATCTTTTCTCCTTCCTAAGTACTTCCCACGACTGTAAGAATAAGCCTTTTGAATCCCACGATCATGGGGTTAGTGAACCTAGTCTGTAATTTGTTTCCAAAACTTGACTTCTTCACTTCCATTCTACACACCTTTGCTAAAAACCATCAATTTCACTTCAATGCTACCTTATTCATGCTTTAATTCCTCATCAAATTCATGTCTAAACCAATTTAAAAATCATTCATTAAGTAACTTACAAATCAATATCTTCCACACTTCAAAACCAAACCAGAAGTTATCATACAAGGATCATTTTTCTAACGTTCATTTAACATCATCTTAACACATATTTCATTCCAATTTAGTTATCATAAAACTTGTATTAATACATGCTATCAAGTTTAGAATTCCCTTCCCTAATTACCTTCAAGTTCCTTCTTCAAAGAACTAACCAAGCTAGCCCTTCACGTAACCAAAACACTTTTGAAATCTGGGTAGATGTAAGATGATCTTATCACTAAGATGATAACAATATAAGAAATCTTTCTTGATGCAATAACTTACAAGGATTCCAAAAGAAAATGATCCCAAAAACTCCAAGTTAAGAGGAAATCAGAGAGTTTCGGTGGAAAGAGTGCAAAATAGTGAAGAATGAGCAAAACATAAATTACTCCAGCAGAAACTTGCCTCATCCATTGCTAGGTGTCTTCAAGTTGTAACAACATATGCCACTATGCATGTTCTTCATTTATCCCGTAATAGAGCTGCCAAATGTCACCAATATATTAAACCATTTTTCACACACTTATTACTGTCACTTGTCAATTTATTAACTATGTCATTTGTTAATGCATCAACTATACCAAATGTCACTAACTCATAGGCTTAGTTATTCCAATTTTCATGTACCAACTTATCTTACCCCTTGAAAATTTTTCTAGTCCAAATGTACATTTTAATACCTCAATTTTCTAATGGTTTTAATTAATTCCAATTCTCTAAGTATGATCTATTAACCAAAATTCAAGTCATATGGAATTCTCAATCATGTCATAATTTTTAACACCTATCATACATAGACTTTCATGAACATGTAATATTCCAACTAGGGTATAATTTGGGGCCTTACAATTCTCTCTCACTTCAAAGAATTTCATCCATAAAATTCATACCTGATCAATATAGTTGAGGATAATGAGCCCTCATGGTCTCTTCTGGTTCCCATGTTGCTTCCTCGAGTCCATGGTGTTGCCAGAGTACTTTCACTAAAGGTATTTGCTTATTTCGGAGTTGCCAGACTTCTCTGGCTAAGATAGATATAGGTCCTTCTTCATAAGTATAATCTGGTTGTACTCGAATTTCTTGCACATGAATCTTATATGTATTATCTGACTGATATATTCTCAACATCAAAACATGAAACATATAATATAACCTGGCCAGCCCTCTGAGTAGAGATAACTGATAAGCTACTAGTCCAACTCTTTTAAGAATCTCATAAGATCGATGTATCGTTGTATGAGTTTACCTTTCTTATCAAACCAAAGTATGTTCTTCCATGGTGACACTTTTAAAAGCACCTTATCGCTTACTTGATACTTAATATCTTTCCTTTTTAAGTCAATATAGGATTTCTGCGTATCATTGGCAACTTTCAACTTTTACTAGATAGCTTGAACTTTTTCTTTAGTATCTTTCACAATATTAGGCCCAATCATCTTATTTTCACTTAATTATATCCAACACACCAGAGTTTTACACTTCCTACTATATATAGCTTCACATGGCTCCATGCCAATGTTAGTCTAATAATTGTTGTTATAAGTAAACTCCATTAGTGCAATATAATTATCCAAACTTCTTGAGAATCCTAACACATAACCCCAAAGTATATCTTCTAGTATCTAGATAACCCATTCAGATTGTCCATCTGTTTGGAGATGAAAAGCAGTACTAAACTTGAATTAAATACCTAAAGCCTTTTGCAAATTTGTCTAGAATCTTGAAGTAAATCGAGGATTATGATTAGAAATAATAGATAGTAGCACCCCATGCAACCTCACTATCTCATTCACATATATATCTGCCAGCCTATCCAAAGAATAATCAAGACAAACAGGTAGAAAATGAGCAGACTTAGGGAACTTATCCATAATCACCCATACATCATTATGTTTCCTTTGAGTGAGAGGAAGTCCAGTGATAAAATCCATGATAATGTTATCCCATTTCCATTGAGGAATCAAAATAGGATGTAATAAACCAGATGGAACCTAGTGCTCAGCTTTAACTTGCTGACATGTCAAACATTTGGACATATAATCTATAACATAGACCACCGATAATGCTACTTCAGATCTTGATACATCTTATTTCCACTAGGATACATAGTAAAGACAGTATTATGGGCCTCAAATAATTACTTTCTCTTTATTTCATCATTTGTTGACACACACAATCGATCTTTATAATACAAATCACAATCTTCTTTCATACAAAAATCAGGTTGTTTGCCTTCCTGAGTAGCCAAGATAACTTGTTGAAACTTATCATCAACTCTTTGAGCATCACAAATTTCTTGCTTCAAGGTTGGCCTATCTTTCAATTGAGCTATTAAAGCTCTAGCAGATACAAGTCCCCATTCACCCTGTTGTATTGACATTGCTGAAATAGTTTTCCGACTTAAGGCATCAGCCATGACGTTAGCCTTACCTGGATGGTAATCCATAATGTAGTCTTACTCTTTAAATAATTTCAAATAAAATCGTTGTCTCAGATTAAGTTCTTTCTAAGTAAGCAGGTACTTTAGACTTTTATGATTAGTAAAAATCCTACACTTGTCGCCATATAAGTAATGTCGCCAAATTTTTAAAACAAACACTACCACTGTGAACTCAAGATCATATGCAGGGTAGTTTTGCTTGTAAGTTTTTAATTGCCTAGAAGCATATGTAACTACTTGTCCATCCTACATTAAAACGCAAGCAAAAGCATTTCTAGATGTATCACTAAACATAACATACTCCTTACGAGAAGTGGGTTAAGCCAACATAGGAGATTTAGTAAGCATTCGCTTTAGTTGATCAAAGTTAGTTTGACATCATTAAACCATTCATACTTTACTCCTCTCCATAACATTTAGTCAAAAGGGATGCTATCACTAAAAATCCTTTCACAAACTGATGATAATTACCTGCGAAACCCACAAAAATTCTTACTACTGTCATATTTCGTGGCAGTTTCTAATAACAATTGCTTCAATCTTTCCTGAATCAACTCTAATCCCTTGAGAAGAGACGACATGTACCAGAAAAGATGCTTCCTGATGCCAAAAATCACACTTACTCAGCTTTGCATACAAATGTTTTGCCCATAGGGTTTGTAATGCAACCAGTAGATGCTCAACATGATCATGCTCATTCTTAGAATATACTAAGACATCATCTATAATCACCACTGTAAGAGTCTATACACTCTATTCAACAAATCCATAAATGCAGCTAGAGTATTAGTTGACCCGAATGGCATTACCAAGAATTTTTAATGTCTATAATTGGTCCTGAATGCATTCTTTGGAACATCCACATCCTTTACCCAAAGTTAATAGTGTCCTGATCGCAGATCTATCTTGGAAAATTCTCCTGCATTTTTCAATTGATCAAACTGATCTTCTATCATTGGTAATGGATACTTATTCTTCAATGTAACTCTATTCAATTTCTTGTAATCAATACACATCCAAAGAGTACTATTTTTCTTCTTAACAAACAAACTGGTGCTCCCCAGGGTAAGACATTGGGTCGAATGAACTCCTTATCTAATAGCTCTTACAACTGCAGCTTTAACTCCTTCAATTCAGTAGGAGCCATCCTATAAAGTGCTCTGGATATAGGAGCAGTGCCAGGCATAACTTCGATAGACAACTCCACTTCCCTTTCAGGAGGGAGTCTAGGTAGCTCTTCAGGAAACACACTTGGGAATTCATTCACCACCGGAATATCTTGCAGTTTAACACTCACTTTCTTAGAATCAATCATAAAAGCTAGATAAACTTCACATCCCTTTCTAAGGAACTTCCGAGCTTGCATAGCAGATATCATACTAGCCAGAGAACTAGTGTGAATGCCATATAATATTATTTCAGGTTGACCAGGCTTCCTAAGCACAACTGTCTTAGAACTACAGTCAACCACTTCCTGATGCTTAAACAACTAATCCATACCCAAATTCAAATCAAATTCATGAAAAAATGATCTAATTAGATCCTCAACATACTCATTTCCTTAGATCATAACAAGACAGTTCCTATAAACCTAATTAACTAACACACTACTACCTAGAGGACTAGTCACATGAATGTCATTGTCTAACTGATCCACAGGCATCTTATTATCAGATATTTCTCTAACACATATATAAGAATAAATGGATCTAGGATTAATCAAAGCATGCATTTTAGAATCAAAAAGAGAAACAATACCCACAATAACCTTAAGTGCATCATGATCCTCACAAGCTTTCAAAGTATAAGCTTGAGTTAGAGCATAAGGTATAGCAGGACGATCAACAGTTTCTGAATGAGTACTCAGATTAGGTCTAATATGACTAGATCCTTTACGCTCGTCCTCTATTTCTAGCAGGTGCATGAGAGGCCTCCCTACTAGCTATCAGATGCTTAGTGCTACCACATCGGAAACATATACCCGTAGCCCTTTAACAAGTAACCCAATAATGTATGGAGCAATGAGGGAACTTCGGAGCACCAGAACCTTGGCCCACAGAGGAACCACTACCAAAACTAGTAGATGAGGGAAACTTTTGTTGCCTTCCCTAAGCTACAAATCTCTGAGTAAATTATAGTACAGAGGAAACACCTTCATGACTTCACTTACCAGAGGACTGACCTCCTCTAGCAAAGCCCCTTTGCTAAGCCCTTTCTCTCTTCACCATCTCAACTTAATATCAGCTTGCACCAACTGATGGTAACTCACTTATTGCAAAAGAGTGAATGCTGCCAGATGTTCTTTGATGGAATCATTCAAACCATCTTCAAATTGATGACACCAGAACTCCTCAGTAAGTACAGGTTCAGGTGCATACTTGCTGAGTTAATTAAACTCCCTATTGTATATAACAATAGACAAGTTTCTCTACTTTAGGTTCAAGAACTATTTCCACTTCTTCTTTCTATAAGCTTTTGTCATATACTTTGATTTAAACTCTTAGGAAAAGATATCCCAACTCAGAAGCTCCGGTAACTGAGGATTTCTCAAAACAAACTTCCACTACTTATAAGTTGCTCCCTGGAGAAGAGAAACAACATAGTGCACTATCTAATATGGTGGATAACTAATTTTATTTATGTAACACCCCACTCTTGCAAGACAAGTACCTGACATCCTGAGTGATATTTGAGTACGAATCCCACAAGAGCCGCATGCTAAAATAGTCAGTAAATAAAACTCATTACTTTCATTTTAAAATAACATGTAAAATGTGAAAAACAATAATCAATTTTGACTCAATTTATTTGTAAATAATTTTGGTCATAAAAAATTACAATCATTATTAAACTCCTCGAAGTTTCTGTAATCATTTGGTCCCATTACAGAACAAAATACTTGTAGTCATAATATCATTACATTTCAAAAACCATTTTCATATACATTGTACAACACTTAAGACTACACTTTTTAATAGAACATAAAGAAATACATATGTAGGTGAAAACTGATTGTTGGACCTTGAAATTGTTTTCTTTAAGTTAAGCATGATTTAAAATAAATTTGAGGTTTTGATAGATTTAATTTTTGGAGTTATAATTATGTCAAAGTTAGTGGGATTTATTGAATGGGTAAGTGGAATTAAAGTGTTAATGTAATAAGGATGTTCAAGGACATTTTTGGGAGATCACT
>JAOSBK010000008.1:35982820-35996568 GCA_027568895.1 Erythroxylum shatona | reverse complement strand
TCCTTGCTGTGGGATATGCGTCGGAACGACCCACGGGCGTCCCGGTGCGTACCCTACAGTAAGGGGGCGCTACAATTTGGGTGTTACAATGAACATAGTTATACTCTCAAAAAGGGTATGGAAAATCCTTATTGGTAAGGAATCTTTAAGTATTAGATGGATCAATGGTCATTATCTAGAGGGAAATTTTTTTTGGATATTAAATCTAGACAAATAGCGTTTTGAGTATACACCAGCTATTGAAACTTAGAAGCAAGCTTTAATGTTCAATTAAAATGAAATTTGGTAATGGAAACTGTAACACCCCACTTTTGCAAGACACGTACCTGACATCCTGAGTGATATCCGAGTCTGTGCCCCGCTAGGATGGTGTGCTAACATACTCATTAAGATACTCAGACACTCAAAACTTAGTACAATTTTTTTAAAAAAAATATCACACACATCGCAAAAATCAGTATTCAAATTCAGGCCCATACTTTATTTCATAAATATTTTCATTTACAAGAGTTACCAACATTTTTCAAATCATCATAATTTCATTAATCACTAGGGCCCATTTCAGATACAAAACACTCACAATCATAATGTCATTACAATATAAATGCATTTGCATACACATTATACAATAATTTCAGAATACATTCCTTAATACAAAAATTAATGGAAAATTATGTGCAGACACGAACTGATCCCAACCTTTATCTTTCACTAGAGATACTTAGCAATAGCCAAAGCGCTATTCATTTTGCACAGAATCATAATTCTTTTCATTTCCAAACCAAGCATATTGACATAAAATATCACTATATTTAGACTACCATAGCAAGTGGTAAAGTGATATTGGTCAAGGTGAGTACTTTTAAATCCAAGTTGATATGTTGACAAATGCTTACTTATATTAAGATTGAGCATTACTTATACTTGGTTGGAGTTTGTTTCCATTTAGGGCAATTTGGGGTTGGAAGAATTTGTTTAGTCAACTATTGTTGCATTTGAGTCAAATGTTTATCAAGATGGAGATTTGTTAAATATGACATACATTTGACTTCAGCTTTTGGTGATTATTTAATGGATTGATGATGTATTCACCTGTATCTAATACTTAAAGGTTTAACAACTACATAATAAAATGTTCATGCAAAGCGGTTATGTCGCTCCTCTTTGTATCATATATAAAAACTTGTAATATTTCTTTGTTCAGCAATTTTGGCTTCTCCTAAGGCTTGTAGTTTTTACCCCCATGTAAAAATTGTTAAGCTTTTACTTTCGAGTTTCATATTGATTAATCCTAACAAACAAAACAAAGTAAAGTTAGTTATAACAAAAAAGTACTATTGTTCACAAACAGTTCTTAAATTCATTTTGCTTCTTATCTAATTGATTCTCAAATAAAGTCGTATAATTTATGAAACAATATAGTGCTTCAAATTTATGTGAAATGAAATTAATATTGCCATACCGATTATAATCATCAATAAAGATGATAACATAAGCACCCTTATGTGTTACCTTCATATTCATTGGGGTAGAAATGTCTATATGAATTAATTTCCATGATTTAATAGTTGTTTTCTTTATTAAATGGTTTTCATGCCATTTTGATAAACAACATTCATAAGTAGATAATTATAAGCTATTTAGGTTTGCTAAAGACCTTTCTTGATTAATAGATTTATTTAATCTTGTTTAATGTGACCAAGTCTAGCATGTATCAAATTAGCATCAATATTACAAGGAATAGATGGTGTAAATAAAGGAAAACTAATTTTACTTGTCTTATAAAGAACATCTAATACCATAAAAATCACCTAACATAAAACCATTATATCATAATTCCAAAAAAATATTCAATTGACTGTTATGAATTTTAATATATGATCCAAGGCTAACTAAAATAATAAATGGCATAATATTTCGCCTAGTTTTGGAAGAAAAAAGTACATAATTTAGGATAAAGATTCGACCACTGTATATGACTAACTTGGGGTGCTTATGCCTTGGACTTTAATCTTGTAGTTGTCTTTTATATATATCTACCTAGTCCATATGAAAATCGTTGAAATTCTACAAAGGCATCTCTTTCCTTTAATATATGGTTTCTTTATCTTAAGCCTACAATCCACGAAAGATGTAATTTAGTTGAAAAAAATAGAGAACATACAATATACTCATATGTGTCTTATGGTTATACTGACTAACAATAATCATGAGCAAAGTGAACTTTCATGCCAAAATTGTAATATAAATAGTTTCATTTTTTCTTTTTGGAAGGACTTTTTTTCTTTTCCATATTGGTTAGTCTTAGATTTACTTAAATCCTGAGAGTTATGGTAACCTTTGTTGCCTCCTTTCCTTTAAGAACCACTATAATGCTTCCTTTTCTTATTTTTAACTTCTTGTGAGCCAAACTTAGGCCTATGCAACTTATTCTATGATTTGAAAGTTTCAAGATATTTTTTTTCTAGTAATATGTACCTCATGACATTCTTCATCATCTTAAAATTATAATTATAGGTAAGATGCATCTAATATGCTTCCATCTATGAGATTAAGATCATAAAGCATCTTATGCTTATTGTTCAATTGATATGATACAACCAACATTGCTTAATTAAACGCCTCTACATTGAATGATATATATTTTCTTTTTGTCATCAAACTTAATAGTAATCGACCTCAGTTTTGTCATGCAAGTGCTACTAAAGCATGTTGTCAAAGAATATGACTTCTTTTTTTACCTTCTGAACTCTCACATGAGGCCATCATCTATACTATTCAATAATGCAAGTCAAGCTACAAAGTTCTTCTTTTTCTACAATTCATATGTCTCATGATTTTCTTATGTTTAGCTATAGTGGCTTCCTTAGGAACTACCATGATTTTATTAAGTGGTTTAAGAGCATCTTAATCTTCTAATACACATTGTATTTTCATGTTTAAATCACATAATTATAGTTATTCAGTTTTCACCTTTATTGAGTTTTGTAACAATATTCCTATTAGTAGCCATTTTATTAAATATGTAGTTTCTACAATGATACATTTATTAATTAGATTATTCTCATATATAATTAAATTGAAGTAACTTTTACAACAAAATTTTTAGTTATTTTCTTAATTATCTATGAAATAGAAAGTTCATTAAGTTTTTAATCATCATCCATATTAGAACTATCAACAATTACCTATCTTATTTAGACCTATTTATTCACAATATCCCAAACATAATATACAACTCATATATGAAATACTTAAGAATTACAATTGCATTGAATTGAGCAAATACCTTCCAAAATTTTGATAATGATACTAGCAAAGTAATAATTATGCTTAAAAAAAACTTATGCTTATACCCCACCATTAAAAGAAATGTATTGAATATGAAAAGTACATATCCTAAACATCATAACGTGGAATGATCCTTGAAGAATGCAATTTTAAGTCATTGTGAAACAAGCTCCCAAACATTTAACTTCTTCTATATTTTACTCATAAAAGTCACCCCATTATAAAAGATAGTTCTTAATAATTAGTACTCCATATTCCCATTAATAACTCCCTCTATAGATGAAATAGTGTCTTATGAAGCGCACAGTGAATTACTCCAAAGGAGCTAAGACCAAATAGTGTGAACGTATAATTTTATGAATTGAAACTTCAAGTCAATTAAATTGGATATTGATCAATGGTCAAAACACCAAACACTACTTCACGCCTAATAATCAAGTCAAGCATACTGATAAATTGACTAATTCATTAACGCCTATTATTATATAAAAATTAAACCAATTAAAGTTGATTAAATTACAAAGGAACACGAAAATAAAGAAGCTGAACATGTTTAAGTGTAACCGATCCATTGATATTTCTATTTTTCAGTAACACACCCATCCTTGAATGTTAAGAACAAAAAGTAATCACGTTAAAAGCACACAGAACAAGGTTTATCAATGTTAGCACAAACACTAGCTATGTTGGAAATTCTCTGTAATTAAACCACGAACTTTGTGTGGTTTACGTTTGAAGAATCAATACAGGGTGTGCTGCTGCTGCTGCTATCTTTTGAATGTATAAGTTGATTTCTCACTCAGTATCTGATAAATCTGTGTTATCGGATGATGGTCTTTGTATATCAGAACCATAAATATGACCCATTTTGGTACGTTTTGTTTCCAAGTATCTCTTGTTTTCCTCTGTAATTGGTGTCAAGACCGGAACCCTTCCAATCACAGCCAATCCGTATCCCTTCAGCCCTGTGAACTTGGCAGGATTGTTAGTCATTAATCGCATGGTTCGCACCCCTATGTCTCTCAGCATCTGTTTGCCTCAAAGTTACCAGAAAATAAGCAGTATTAAGCTCACGTTAACCATGAACAATAAGGAGGAAATTGCAAACGGACCTGAGCGCCAATGCCGTACTCACGAGCATCAACAGCTAAACCAAGTTCAATATTAGCCTGGACAGTGTCGTGACCTTGATCCTGCAAATTGTAGGCTCGAAGTTTGTGACCGAGGCCAATCCCTCTTCCTTCATGACCTCGAAGATAAACAACTACGCCTCTACCTGCATTTTCAATTAACTGCATTGCCAAATCCAATTGGTTTCCGCAGTCGCACCTGGCTGATCCAAATATATCTCCAGTTAAGCACTCTGAGTGAACTCTAACTAATACATCTTGTCCATGTCCAATATTTCCCTGCATAAAATTGTATTCAGAAGTGAGCATTAGTTAGATTAGAAGTTATCTGGTTGAGCTTTGTGGGGGGGAGAAAGAAAAGGCCAAAGATCTAATACTTCACCTTCACAACAGCTATGTGTTCTGTACCATCTAGCTTGGACTTATAACAGTAGGCTTGGAACAGACCCCATTTAGTAGGCAGTCGAGAAATGCTTGTTCTTTCCACCAAATTCTCCCTCTTTCTCCGGTATCTGTGGAGTGATATACACAGAATCATCAAAGGATAAATCATTAATGAGGAGTTTCCTGAATTGTCAGTCGCTATTACATGTTCAACCTGATTAAATCAGTTATTGAGACAACTGGTATGCTGTTCTCCAACGCCAATTTTCTTGAAGTGATCAAAGATGCCATGGAGCCATCTTCAGGATCGACAATTGCAGAAAGAACAGAAACTGGCCTCAAACCAGCCAGCATTACCAAATCTAAAGATGCCTCAGTATGACCAGCTCTCCTCAAAACCCCACCATTCCTATACTTGAGTGGGAAAACATGGCCTGGCCTTCTAAAATCTTCTGGCTTGGAGTCAGGGGCTGAAAGAGCGAGAACAGTCCGTGCCCTGTCTGATGCTGACACCCCAGTAGATGTCCCAATTTTTGCATCCTGAAAGAAAATGGATAAGGATGTAGAATTCCAAAACTGAGCAGGAATGTTTACACCAGAACTTCAAACGTACCACAGTGACTGTAAATGTTGGTGCAGAAGAATCATCTTCTTCGGTCTCTGGTGACATCAGAGGAAGCTTCAGTCTTTGAAGATCGTCCTCTTTCATGCCCACCGACACAATCCCTGACCCATGTTTAACCATAAACGCCACGTGCTTGGGACTTGTAAGAGAAGCTGCCATGATCAAGTTCCCTTCAACATCCCCGTTTTCATCGTCTACAACAATCACAAACTGAAACATATTGGTGTTATTATGCGTAAAATTAGCTCATCATGCTCGGACGAAAGTTGAGTACGATCCTCCAAACTTAAAAGAAGAAAAGACGAGTTTTAGTTGATAAACTTATGAACACAATCCAACCGCTAAAATAAATAGAAGAGAAGAGAGTGACCTTCCCCTGGCGTAATATACTGAGCGCCTGTTCAATGGAAGAATAGCCTTTAGTTGGGCAATCAGGATCTCCCTCGGCATCGCTAACGAAGAAATCAATGGTTTCGGAGGTAATTTCAGCATCAAGTGTTCCAAATGGTAATGAAACAGGGTGATCCGAAAACATGTTATCTTCAACTTCAAGAGACGCGTCATCAGAAAGGTTTCCAGGTCCAGTTCTAGGTCTAGTTACTCCAATAGCCCAAGAAGTTGGACATATGAATCCATGCCTGCAGAATTGAACAGGAGGAGGATGTGTGCGGAGTTGAATGTTGTCTGTGAAGCATCTGTATGCCAATGAGTTGGTGAAGATGTTAGAAAAGGACAATGAATGGAATAAGATGGAATCCATAGCTGAAGAAAAATCAAGATTTCGAGTTCAGTTTGGAGGCAAAAACCCAGCCTCTAGTTCACTGGCTTTGTTTGAATTATCCACAAGTTTCAGAGAACGTAGACACCACATGTACATACGTATCTGTCTGTATGTGTGAGTGTCCACCCGCTTTAGCAATTCCATTTGACCACAACAACTTCTACATTTATTATGGTATAATTAGTTAAGTATGTCCCACGCAAAACCAAATCTGAGTCACGTTGAAATGAATTGCCATTATTGCTAAATCTTATGATATTGTTTTTACTAGAAAGCCGCGCCAGCACGATCTCATTTCTTTATATTCTACCCATCCCATGCCCACTGAGATAGCAACAACGCTCTCTGTATTGCGTAACCGTCTTTTCTTTTGATTACTCTTTGTGTTTGGTTGACAAGAAAGCTAAGGAAAAACAAATGGAGCTTGATCTCACACCAAAGTTGCCCAAGAAGGTGATCGGTGTGGATGGTGGATCCTACTACACGTGGTCTCCTGATGAGTTGCCGATGCTTCGACAAGGGAACATAGGAGCAGCGAAGCTCGCTCTGGAGAAGAATGGATTCGTTATTCCTCACTACGCCGATTCCTCCAAGGTTGCTTATGTTCTTCAAGGTATATATAATACATAAGTCTGCGTTATGCATGTTAATTTGATACGCAATTCCGGCGTGAATTGAGATGCTCTTTCTAGATAGAGGGAGACTAGATCACTAAGTTCCTGAAGATTTTAGTATCACAAAGTAGCTGTTTGGATGAGTTTTGGAGGCCAATAAGTAATTTTTCTACCATAACAGTCTTTTTAAATATAAATAAGTGTTTGACTGTTAGGAATGATTTTTTTAACAGCCAATATACAGATGTGTTCAACTTTGGAATTTTTAAAAAAAGCTTCTCAAATAATTTTTGTAGATAAAATTTTCAGATCAAGCCTAATTATCCTTACGTTTTACACGTTCATAGGGAATGGTGTAGCTGGAATTGTCCTTCCTGAGAAAGAGGAAAAGGTGGTTGCACTTAGGAAGGGTGATGCCATTGCTCTTCCGTTTGGTGCTGTGAATTGGTGGTACAACAAAGAGGACACTGAGTTGGTTGTTCTCTTCCTGGGCGATACATCAAAGGGTCACAAGGCTGGTGAATTTAGTTATATGTTTTTGGCTGGCTCAAAGGGCATTTTCACTGGTTTTTCGACCGAGTTTGTGTGCAGGGCATGGGATGTAGATGAGAACACTGCAAAGACCCTTGTGGGGAGCCAATCTGCTCAACTCGTTGTCAAACTTGATGCATCCTTAAAGATGCCAGAACCTAAAAGGGAGCATCGTGATGGAATGGTATATAACTGTGAAGAAGCGCCACTGGATGTTGATATCAAGGGTGGTGGAAAGGTTGTGGTCTTGAATACCAAGAACCTTCCTTTGGTTGCTGAACTTGGTTTTGGTGCGGATCTTGTAAGACTAGATGGAAGTGCCATGTGTTCTCCTGGTTTTTCCTGTGACTCGGCACTACAAGTTACTTACATTGTTAGTGGTGGTGGTCGTGTCCAAGTTGTTGGCTTTGATGGTCGTCGGGTCTTGGAAACGACTGTCAAGGCGGGTCACCTGTTTATTGTTCCAAGGTTCTTTGTGGTTTCAAAGATCGGTGACCCAGATGGGATGTCGTGGTTCTCTATCGTCACTACTCCAAAGTAAGTTTTTCTACCACGTGATCATGATTGTCTTGCAATGGATGAATGGTATTGATCAAAACTTGAGAATGATTTTCACATTAAATGGGCCTGACTTGATTCATATTCTAACATACCTGGGGTTGTTAATGCAGCCCCATATTCACTCATTTGGCTGGAAGAACTTCCGTATGGAAGGCTTTATCCCCAGAGGTGATTCAGGCATCTTTCAAAGTGCCTTCTGACGTGGAGAAGCTTTTTCGCTCCAAGAGATTGAATGAAGAAATTTTCTTCCCTCCACCCAAATGAAGCTGATAAGTGATAAACCCATTCCTTCGGAGTCGCATAGTACGTACTTCCAATAAGTGTTGGGGCATCTATCCCATAGTATAACTTGGGTTGTTGCAGTTAACTGAATTGTTAATTGCATTGTATTCGGAACGTAAGAATTTGCTCTTTGCTTTCAACTTAACGTGGAATAATTGCCTTTTTAAAGCGTCCAAACTGTATTCTTGTAAACTAGGAAACAAGTTGCTATGCACCGACCGAAATTTGTTTTTGAGTTGCAAATATTACTGAGTTGTAGGTATAAAACGAAATGCAAATTAAATGTGGCTTTGTTTAAGGTCAAAGTCTAAAATGTTAATGATGTGTTTAATTTGAGGAGTTTATGACCGATAGAGGAAGAATGCACGAGAAAGCAGAAACCGAGAGAAACAGGGAGAGAGAATTGGCTTCTGGAAATCTATCATATCCTTTAGTGGATCTTCACGACTATATTTATAGTCAATAATCAACAACAAAACAAAATATCTTGATAATCAAATAACGAATATCCTAAACCCACGAATCAACTACTTCAACACCACGTACCCCACCTTAACCCACCAATCATTAACGTCTTTCACTCCATCTCTTCCACGTAGTAGCGTCACATCAGTTCCCCTCCCTTTCAATTTTTTCCTTGTCCACAAGGGAAAACGTCGGGTAAGTCCTTGACATGCGCAGAGCATCCTCCCATGTTGCATCTTCCATCTTCCATCGGAGCTCCACTCTATTTAACAAGTATTTCTTCTTTAGCACGATATCTCCCTTGCTGCCTGACCCGCCGATCCAATATTTTCTCTGGTTGAGGTATCACGGTTTGATCTTCACTAGACGGTGGAAGTTCCGATGAAGTCACCGGATTTTTTCCCAAGTACTGCTTCAGTTGACTAACGTGAAAGACATTATGGATTTTGGAACCAGTGGGTAATTCTAACCTGTAAGCTACATTTCCAATCCTCCCAATGATTTGAAAAGGTCCAAAATACCGAGGTGATAGCTTAAGTGATGCTCGGAAGGCTACTGACGTTTGACGGTACGGTTGAAGTTTGAGATAAACCCAGTCTCCCACAGAAAACTCCACGTCTCTCCTATGTCGATCTGCCATTGCCTTCATGCGGTCTCATGCTTGCAGCAAGGTTTTGCGTAAATCTTTGAGTATTTCATCTCTAGCCCGTAGTTGTTCATCCACAGCTGCCAAATTTGACGTTCCTGGCACGTATCGTAGTAGAGTTGGTGGAGGAACCCCATATACTGCCTCAAATGGTGTAATGCCGGTTGATGAATGCTTTGAAGTATTGTAGCTGTATTCGGCCCAAGAGAGCCAATCTTTCCACCTCTTTGGCTGAACTCCTGTGAAGCATCGGAGGTACTGTTCGAGAGTGCGGTTTACCACCTCAGTCTGTCCATCGGATTGGGGGTGGTAGCTAGAACTCATATGCAGTTGGGTTCCCTGTAGACTAAAGAGAGTTTTCCAAAAATCACTCATAAAAACAGGATCTCTATCACTTACAATGCTTTTAGGCATGCCATGGAGACGGAAGATGTTGTCCACAAATGCCTTAGCAACCCGCAGTGATGTGTTAGGAGGAGCTAGAGCAACAAAATGAGCATACTTAGACAATCTATCCACTACAACCATTATAGTACGATAACCACCTGAATCTGGCAAGCCTTCAATGAAGTCCATCGATATGTCCTCCCAAATCCTTTCCGGAATTGGCAATGGTTGCAAGAGACCGGCCGGTTGGAGGTGATCGGATTTGTTCCTTTGGCAGACTTCGCAGCATCGAATGTAGTCTTTTAGAGTTTGTCGCATCCCTTTCCAATAGAAATCCTTTTTAAGCTGTGAGAGAGTTTTGTGGAATCCAAAATGCCCTCCCGTAGAAGTATTATGGACTTCTGATAGAATGAAAGGAATGAGAGTTGATTTCGGGCTAAGAACCACCCGTTCCTCTAAGAACCAAACACCTTCACGTTGTTGAGCCTTGGGGTCTATCGCAAATTGATCATAAAAAGGATCCATTTGGCATTCTTGTTGCAACTGTGACCACCAGCTAGCTTGTGGACGTGATATAGCAATAAAAAAGAGTTCCACCCTCCTTGGCAAAGCATCAGCTGCGTTATTAGTGGTTCCCTTCTTGTACTCAATTCTATAATCATAACCCATAAGCTTTGGAAGCCAACGCGCTTGAGCCGGTGTAGTTATCCGTTGTTCTAACAAGTGTTTTAAACTTCTGTGATCTGTCCGCACAATGAAGGTTTGTCCCAACAGGTAAGGTCTCCACTTCCGGACGGACTTGACGATGGCCAACATCTCCTTCTCATAAGTAGAGTATTTTAGTGCTGTTCCTTTGAGTGCTTCGCTAAAGAAAGCAATTGGCCTCCCGCCTTGCATCAAGATGGCCCCAATTCCTAACCCACTAGCATCACATTCCACCACAAATGGTTCTTGAAAATTTGGTAACCGCAAGACAGGAGCTTGCGTCAATGCCTGCTTTAATTTTTGGAAGGCAGCTTCTGTTTCTTTGTCCCAGTGGAATCCCTCCTTACTCAATAATCGATGGAGAGGGGCTGCAATCTCTCCATAATATCGAATAAATTTGCGGTAATAACCGGCAAGGCCAAGAAAACCACGTACCTCTTTCACAGTCCTCGGTGTAGGCCAATCTCTCACAGTTTGAATTTTAGACGGGTCTGGTTCTACCCCTTCTCCTGTAAGTATATGGCCCAAGTATTCCACTCGACTGACTCCAAACACGCACTTACTTGATTTTGCAAAGAGTTGATGTTGGTTGAGAATGGAAAGGACGATTTGTAGGTGTTGGAGATGCTCTTCCCAAGTTTTGGAGTAGATGAGTATGTCGTCAAAAAAGACAAGAACAAATTGGCGCAGGTAAGGCCTAAAGATTTCATTCATCAATGCTTGGAAGGTCGAGGGTGCATTGGTGAGACCGAATGGCATTACAACGAATTCATAATGTCCTTCGTGGGTACGGAAAGCAGTTTTTGGAATGTCTGCTTCTCTCACACGAATTTGATGATAACCGGCTGTTAGGTCCACCTTGGAATAATGGCATGCTCCATGCAATTCGTCCAGGAGTTCGTCTATGACGGGAATTAGAAACTTGTCCTTGATGGTTATGGCGTTCAAGGCTCGATAATCCACACAGAACCTCCACTCCCCACTCGCTTTTCGAACCAAGAGTACTGGAGACGAGAATGGACTCGTACTTGGTCGAATAAGGCCTGTAGCCAAGAGTTCTTGTACTTGTTTCTCAATTTCTGCCTTCTGATAATAGGGGTATCTATAAGGACGAACATTGACTGGCTGGGAGTTGGGTATCAATGGTATCCTATGATCATGTGACCGATTCGGTGGAATAGATCTAGGAGTATCGAAAACTGACGCAAAAGTGGTCAATATTTGGTTTATATCTGGTGAGTTGGATGAGGATTCGGTGGAATGTGCTTCTGGTGGAATTAGTTGAATAAAGAATCCTTCTCCAAAAGAACAGCTAGATAATAGGGCATTAGATTCCTTATTTGATAGAGCTTGCATTTCTTTTCCTTCTAACCCCCTGAAAACATAACGTGTGCCTCCTTTGTCAAAACTCATCATCAATTTCGAATAATCAGTTGTGACTGGTCCTAAGGTCGCTAGCCACTGTACTCCAAGCACCACGGGTGTGGCAGCCTCTGGAAGCACAAAGAAGTCTGCTTCAATCATACATCCCTGTATTAATATCTTAACACCACGGCAGATTCCTAGACACTCTATACGTGAGTTGTTAGCAATTGTAACTTGGAACCGACCACTAGCTGCAATACTCAATCCGAACCTAGAAGCAATTTTCTTTCCAATGAAATTATGGGAACTCCCACCATCAATCAAGACCATAACTTCCTTATTTTTCATCTGTCCAATAAGCCTGAGCGTTTGCGGGTTTTGAGCTCCGGATATAGCATAAAGAGAAATCTCAGGTATTAACGGGACCGACTCATCGTCCTGCTCCTCGCTTTCTTCTTCGACCACATCCTCAATCATAAAAAATTGAGGTCGAGCACACCGATGTCCTTGTACAAATTTTTCGTCACAGTAGTAGCACAATCCCTTCTCTCGTCGCTCCCTTGCCTCTTGGTGTGATAGCTTCTTAATGGGTGTCCCTGTGTGATTAGTAGGGCCGGGTCCGAGTATCCCTACTCCAGTTGGTTGATTGCCTGTGCGTGTGCTTGTTATTGGGTTACTCCGATTCCCTGCGCTTGTACGTCGCTGTAATGAATTTCTTTCCTCAACCAATCGAGCGACACTAATGGCTTCAGCTAGGGAGGTTGGATGCTTTATCTTAACGTCTAGTCTCACTTCGTCTTTTAGTCCAGCGATGAAACATCCTAAGCGGAATGCCTCAGGCAGCCCATCCACTCTGCTGGAAAGCTTCTCAAAGTTCTCCTGGTATGCCTCCACCGAGGTTGTTTGGCGTAAACGAGTTAACGACTCAGACGGATTCTCGTACTCCGTTGGTGCAAAATGTCGTAGCAGGACCTGTGTAAATTCTGGCCATGACAGAGGACCATGGTCTTTTGAGTACCAACGATGCCACTGTAAGGCTAACCCTTCCAAATGGAAAGAGGCTAGGGAAACCTTCCGGTCTGCAGGTACTGCTTGGTAATCAAAAAACTGCTCAGCTTGGTAAAGCCATCCTTGGGGATCTTCTCCGTTGAATCGAGGAAAAGAGAGCTTCACGGGTGTCTTCCAATGCCCATTCCCCGTACTTGCACTTTCTGCCATACCAAATGGGGTATCTTCTCGAGTATGTGCTGGAGTAGCAGACGTCGAAGGTTGCGCAATAGGTGAAGAAGCTTTGAAGGATTGGAATTCAGTGACTAATGTCTGAACCAAGGCTGTTAAGTTGCCCAACGTTTCATCTTGTTTAGCAACCATATCTGTATTTTCGTTTCGAAATTCTGCGTTGGTCTTTTGTCTAGTTTCCATAAGGAACCTGCTCTGATACCAAATGATGTGTTTAATTTGAGTAGTTTATAACCGATAGAGGAAGAATGCACGAGAAAGCAGAAACAGAGAGAAACAGGGAGAGAGAATTGGCTTCTGGAAATCTATTATATTCTTTAGTGGGTCTTCACGACTATTTTTATAGTCAATAATCAACAACAAAACAAAATATCTTGAGAATCAATAAACGAATATCCTAAACCCATGAATCAACTACTTCACACCACGTACCCCACCTTAACCCACTAATCATTCACGTCTTTCACTCCACCTCTTCCACGTAGTAGCGTCACATCATTTCCCCTCCCCTTCAATTTTTTCCTTGTCCGCAAGGGAAAACGTCGGGTAAGTCCTTGACATGCGCCGAGCATCCTCCCATGTTGCATCTTCCATCGGAGCTCCACTCCATTTAACAAGTATTTCTTCTTTAGCACGATATCTCCCTTGCTGCCTGACCCGTCGAGCCAATATTTTCTCTGGTTGAGGTATCACGGTTTGATCTTCACTAGACGGTGGAAGTTCCGATGAAGTCACCGGATTT
>JAOSBK010000008.1:35961479-35976565 GCA_027568895.1 Erythroxylum shatona | reverse complement strand
ATGTACAATCATTTTAATGTGCAAAAATTCAATATTCAAGTGTATGTGTATGCCAAATTATGCATGAACATGAAATGCACTTTCTAACTTCTCACTAAACTTATATATACACTATTTGGGCCTTAACATGGGTAACGGGATGTTACATCAGCAATGGATATTCCATAAATAAATTAACTCGAATATGCCAGGGATACATTAAAACAAATCAAAGCTAGCCTTTTATGCATTAGATTATGCATACAAATGTATAACAAATGTAGTCAGGGT
Organism: Erythroxylum shatona; assembly: GCA_027568895.1. Lineage (NCBI taxonomy): Eukaryota > Viridiplantae > Streptophyta > Magnoliopsida > Malpighiales > Erythroxylaceae > Erythroxylum > Erythroxylum shatona. The sequence goes on along the minus strand of JAOSBK010000008.1, from coordinate 35,976,295 downwards.
AATATGTATTAGGATCTAAATGCATGTTGTACAACATTTAACGCTGCTTGCTCAACTCAAGGCCTAACCAAAGCCTAAAACTTTAGTGTTGTTGCTAAAGTATGATGGTGCATCCTAGAAGCAGAAATCTGCATGCTAGATATCAACCATTCATAATCTGACAATGCATCATCAGGCAATGGCTCCAATCAACTGTTGCATTTACACACGAAATATCAAAAAACTTAAATAAATATGAATTAGTTATTCCACAATGCAACAGTGGATATTCCATATGTAAGTTAACTCGAATATGGTAAGGATAAATTAAGACAAATCAATGCTAGCTTTTTATACATCATATTATGCATACAGACGTATAACAAATGTACTCAGGGTAATATGTATTTGGATTTAAGTGCATGTTGTACAACATTTAACACTGTTTGCTAAACTCAAGGCCTAGCTGAAGGCCAAAACTTTTGTGTTGTTGGCAAAGTATGATGGTGTATGCTAGAAGCAGAAATCTGCATGCTAGAGATCAACCATTCATAATCTGACAATGTCTGATTTGGTATATCTTAGTATTTTCAAAGATAAATTTTTTCATTAACAACAAGAGTTATAAAAATATCATTAATTAGTACTACATAAATAATTTAACAATGTAATAATTAAAAAAGAAAGTATTCATGATTTTTTAGTAACTCTTATTATTAAAACTGACCACGGGTTAATCTATCTATTAAATATATTTTTTATTTTAAAAATTAAAAAAGATAAAAAGATATTTAATCAGACTCAATTTAAATATAAATTTAAAAAAAAAGAGTCCATGCCTGACCCGAATTGCTGTCAACTCATGTCGGGCTAAACCGAATCGGGCAAACCTTGCCAACCCTAGTTTCTTTTATTGAAATATTTTCTATTCCAATAAATATTTTTAAGGTCAAATTCTTCACAAAATTTTAATTGTATAATAATTTCTCATTAAAAAATTATAGACACTTATAGACAATAAATATTTTAGCATAATAAACATCATAGTTTTCTTGTTATCTTACCATAGTATATAACTTAGAAACAAGCTTTAATTGAAATATAATTTTGAAACTACAACAAAAATTGCAATTATTACCACAAGGAAAATATGCTTCGTGAAAGATATTAGTAGTTACTAACTATAAACTAACAAAAACATGAAATTTCAATCAACTATAAGGTATGGGAACTTTAGATGGATGAAGTAAGGGTTATGGGACAAATTTGAGTTAGAATTTTTTTTATTCTATTGTTTATTATTACTCTTATTCATAATCTAAATAATTAAAGAGTTAACTTACATATGGAATATCCACTGCTGCAATGCTAGATATCAACGAAATATCAACTGTTGCATTGCCAGATGACGTTTTGATTTGTCTTTAATTTATCCCTGGCATATTTGAGCTAACTTACATTAAATAAGAAAATCATAAGTGCCTTATAAGTGCTTCGTAGTAGCATCATTATCCGAAAGTAAGTAAGGTAGTGAAGAGGACTTTGTGAGTAATGTTGCATTAGTTGCTTTATATGGCAAAAGTTCAGTTGCTTCTTAACAGCAATGAAGAAGGAAGAAACTGACGATGAAACCGTGGATAAATCAGTCCAAAATTTAAGGAAAAATATAGATGAATCAGCCCAAAGTTCAATTGCAGATTATGACAGTGATGACATTGACTTGGATTACAAAAGGGAGGATATATGCAAAGCTTATGAGTTAATGTATGCTAAATGAGTCCAAACATGTAAGAAGAATGAGAAGTTAAAGAAGGAAAACTCCACTATGAAGAACATCATTCAAAATCTAGAGAATAAATTGTTATATATAATAAATGAGCTAAATGAACAAACTCGAAGCTGGTCAGTATGGAAAAAGGGAAAAGAATGTTAAATGGAGGTATCAAAAAGTTAGAAAAGTTGCTGAAAATTAGTAACATTATAGTAGACTTTTAATGTATTAGCTATAAAGGTGAATGTTCTAAGTTGAATGATGAGAAAAATTGTGCAACCATATTCACCCAAGGAGAAACTTTGAGGAAGAAATGAAAATTTATACGTACGTGTCACTTTTGTGGGGTTATCAGGTACATAAGGCTAAAATGTTACAAGTTGTTACAAATGATACTTCAAAGGGCTCCAAAATGAAAATTTAGACACTCTTCAATGAACTTTCAGCAGCAACCAACATTATCAAAACAAACTTGGGTTAGAAAAATCAGCCTCACACATCAGAATAGACACGCAAGGGAGTTAATACCAGAAACTGTCCAGATCTATAGTTAGTTGTTACTGGAAAAGAAATCAACCAGACATCTGATGACAGAGATGATGTGACAAGGAATAAGACTAGGTTTGAATTTCTTCGAGAGGCACAGAGACTATATGCTTTACATTTTTGAAGTACATTTTGATATTGTTTAAAAAAAGAGCTCTCGAAGGAGTTAACATATAGACTTTCTGATTTTTTGATTTATAGGTTTTCTAAGGTTCAGTTGATTAGTATGTGTTTGGCTTTTCCTTCCTTGTTAAATAGTATATTTGATGTAAGAATGAGGCTTTGCTTAATGATTTGAGAGTTCTGCTTTTGGATTTTGATTTACGGAGGTATGTAGAGAAAATGTTGATGTTTGGTTGGAGACCTTTAGGAAGATTCAGGTTTTCTATAATTTCGGTCTCTCTAGTTTTATCTTGGTTTCTCTTTATATCGTGGGTTGTATGAATTTAGGCAATATACGTTCATATGGTTTATGGAGGAGGAAATTGATTAAGTTTGATTATGATTCGATGAATGCATTTTTTAGGTTTTTGAATTTAATCAATCATATGTAGATTATTTTGATGTAAGTAATGATATGTTAGCTAGTGTTTTGACTGGTGATAAATTCTCATCTTGGCGTGCTTATGATTCTTCTACTGCACCTACTACTAATTTTTATGCTTCTTTATTCATTAAGATTGAACACGTTAAAGGCATTCTTCATTTTGGCATTGTTTTTATCCTAAGGGGGAGATATGGGATTGTTTGTTTTCATTTGATATGATTGTTCAATTCAGGGAGAGATTTCAAGGTATCCCCGTAATTATTAGTCTTGCTTTTTGGCATCTTTTTGTCCCAAGGAGAGAATGGATAATGTAATGGATGTGGGTGTTATGGTTAATTGGAGAACTTGGCTACTTTTTTAACTTTGGATATGTGTTTATTTGGATACTTTGTTTATGTGAACTTAGTGGATGTTCTTTGGAACTTGAAGTTTGATTAAGGAGAAGTTTCTATGTGTTTTGTGAACTTGATATTATGCGTCCAATTATCTTCTTTAGGGGGAGTTTTGATATGTGACAAATAATGCTAAAAGGAGGAGATTGTTAAGATATATGTTACGATATCTTATTTTGTAATTTTGGGCATTATTTGAAATTGAACTTCGTTGGATTTATGTGGGACTCTTTTAAGATAAGGTTGATTAGGTTTAAAAATTCTAATCAAGATGAGATTTAATATATAGCCTATTTTGGGGATAATGGCTATCTAAGGTAGCAATATCTTTAAAGATTTGTTTTGAATATTTTTAGCTCTCTTTGGCTATGATTTATGTGATATGTGTGCTGAAATAATGTCGATTTTGTGTGGAGGAATGGTGGGCATATGGTGACTTGATAGCCGGAGATTTTATAGCTATCTTGGATGATATTTGATAACTGATTTTGTGGGGATATTATCCTAATGTGTTGCTGATCTTTCTATTAAGGATTATGTGATTATGAAGGGTTGTACTTTTGTTGATTGTGTGTGATTTCAACAGCTGCGTATTCTTCAAATTTTTAACAACAATTGAGGGCTATATTGGTTATTGAATGTGTTGAATTTGGAAGTTAGTTTATCTTGTATTTATGTGAATCTTTGGTGGTTGTTAATTGTTTTCATGATGTGTTAATTTTGTGCCTGTCTTTTGTGATTTGTGGTGTACAAAAACTCCAAATGTTTTCGTGATTTCAATAGTTGATATTTTTGATTGTTTGGGTGATTTTCATTGGGCTCATTGAGAGTTGATCGTGTGTGTTTCTAGTGGTTGTCGATACTGGTGGTGGTGTGTGTATTCCAGCAGGCGTCGTGGATTTTGCAGCTATGTTGTTACGTTTCGACGAAGAAACGTTTATTTTTTTGGTGATTTTTTCAAATTGAGGAGTTATGTTTTCTGTCTATTATAAGAGAATTTTTAGGCTATCAACAATAGTAGTTTTTGTGTGAAAAAATTCCAACAGTTTTAGTATTTTTGCAGCTTCATAGTTTGTAACATTTTTGGTGGAAAGACATTTATTTCGTTGGTGACTTTTCAGCTACTGTGCGTGGGATATTCCAGTGATGATATTGAAGTTTCGTAGCAGATTCTTTTGATGAATAACTTCTCATTCTTTTATTGACGAAGCTATATTGTTAGGGAAGTTGTTTTCTTTCTCAAATGTCTTTGTTTATGTTTATTGTTATTTTAATCACTGGAGTTATTTTATTTTCATCCTTTATTATCAAATAATGTTAAGAAAATCCTCCGTTGAGATTTGTACAGAAATACATGTATACTACTTTCATGCAATAAAAAGAAAGAAAAAATCAAGAAACAAAAGTTAAATCTTCGAAAATCTTATGAAGAGAAAACTAAAAAATTTTAGTTTTTAACCACTAGATCACGTCACCGCTTTGATACCACGTGTAATACATAACGGTACATTAATTACGTATCCTGAATCAAACATGAAAGCAAGAAATGAAAAAAAACGGAAAATACCTGATTTCAATCTTCGTAACTTCAAACGAGTTTTTCAAAACTGAAATGAGTGCGAATCTATCGCCGTTTTTACGGGAACTGCTCTCCGGGACACGGTTAAGATCTCTCTACAGTTTTCTTAAAACGTAAGATCTCTTAACATATCAGAAAATTTGTATGCTTACGATTAATATATCAACAACTGCAGGAGACCTTAACCTTTATATATAACATCCATATCAAGCTTTCCTATCACAAGATTGATATGGATCAAATCCACACTGATTAAGATCAATTTTTTACCCGAACTTTGACTCATTAATTTATATTATTTATTGGACTATTTTATTATTTTTATTTGAATCAAATTATGAAACTTAATCAATAAATTATTAAAAAATTTAATAATATAATTAATAATTATCTAACTTTAAATGACGGGAAAAAATTGTCAAACAACTTGCTCAATACAATTTTCCTCAACTGTCTTGTCAATCTTGTTGTACACAGAGATTACGAAAGATTTACAGACATGTCATGAACTCTTAACAGTGGTTCTCTATTTTTGTCCTTATGAATAATTACAATTCTCGTGTTATGTTCCAATATCTATTTGTGACTAAGACAAACCATTTATTTCAAGACAAATTAAATTTATTTATATTTAAATAATCAGCTTCATTTAATTAATTTTCGTAAATTTAGTGTATTTTTATTTCTAATTTATTATCTTTTAAATTGTTAAAAAGATTAACCACTAATCGAGCAATAATCACGGTGTTATTAAATTTGTATAAAAGCATTCTAGGGCCGTCCTCACACTTTCTTCATTCGTCGTTTATTGAAAAGTTAAAAACAAGACACAATTGATTAAGATTTAGATGTCTTTTTTAAGGACCCCACACTTTTTAATTCATACAACTCCCGACTTGTACATTTGTCCTTTATGTGTCTATTACCTTTTGACATCCTCTACTTCTGTCTTTTACATCATTGATTAACCTTTTTTCTAAATTATTTCTTTACCTTTTTTCACGCCCTAATTAAAATAAAACATAACATCAATCAAGACCGTCCGTTTGCTGCCTCTTTAGGAGACATTAACTCCTATCATTAACATGACCGTCTTTGTTTAACTAGTGCTGACTAAGTCAATTTGGTTCACACAAAATATAAAGGAATTAAGGGGAATATATTTTTATACTTTTTCAATAATAAAATTTAAACTGTTTAATCCTTTAGCATTTTTTAATTTAGTATTTAAATTTTTAATATTTTAAATTAAATCATCAATTTTTTATAAACATAAACATAATCTTTGTTTGTTGTTATTTCAATCACTTGAGTTATTTTATTTTCATCCTTTATTAACAAATAATATTAAGAAAATCCTCTATTAAGTTTAGTACAGGCAATCGTACTATTGGACGTAATTTATTTTCACAGGTAGTGAGAACGAGGGATAATTTCAAGGATTGGGTGAGTCAGCTTTGTAATGCCTTGAGTAAACTATTGTTGTATCACAGGTGAAAGTAATTAAGTTGGGTGAGGATTTCGCAAACATAAGCAAGGTGTGTCGAACTGCGTTACTAAATCTCAAGTGATGATTTGTTTATTTTGTATTTTGATTTTGTTTTGTTTTTCATATTGATCAGAAAGCTTATAACTATTGCGGCTAATTCACAGCTTGTGCAAAACTACATCCTTCAGGAATTTTCACATTTCATTTGCCTACTATTAAGATATATGTTATATATCTTATTATTTAATTTTGGACTTTCAAGATAATGTTAATTAGTTTTAAATTCTGATCAAGATGGGATAACATATTTTTTGGAGATTTGGTTGGTTGATTGCAGTTGGACTGTGGCTAGGTTTCATATGTGTATTGGACTGAATATTGTCATTTTTGAAAAGGAATTTTGTATGACTTAGAGGATGATATCTTAAAGTGATCTTGGATAATATTTGGTAGCTGGTTATATGTAGATAGAACTCTATCTAGTGAAATGTTCTTGGTGAATCATGTGACCTGTGCTGGATGGGCTTTTTGTCGTGAGTTCTTTGGTCTATTGTTGTCAATTGGATTTGTGTGCAGCTGTGGTCTTTCTGTTAATCTTTTGCATGATTAAGCTAGTTTATCTTGAAGTGGACACTTTGAATTCTGAAACGTAAGAGGTTGTTAGATTCATATCCAAGGTGACATTAGTTGCATCAAGTGGTGAAACATAAGAGGTTGTTAGATTCATATCCAAGGTGACATCAGTTGCATCAAGTGGGGCTGGTCATATCTACTCATCTACAACGAATCCTCCGCCAATGGAGTCATTATGTAAATGAATAAGTGTTAAGAAAAGACCTTCACTTAGTTTTGTGTGGATGGATGATCAATTGAAGTACTTATCACCTAAACAGTGGCTACAACAAATGGAATAGCAATGACACGTAGAGCTCAAGTTGTGATATCTAATATGGATGATGGTGCTGTGCATAAAAATTCCAGCAGTTGAACGCGATAGCACTCTTAGTAAATAACTTTCTGATCTATTATTGAAGGAGCTGAATGAATTAAGAAGGTTGTTTTTCTTATCTCAAGTGTATTTGTCTATATAAGAATTTTATATAGACAAATATAATATGAGAATATACTTTAAAATTAAAATTAAATGGTGGTTTTGATGGTAATTTGTTTAATTAAACAAATATAAATTTATAAATGAAAATAATCACACATTTTTTTTATGTTGATGAAGCAATGGTAATTGAAAGACAAAAAGGTTTTGTAGTTTCTTTCTATAAGCACATTAGTTGAAAATTAGTGTTTTTAAAAGTAAAACATCATAATAATTTAATTTAAAATTAATTAGTTCAATTATAAAAACAAAGATTAAAATTAAAATAATTTAAAATGTACTTTAATCACAAATCTTTTTAAAAATTTGCCAAAATAATCATATTTTATAGATTTAATAAGATTTAAAATATTTTTCAAGATGTTTTGTAATTGTGATGAATTTGTAACATATATTTATATTTAATGTATTATTTTATATGTGATAAAATTTTAACTTCTTTTAAAATTTTATTAATTTCATTAAAATTTATTGTACTTAAAAGTTTTGCCTAACGTTTTTATTTTAAAAAGTTTAAAATAATTTATTTTATTAAATTTGGCTATTAATTTATATTGATGTCAATACTTTTCATGAATGATTATATCATAAAGAGATGATTAGGATTTAGTAAACCATAAGGATAGTACACGTTAAACAAATTGATTTATTTCATTTGTTATATTTACATCTTTTCATTACATTAATCATTCTATTTATTAATCTAATGTGATAATAAATTATATCTTTTCGTTAATTTTTTATTTACTATATAATAAACTAATGAATAACGCTATCAATTTATGATCATTATTTATAGTATAAATTTTGTAAACTAATACTAATTTAATTTAATTTATATTTAGGAAAAATAAAATAATATATTTAATATGAATATATCTTTAATATAAATATTAATTTTATATTTAATGATATAATTTAACAGAAATACTAATTTTATATTTTCATAAAATATAAAAAAATTACAATATTTTTAAAATATAAAAAGTTATAATTTATTGAATTCTATGTTTTTTTTATATAATATCAATTTATCCGTTTTAAAAATTTATCTATAACCTCACCCTATTTTTTTATTTTACACCATCGGTTCCTTTTACCATCAATTTTTATTAAAATTTTAATTGTAAAATTCAAAATGATATTATTTTTATATTATATATGGCAATATATTATATTTTAAATTTTATAATATATTAATAATATTTCAACAGATATTTTACCCAAACTTATATATTGTATATGACATTAAGCAAGAAGATAATTTTGACATTTATGTAGGATTCCATCTTATTCCATTCATTGTCCATTTCTAACATCTTCACCAACTCATTAGCATACAGATGCTTCACAGAGTCAACTTCGCACACATCCTCCTTTTCAATTCTGCAGGCATGGATTCATATGTCCAACTTCTTGGGCTATTGGCACACATCCTTCTTTTCATTTCTGATGACGCGTCTCTTGAAGATAACATGTTTTCGGATCATCCTGTTTCATTACCATTTGGAACACTTGATGCTGAAATTACTTCCAAGACCATTGTTTTCTTCGTTAGCGATGCCGAGGGAGATCCCGATTGCCCAACTAAAGGCTATTCTTCCATTGAACAGGCACTCAGTATATTACGCCAGGGGAAGGTCACTCTCTTCTCTTCTATTTATTTTAGCGGTTGGGTTGTGTTCATAAGTTTATTAACTAAAACTCGTCTTTCTTCTTTTAAGTTTGGAGGATCGTATTCAACTTTAGTCCGACCATGATGGGCTAGTTTTACGCATAATAACACCAATATGTTTCAGTTTGTGGTTGTTGTAGACGATGAAAACGGGGATGTTGAAGGGAACTTGATCATGGCAGCTTCTCTTACAAATCCAAAATTTGAAAGTTGATTAAATTTAAGCGCATGAAATCCTCTGTCTCAAAATTTGTGTACCAACTCTGTCCCATTAAATCCTAGCCATCTATTTATGTGAGTCCCACAAAAATAAATGGCTAGGATTCAATGGGACAGAATTGGTACACATATTTTGGGACAGATGATCTGTCCTCAAATTTAAGAGGATTGATTCAGCCTTTTCTTTTTAGGTAAAAATTTGGGCTAAATTAGATCTTTTCGGGATTTGGGCTTTGTACTCAATTTCTCATTCTACCAGATCTTTATTAAAGAGTTCACTACTTTTCACTCACAAATTCAACATTTTGATAAGTACTTTGTAAATCACTTAATGAAAATTCACAGAAAAAGATAAAATTTAAACTTTATTTTCTTTTTAACGGTTGATTTTATGTTTAAGTTTTAGGTACGATTATGATAGTACACTTGCCTCCTAGGAGGTGATCAAGTTGGTGGAGTGGAGCGATATGAGGCTAAAAGGCTTTTCATTCGATTCCCTCTATGTATGCTCTTTCGGTCGAGCTTGTCGTACAAGACTTGCCTAATGTGGAATACCTAGTTGATGTGACTTGTAGGCTATTGCATCAATCCAGAGGTTTTCTTAGTGCACATCCAAAAGATAGCGGCCACTAATTCCTCTGTTTCAAAAAAAAAATTCTTTAAAATTGAAGCCCAAATCAAAATTATCTAAAGATATGTAGAAAAAAGACTAGGTTCTTAACTTACTAAAAGGTAAGGAAACCAAAAAAAACATTTGATCACATAAAATAAATCTGAGCCATTAATTAAATCTTATCTGCTTTTAATTTGTAATATGTCTTAGTTTTGAATCTTCATAATTTCCTTTGCTAATGGGTAAATTAAAAAAATGGATATTACTATAAGAACCTTCTATTACTAAAAATGTTAATATTTCTTTTGAGGTTATATCCAATTTATATAGAGGGTAGAGATAAATAAGAAAGAAATTGATAAGAGGTTATACCCAATTTATATAGAGGGTAGAGATAAGCAAGAAAGACATTGATTAGAGGTTAAACAAACTAAGAATGGAGGAGATAAAAGTAAGAGATAAATTGGTTTAAAGACAGAGAGTGATACAAGCCTCACCAATAGGATTGATGAGATTTGATATCAATACAATAAGACCTAAGACCATGATATAAAGCATTTGTTGTTTAAACACCACAAGTATGAAACAAAAAGAGAAAGATATAAATCATAAGAGTCACAAGCTTTTGAGGTTTTGATCATTACTAGCAAGATCCAAGAGCACTCTAAAAAAATGGAAAAAAAAACTCACTAATGGTTTTGATTAATCACTAATAATGTAATTACAAGCATTAATTAAAATCTTACATACATGAATTCCTTAAAACTAGATTTTTAAAATAAAATAAACATTCAAAATTACAAAACCCTATCTAGTTAGAACATGAGTTTGATGCTTGTATTAGATAACATCTGGTACCAATTTTGTTCAGGACAATCAGTACATAAAGAAAAGATGGGTCTAGTACTGGTTATAAGTTAAACTCTGGTGCCTATTTTGTTAGAGAACTCTAGTCTATAAAATCCCATAAGAGAATGGTGCCAGTTATAAGTATGACTCCAATGTCGATAACATTATGTTTCTTAGGACTCAGTAATCAGTGTAAGATTGACATTGATTGTACTCTAAATTTGATGCTATTTACATTTTATAATCATGATTCTTTAACCTATTCCTTTATTTGTATCACCATGATAGGTTTAACTTCAATCTCTTGAAGAAACAAAGCCTCACTCCTTATATAAATAACTAACATTAAGTCATCAAGGGCTTCTTTAGCCTTCCTTGCTTTACTTCACGTTGATAACCCTTCTATATCCTTTAAAACATCAATAACAACTTCTAAAGTTTGAGTAAAAAATTCCTTATAAAAGATTTTTTTTTCCCTAAATCAACACCATCTTCTATGTAATGAAAAAGAGAAAATCAGCCATATTGAAAATGGTATGAACATCATACTCACATGATAAGTTAATCTTATAAGCATTATTGTTCACTCTTTCAATAGTTTGAAATGGTCTATCTCATCTTAGTTTAACTTATATTTTCCCTTATTTAGAAACCTCTCCTTTTGGAAGTGAAGGTACATCCCATCTCCAAGTTCAAATATAACTTCCTTCTTCTCCATGTTAGCTTACTTAATGCATTATTGAGTATTTGGCTTCTCATAAATCTTCTTTACTAACTCAACTTTCTTTTTACCATCCCAGCTACTTCTTTAATCTAGAGGAATAGGCAAAAGATCTAAAGAGACAATGGGTTAAATTTATAAACAATCAAACTCACAACATTATGGATAATCCTATTATAAGCAAATTCAATAAAAGACTGACTCATCCCAAGCTTTGAGATTACTACAAATAATAGCATGCAATACTACCTCTAGATTCTTGTTAAACAATTCAATTTGACTATTAGGTTATGGATAACAAGTTGTAAAAAATATTAACTTAGTCCCTAATTTTTCCTACAAATGTTTCTCAAAATATCTAGAAAATTTAACATCTCTATCTAACATTATCATTCTTGGAACTCTATGCAATCTAATAACCTACTTAAGAAATAATTCAAAAAATTATATTATGTAGAGAGAGAAAATCTAACTTATCTCTAAACTAGTGCATGACCTGTATAATTAAAGACTGTACTAGCTTTCCTTATTGGGAATCTTCTATAGCTGATCTTCTGTAGCCTTTACTGATCTAAATCTCTTCTACCTTCCCTTTTTACTTTTTTAACTTCTTTATATCTTCTAAAGTTTTCCACCAGGAAAACTGTTGGACACAACCTCATAATTCTTCTTCCCCTATGGTAGATCAAATTCTTGGCCCTGAGCTTCTCAAGTTCCTTTAGACCAGACAGTCCCTGGCCTGATTTTTTTTTTTTATATTTTCTCTTATTCTTGAGTTACAACTTTTAGTAATGTCTATAGCGACCTTTAGCTTAGGTTATGAAAACTTTTTTTTTATTAAAACTAGAAACATGCCTACTAATAATTATCCCGATGTTTCTAACACCTCACAAACCCCCTGTAACTACTCGAAATGTAGACTCAGGTTCCTAGGAGCCCCCTATTAAGAAAACATATAATTAAGTTCTAAGAGACTCCATTTCCTTGATGAAATTACACTACCATCCACCTTTAGATGAGGAAGGAAAAGCTATAGTAATGCCTTAGATGGAGGTCCTAAAAGAAGGTATAACTTAACGAGAATCAATGTTGGTAAGACATTTTTCAAACAAAGACCATCCTTTCCAACCTTAAGATCTTGGGCTAATCAAAACTAAAAACGTTTTAGACTATTTGAGGTTTATCATAAATGATGAGGAACCATTTTTCTTCAAGTTTAGTTCTCAATACTAAGCTAAGAGAGTATTGAGTGTGGTCCTTAGCACCTAAACTACAAACCAGTCTTTCTTCAAGGATGAAGGTATGGAATCAATCTCTAAAAAATTAGAAAAAAGCATATCTCTTTATAACTCAGCATACATTATTTCTCTTAAATACTAGGCTATTAGAGGGTTAGCCATCTTGCTAGCTATAATGAAAATTTTTTGTGCTTGGATGAAGCAACATCCCTTATGAAAAGATCAAAGAGCGTGTGTTCTAATTTAATATAAGTCGGAGCTCCCTAACAAAATTCTATTAATAAGGCTTGATAAAGAGACTAATCTCTTTGAGGATGAAACGTTTGTAATATATTCATAGAGACATGTTTCAGCTAGTCAGAAATATGTTTGAAAGCCAACGGGAAAGAGGTTCATAAGTGGGGATTATTATGAGATAACACAAACCTAGTACATAAGGTGAGATGAAATTGGAGGAAGAAGGCTGTGTAAGATCTCAAGAAGTGACTCATTCTATGGAGGAGAATATGATCCAAGATCATAATAAATACCAACATATAGAGAAGCAACATGATAGTGCCTAAAGCACTGATAACAAAGTAGAAGAGAGGGAGATTGTCCTGGAAAAGATAAGTTTTGTTGGCGGTTACACGAACGGCCATATATATATAGATATAACTTCCACCAGATTATTCTGTCCTCATATAAAAAGAGGAACAAGAAGTTGGCTTAAGAAGTTATCGTCTTAAGAAAGGAAAGTTATCAGAAACAAAAAGTTTTTTGGTTCTCTTTCTCTCGGCATTTTTTACATAAATCTGAATATTCATTCTTCTTTACTTGGATCACACCATCAAGGATTTGAGTTTGTGGCGTGGATTAACGGTGACTCTAGTAGCCAACCGTACAACGTAGGTTATCAAATAAAGATTCGATCAATTGTTTCCGCATTAAGGTTAATCCTTATAAATCTACGTTGGTATCAGAGACAAGTTTTATGTTTGCCATTGATTTGCGAAATTTGTTGTGTTCATGCGTTATCTTGGGTTTTTGTCGATGAAATGACATTTTTATGAAACCAGAAATTTTTCTTTTCACGTTATGTACGGGTATGAACATAAGAGTGCATTTAAGAACAATGGTTAAAATCATGACACATAAATCCTTGGTTTTGTCAAAGTTATGTACAGTAAATGTATTTATAATCTTGTATCAAGTCTTGGTCTTTCGGTTTTTGTGCATGATGATACAAGTGTTTTTAATACGTGAAAGAAGAGATCATGTGGTTGAAAAGAGAACATGTGCAAGTTGTTCATTAAATATGCATGACAAGGAAACCGAAAAATTTTTGTTCCTTCTTCTTTAAAAAGCATTCTCTGATTTTCGTCATGTTTAATTGCTTTAAGGAAGAGACCAACGGTTAAAAGCATTAGGCTTTATGTATGAAGGAAATAAGGAACAAAAGCCTTTCTTGATTTTCGTGTTTGTCCGGTAATATAAAAGGAGAGTTTTTTGTGTGCATGATTATAATACTCTTGTCTTTGTTACGCATTAAGAAGAAAACTCATTCAATGCATGTGTAATATGTGAACAAATGCATTTAATGCGTAGGTAGTTGTTCATGCACAGTAAAACCATTAAATGCACTTAATGGTTGTTATACTTTTAAAAAGCAAGAGAGTTCAGTCGATATTAAAAGGTTGTTTTTAAAAGGTTTTGGTTAAAAAGCATTTGGATAGATGGTGCGATATACTTATTAAAGTTTTTTTCGCATTAAGATGCGTTAAATGGTTTCAGAGAAAAACATCCACGCAGAGGCTTAAAACTCTCAGTTTTTTGTTGTTTGTTTGTTTCAAAAGTGTGTGTGTTAATGGTTGTTTATGCAATATGCACAGTAACCATTCATGCACAGTACAAATGTTTTTGACAATAAACCGAAAACATTCTTATAAGTATATACCTTTATGCAAATAAAGTTTTGCTTGTACTGTTTGTGCATTTACAAATGTGCCATAACTTTATGAATTTGTTTTCATATAATATAATTTAAAATATTTCATAAATATGTTTTATGGATAATTTTATATTATATTTAAAATAATATTATATAA